>JAODKL010000105.1:101602-124051 GCA_026780765.1 Petrocephalus schoutedeni | reverse complement strand
TGCTGAAGGGATTCTTAGTCAGGACCGGCCACATTTGCTGATTCAGGAGTCTTCGGGAGTGTGTGTGTGTGTTCATGCTTTCATCCGTGTGTGTGAGAGCATCATGTGACCACTCGGCGCTTCCGGTCAGCTCACTGAACCTCCGCGTCTTGTCTGAGCCGGAAGGCACTGCGCAGACGCCCCGGATTTTGCTTTGCGGCAACCTTATATTAAACGTTTCATACTAAATTTCCCAGGGAGTTCTCCAGGGTCATGGCTGGTAAGCTGGGTGTGCAGATATCCTGGCCGTGTCACCGTTGGGTCAGTGATGTCTCCCCCCCCTTGGTTCTCCTGCAGCATGTTTGGCGTGCGCCCCACTGCGTTAAAACAGAGACTCTGCCAGTCACATTTGTTCTGCGTTTAGTGCCACAGGTCGCCGTGACCCACTTCACTCAAACCAGCCCCAGCTAGTTCTGCTGAACTCTGCGAACTTCACAGCTGTCTGCGACTGTCGATTCATGGTGGTCTCACAGCACTGCTTCTGGCAGACTGCTGGCTCTATCATATCACAGCATCTAAAACTGACTCCGAAGGTCTCTTCCTGTACATAAGAGGCAAAATGTGTATTTATTTGGAGTTTAGAAATATAAAACCTTGGCGTCTTTCTCCCACTCATTTTGTGTTTTTAGGTCTTATTTCTAATTAACCGTTTTAAAGGCACCATTATGTATGTATGTGTCTAGGGTTATTGATGCTAGTACACTGTATATCTCTGTTATTCAGGTGGTGATTTTATATATTTTACGAAATAATATCACATAAGAAACCCGATCACTGTTCATTAAACAACACATTATTAGCTATATTATAATAGAATTATAAATTATAATATTATTAGCCCTTGCAATGAGATACGTAGACTGAGTAAAGGTGAAGCTGTATAAATCAGTGCCATGCAGAGACTTTGAGGGACGGGTGCTCAGCTGGGAGAGTCCACCTCGGTAAATTTAGCTGACCGGGCAGGGGGCCCTCATAACAGTACCTCAAAAGTGGGGCATTTTCAGTCGTTCAGGCAAAAGGGCCAGGCGTTTCAGCCTGGTGTAAATATTGCATTGTACTTTGTGGATAAATAACGATTTTTGTTTCAATCCACAAATATGCCAAGCCCGTCCAGCATTGTTTGTTGTGGTCCACACATCAGCTTTGCATTTCTAATGGTGATGTCGTGCCCCCCAGCAGAAATCTGCACCCTGCCATTTAAAAAGTACAGTGCGTCAGTTTCCATTTCTGCGGCCCACCTCACACTTCAGAAATGTTATCTTTGCTTCCCCAGCGGACAGATCAAAATCGCACCCGTATTATTAAGCCCGTGGTTAGTTCACAGAAAAGCCAGGGAATAAAATAATGAAATGAGTCGGAATCTGGAACAGGACAAGGCGGGGGAGAGGGTGACTTTGTGGGGTGAGCGACAGGTAGGAGAAGAAGGAGGGTGGTTCTGGGGAAAGGGGGAGTGTCTGTATCTGTCTTTTACCAGTCACCTAGCAGACATACTGGGCAAACTGGGCAGAGCAGCCGAATGGTGTAATTGGCTGATGGAAACGCAATGCCCATACTGAAGTGTTCACAATGCATTTTCGTGGTAAAGTGCCACTCTCATCGTTCTTCTTTTGAAACACCATGGGCACTGACGCCTTACTGTTTCCTCCACCTCTGTTCTTCCTATAATGTTGCCATCCAGTTCCGCATCCTAGGTTGGAACCTATGGATGCAAGCTCATCCATTCGTCTCCGGATTTCACATCCAGCTCCATGTTAATATGGTGAGAAACACTCTGATGTCTTTAAAGGTAACAGTACCATTGCACTCACAGAGAACCGGGTGTGCTTTCCTATTACATAAATAAATCCCTCTGCCGTGAAGCACCCAGTCATCTGCTTTACAGATTAACAGATTATACATCTGCATGCTTTCACTAACTCTGCCATAATCCACCCATCCGTCTGAACTGGCTCACTGCGTCTCCAAGTCTCAGGTCTCATTGTTTACCTTTGTGGCTTTTTCCACAGTCTCTGGGCATGAACGCGGAATGCTAACACAGTCTACACTCCTGGTATTCAGTTACTGACAGCTATAGGTCAAGCAAGTGTTGGGAATCTCATTGTGTATCTGAACCTATTATAAACGAGGACGGTATTTGGATTAGGCAGGTAAAAAATAATCTGAATTAAACCATAAGCATAAGTTAATTAATCCTTTAAACAGCTGTGCAGTAGCTCTTCCCACATGGAAGCAGCAGAATTTCTCTCCTGAATCGTTTAATAATCGCTTATAAATGAAGGAACGGGCCTGTCCCCAACCTGCTTGCTGTCCGTGTCCTCGGGAGGCTTCTCCGCATTTTCCTCGCCAGCGTCACCCGGAGGGATGTCGTCGTCGGATTCCACCGTGGCGATGGGAATGCCGAGGTTGGGGCCGGCCGCGTGACCTTCTCCCTCGGGGATGGCGTGGCGTTCCTCTGGCCGGCCCATGCCCGGCACGTTGCCGTTGGCCTCCGGTTTGCTCCCCACGCGCTTCATCTTCAGCGAGGCCCGGGGCTCCTTGCTCCTCTTCCGGCGCACTTTCAGGTCGCCGCGGACGACGGCGCACAGCCAGTGGAGGCCGCGGTGGATGCGGGCGAGCGCCACCTGCAGGTTGTTCATCTCACCGTCCTCGTCCGGAGCCGACAGGTTGTCGGAGCTGAAGGAGCTCAGGAGGAGAGCCAGGAAGAGGTTCAGCACCTGTGGGGGCGGCAGGCATTAGGGACAGCCGGGGCTTCTGGGTAATGGGGCCTTCTATACGCTTCGCACGGCCCTACTAATGATACAAGGGGCCATTTCTGTGTCCTTCCAGGGGAAACAAAAGCACTTTGGCACACTGTGTCCCACGGTTTAAGAAAATTAGTTTGTCTAAAAAGTGTGCAGGTCATAGCCGACTTAAAACCAGAACTTATGTTGTTAACATATTCAGGAAATAATGTGTTGAAATTATGTAAATGATAACCTAATTCCATCCATAGTGGGGTGGAGCGGAGTGGGGCGCAGAGCAAGCCTCACAAAGCAGGGATAAACACGGGGCAGGATGTCACTTTGTCACAGTGATGTATAACAAGCAGGATTGTATTATATATACTGTTATGGAGTGAATAAGTAGTCCTAATTGAGAGTAAAGTATTTATTTCTTATTTATGACGGTACAAATTCCATAGGATGACACTGACTAATAAAATTAATGCATTCTGTATTTTAAGCATAGACATTGTCTGCTAATGGTCTTGGTTACGGTTTCGTTTTGCTGTTTTTGTTTTTTTTTTATTGCCTGCAGTACCCGGAGGACAAGCCCTCTGGATGACGCTGTTTCATTAGCCGCCTGTCAGCATTCTCTGTCACCTGTCCCCTTGTGCGTATGCACATCATGCACACATCCATATTGCAGCCCTCCTAATCTAAGTACAAGCTGGTCCTATAAACCAGGGTCCCTACCAGGGCTGTCCCCCGCTCCTTTGAATAAGGTGCGGATAAGGAGGTCAGTGTAATGTGCCTCTTTGTTACAGGACTTTAGTTACTGTAGGATGTACCTGTAGGATGACCTGAACCCCCTCCCCGGTTTCCCATTCCAGGCTTTGGAACTCGGCTCGTGGGCACATGGGGCCGCTTGCACTCTGCCCTCTCCCCCCCCCAAACACTACCAGCCCAGAGCGGGGACGGCCGGCGATCGATCGATACGCTCATCTCATCTGCGCCCCGCCGCTTCAGAGCCGATGAGTCACACAGGAAGTGGCCCAGTGAATAGTGCCACGTGTCAAAAGGCCAGCGACCAGATGAGCAGCGAGTCCCCCACCCCCCCCTCGACCTTTTCCCCCTCGTTCGGCGGGAGTTATCGCCACTCTCGGCTCATGAAACCACGTCGTACTATTTACCTCCTCAGTCGGCATCCATACCGTCTTGAAATTCGATTTCTCCAAAAAAAGAAAGTTAAAAAAAAAAAAATGGGGTCATGAAAATGCAGCATGTGCAAATGATGCAAACTGATAATTTGGAATCATTTCTCTACGACAGACATGCCCCCTCCCCCAGTCCCCTAAGATACAGCCCATACTTTAATGTCATAAGAGGTAATTTGAAATATTCCCTTCTGTGATCTCGGCTTATGGGATCCCTGCCCTAATGGATCTCTGCAGTAGGCCGCTACTATCCAGGGTAATCGATATTCAGTCTATACTGCGAGCTGCCGCGCAGACCTTTGGCACCGCGGACGAGGGCGTCGGCTTGACAGGGACACCCACCGGTGGGAGTCACACTTAAAGAGAAAATCGCGTTTAACGTCCCGCAAACACCCGCAGCAAGGTTTCAATTAGCGTGATGAAACTGCAGCTGGCAGGAAGTACCGCCCGACCCCAGGTCTGGGGCGTCCTGCCAGGCGCCCGGGATGACCCGAAGCCACTCCTGTTTTTTTTTTTTTTTTTTAAGATCCCCACCCCATGTGAAAACGTCATTTGCACGCAATGTTCTTGAATTCATTGTTGATTCGTTATTTGACTTAAAAGATGCTGGAGGAGGAAATAAAAAAAATTCAGATTACCGACTGAGGCAATGAGTCAAGAGCGGAGGGAAGCGTTTAGCGAGTAAGCGTGCTCGTCTCGGACCTTTTTTTTTTTCACGTAAACAAATTATCCAGGATGAAATGACGACTGAAGGGGACAGGCAGTCCATGTGACTGATGGGCAATGCGGACGGGGCTCTCTGTGCACGATCGTCCTCGTGCAAGGACACAAGGAAGGATGCGGAATTGAGGGTGGTGGCTGCTTGCCCGTGTGCACGGCCTCCGGGCTGTGCACACACACCTAGGGCCCCAGTTGTGCTTCTGAAGACTCGGGTGCGAGGAATTAAGGGGGGTGTCCACACAATGGCTGTCATAGCTGAGAGGCTTGTGGATGTTATCAGGTCAGTTTTTTTTTCTGCTTAATTTAAACTACCTTTATCAGGTACTGAATGATAAGTTCAGTAGTCAGAATTGGAAAGATTTTGACCATTTAAAGGCCTTTTGTTAGTTTATGCATGGCACGGTTTTGGGATTCAAGGGCCTTTGCTGCTCCTCAAATAAGTAAGAAGCCATTTGATGTCTGGGGAGCCACAGTTTGTAGGTCACTGTGAAACACACAAGTGGATGAAGCCTGCATATGCCTTTAGGGTTACAGCATAAGGAAGGCGGTGAATTTTAAAAGAAATATAATATTGGCAAGTTATACTGAGTTACTGTATTGCAGGGAATTAAAATCAGTGGGCTGCAGCCTTATAATCGATAAGCATAAATCTTTCAGCAGTACGTTAGTCAGAAGGTGGTGGATGGACAGAGTGCAATGAGGATGTTAGTAACAGGTTTGTAAGTGCCTCCCGTCAGGACGGGGCACAATATGTGCTCCTAAAAAGCAAAAGCCAACCTAAAAACGACTAAGATTAGAAGTGGTCACGATGCAAATAGGGTTACTGGAGCGTTTTGCCCTGCTTTACCGTCTGCAGTCTCAGAGGAACAGCTGGAATCATCACACAGTTTTGTCCCTGGAAATTACCTGTCTGCATCTGAGATTACTCATTTAACCCCACTACACCGTTATATGGCCTTGGTCAAAAAGGGATCAGTTTGTGCTGTTTGTTACTCAGATGTACCGTTAGTCAACAATTAACATCAGTCAGCATGTATTAAGAGCTGAGGAGACCAAAATGTTTGAGTCCTTCAGCATGCATCACTGTTGTGGTTCTGTGAAGGTGACCTGTGAAGTTTATCTCTCGTGTTCAGCAAGCACAGGCTGCAATAAAGCAACACCATTATAGCTGTCCTAGAAACAATGCTTATGTTTCATTAATTATGTGTCCGAAGGTGACACCCCCGCCATGACAATTCAGTAGCCCTAACCATGTAACGCCTGGGTTGACTAGTCAGCTGGAGACATGCCCGTGTTAAATATTCATCATGTTGCATGAAAGCTCAGAAATGCCAAAAGCCTTTATGAATGTCCGTGTTACACTGAGTGATCTCTACCAGATGTCCTTCAGACTATTTGAACCCCGAGTGGCATGATGAACTGAGCAACATCGCTGTCCGAGTCATCGAGAGGCTCCGTCCTCGTCCCTTTCAGCTGGGCCCCAGTGATGCGAGTGTCTGCTACCTAAAGATGGCCATCAGCTTTAGCTTATTTTTTTATATGTGACTTTCTCGATCTCTTATTTCAGTCATTGGTGTGTCATGGAATTATGCACATCGGGATACTTTGGAAGGCATTCTTTATTAGCAGTGATATTTAATGTAATGCATGTTGTAGAGCTCGCTGTGTAATTACACTGTATGTGTATGATACTTCAGATAATTCACATTCTGTCATCATCAGTCCTGCTCGTCGAGGATTTGGCTCAGTTGCTCAGAAACATTAAGCAATATCGTTAAAATATGCTGTATAGGAAGTGTACAGATTTTCCCATTTGGCGTAATTTCGGACTCAATGGCTATGCTGACAGTGGAGTCTCTGAGCTCAGATGCTACACTTCAGCCAGAAGGGATATTTAGGTTGAACTAGAACACCCCAGGTTACGTGGTCAGGAACATATATATTTTTACTAAAATGGACCTTTATTTGCTGAATGGTCAATCACTTGTACCCTATCTATTGTAAGTTGGGTCATAATTTTTAGACTCAAATAATATATTTAAGAATGTGCACTGTAATGGAAAATGTAATCCTTGTAGTTGGTTAGTAGTTAATATACACAAATAAACACCCTGTTTAAATGCACCTGTCAGGGCCATGAGACGTGTTTCACCACACAGACGGTCTCTTTCTGTCACACGATGCTTCCATGCACATGGACTCCTCTAAAGACAGGAGGCACATGGGAGTGGCAGTCCACTTGATGCCCTGTCCTCCTCTGCTCTCACCTCTCCTCGCTTTGATTAATTATTCGCACAGGTGCGTGTACCGCAAGCCTATCTGTTTGCATCGGCTGCGCTGATTGACACGTATACATGTGCACGCTTGCATGCTGCACATGGTCCTGTTGGCTTCTCGCCCTGCACATCACCTGCTCGTACAGATCGTGTGACCTTCGTATGTTCACAATCAGAGAACAAAGAGCTGTCTACATCCAGGCCATGCACAGCCCTTACCTGAGAAGGTCTATATATGTTATATACATGCATATATACTTCTAGCTGAAAGGATTGTATATCTGATAGATGTCATCATTGTCATTATATATATGTATATATAGTGTGCATTTTTTTTTATTAAATTTAGTGTCGTATGAACCATGATATATGAGCTGGGCACCAAGCTCCTTTGAAATAGAATTTGTCTGGAGGGGAGTTTCCTGCCTTGAGGAAATTATGCAAACCCACACAACAAACAGTAATCATAATCTTGTGACCTCATTTGAAAGTAGGATCTGGCTGATTAGAGGCAGGGGCAGCGGCCATTTTGGCACCCCAGTATAAAAAGAATGGCAAAACCTACAGCAGTCAAAGAGATTAGAGAGATTGTCAAAACCAGCGCAAACCAGTTATGAGTGTCTATGCATACAGAGATGTGACACCCAGAAGGATTGACGTTAACTCACCCTATATTCAAACTGCTAGATCTAGTCACAACAAGCAATCAAAAGAACAATGTATTCCACACATAACAGCTGTCTATGCAAATCTATAAAATGTTTCTTTTGGATATGTTGAACACATCAGTCATGGATTCACATTAGCTAAACAAGACACATATTTACTTAATCTGTTTTCTTATGTTCTGACAATTACCTGCACTAAAATAACTTTTTAAACCCTTGATAAAGTAAAATTCAAACTGACATGATTTTCATAAGGCATGTTTCCAGAGATGTTGTTTTTTTTTTTTAATCCTCCAAGGTGAGGAGATATCGAATACCGAAGAGTTTTGCGAAACAGTCTGTTGGATGTTCACCTCTGCGCACGTGGGGGCGGTGGATGGGGGGTCCTGTTAATAAGACTGGCCAGCTTAATGAGGGGAACAAACAAAGCACTCACCACGAGGTTCCCGATCACCATGACCAGCATGAAGACGAGGAGGCAGAGGGGCTGGCCGGCCACCTCCATGCAGTCCCACATGGTCTCGATCCACTCGCCGCACAGCACCCGGAAGACGATGAGGAAGGAGTGGAAGAAGTCCTTCATGTGCCAGCGGGGCAGGGTGCAGTCCTTGGAGATCTTGCAGACACAGTCCTGGTAGTTCTTGCCGAAGAGCTGCATCCCCACCACGGCGAAGATGAAGACAATGATGGCCAGCACCAGCGTCAGGTTCCCCAGGGCGCCCACTGAGTTGCCGATGATCTTGATCAGTGTGTTCAGGGTGGGCCAGGACTTTGCCAACTTGAAGACCCTCAACTGAAAAAATATCCATAAAGAATCATCTAAAAGATGTAAATGTTATTTGCACGTTACACATAGTACACAAGAGATGCAGGGGGGTTGTAAGTGTAAAAAATGCATGTCTAGCTATTAAGTAAAACACTCCTTGGAGGCCAGCAAACTCCAGCCAACATCAGTTTTATGAACATGATAGAATCCAGCACATCAAACCACAAAGCTGATTAAAAAATAAAGAATGTTTTAGACACTCTGCAGTGTATTTTCATGGGGTAGTTAAGCTGTGCCAAAGAGATCGTGGAGGCTATTTGATCCATATTTCATGAGTGTTCCTCGCAATTGAATTGAGCACAGCACTATTAAAACACATCAGTGTCTGGATTTCATCGACGAATGGACTGAGGATTAAGTTAACGTAATACGTTCGCAATTTAGCAGAGCGTGTGTGTTGATCCAGTAACAGGTGTGTAAGTGATATGGGGGAAATATATTTGTGATTTTTTTTTTTTGTTAAAGTTTCCTAATGTACGTTGTTTCGTTGACTTTGTAGAAGACAGGTTATCATTCAGAAGAGTGTCGCATGTGTTGGGTGGTTGTGTGTCCAGAAGTTCGTATGTGTGATGTATCGAGGAGGAGATTACCAGTCTGAAGGAGCGCAAAATGGACAGCCCCCCCACATTGGAGAGCCCAAGCTCCATCAGACTCAGACAGACGATGACGCTGTCGAAAATGTTCCAGCCCTGCTGGAAGTACATGTACGGGTCCTGGACGATGATCTTCAGCCCCATCTCAGCCGTGAAAATGCCCGTGAAGACCTTAACAAGCCAGAGTGGAGACGGCAGTAATTAAGAGTGCAGACTTCTCCCATAAATACAGCATGACAGGTGGAGGACGGCTGCCTTCAGTGCACTAAGCTTTCGTTCTAACAGTGACTGACAGACCGAAGGGGCCTCAGAAACCAGCAGCGGCCGTCCGGTCTGCCTGTGTTACCGTCTGCTGGACCAAATCCTACTTGCGGTGTCTCTGCATGTTATTTATGTTTCTATAGTGAAGACGTGTTTCTCCTGCCTCCTTCCTGTCTCTGTGGACACGGTGCCAAAGACGTGCAGCGCTGGAGACAGACAGAGGCTACTGGGAGGGGCTTGGGGCCGCTCTTGTACTTCGGACCTTCCTGTTTAGTCACTGTCCCTGTATTTGAAATGAAACTTCAAGGCATGGTAGCAAATTTCCAAAATGCCCCATCTCTGAAAACCAGCATCCGATCCAGGGTGCACCCCGGCCTGACTTTCGAGTCCTCATTCTTTTGCGTTCCCCGTTGGACGCCGGGTCCTTTGCGTGCTGAATCACACCTTCCAGTAACCAGCTGGGCCTGATTAGTTACATCGATTAATTAGCCCAGTAAGTGGATGTGTCACGCAGCTAGCTCATCATCAGACGCACGTCTGGGTTTTAATGGCCTATCAGAGGGAAAAGCATGTCGTCTGACTGGTTTTCAGGTACATAATTACATCTGCAATTATTCAGTGTACAAAATTCCTGTACGTCGCTACACCTGCCCCAAACTCATGTTAGCGGCAGAGTGCCGGTGCTGCCTCACCTAAACCTGACTAGGGAACCTCAGGTTCTAACCTCAGAACACAACTGGCTTCCTGCCGTTTAGCGTTCACGTATTCTTAGAAATCCACACCTTCTGTCAGTCTCTCCAGTATAATATGAAAACTTTTCTGAATGCACCGTTATGTAATCTTACTAAACACATAATACCTGCAGCCACCCACACATAGGCGTAGGGTTTGTGCGAATCCCGTGGGGGAGGGGGGCTCACTCTGCCCCCAACATGGAGCACAATTAATCTCGTGAAGAAAATGCCCCCGTCAGATTTGTGTCCACATGTAGGTACTGATAATCAGGTTTTTCACTGGACCGAAATTTCGTTTCTCTACCAAAAATATTAGACGAGAACAGAAAAAAATGGATGCTAAATGTGTTTTCAGGGGTTTATAAGCTCTGGAAACGTTGAAGGACATGCTCTTTCTTAATCGTATTCCAAATCTGCATTTATTTTTAAATTGATCTGTCTAAATCTTGTTCTACAAAAAAAAACAGGTGTTTGGATGGTGTCATTTGCATAACACCTTGGGGGAAAAGCAATAGCTTCTGGTTGTATTGTATGTTAATTTGCAGTTAATAAGGGTCACAGAGAGAGTCCAGACACGAGAAACACAGATAATCCATTGCGGTCTGCCATGGAAACGCATAGGCAATATGTATACGATAATGTGAGATTTGCACACGCCCTCACACCCGATCCCCGTGCCCCAGGGGACCCTTTCTGAGGACGTTGCATCTGTGTTCGAATGATGTCTCATGTCAAGTGGAGAGCTGCGATTAACATGCAGGCGTCCAGATAAAAGCAGTGGGGTGAGTCAAAGGGGAAGTGCCAGTCTTCCCGTATGTGTGACAAAGGCTGGCAGGGAGACGGGACAGACCGTTTGGCAGCCTGTGTGTCCGGCCCCACGGGAGGGGTCTCCCTGGGCTCTGCAGTGCCGCAAGCCGATATCCCAGAATCCCTGCTGGGCTGTGTGTCATAGCTGTGCCATAACGAGTCACCGTGTCATAGCTGTGTCATAACGAGTCACCGTGTCATAGCTGTGCCATAACGAGTCACCGTGTCATAGCTGTGCCATAATGAGACACCGTGTCATAGCTGTGTCATAACGAGTCACCGTGTCATAGCTGTGCCATAAGGAGTCACCGTGTCATAGCTGTGCCATAACAAGACACCATGTCATAGCTGTGCCATAACGAGTCACCATGTCATAGCTGTGCCATAACGAGACACCGTGTCATAGCTGTGTCATAACGAGTCACCGTGTCATAGCTGTGCCATAATGAGACACCGTGTCATAGCTGTGTCATAAGGAGTCACCGTGTCATAGCTGTGCCATAAGGAGTCACCGTGTCATAGCTGTGCCATAACAAGACATCATGTCATAGCTGTGCCATAATGAGACACCGTGTCATAGCTGTGCCATAACGAGTCACCGTGTCATAGCTGTGCCATAACGAGTCACCATGTCATAGCTGTGCCATAACGAGACACCGTGTCTAGCTGTGCCATAACGAGTCACCGTGTCATAGCTGTGCCATAACGAGACACCGTGTCATAGCTGTGCCATAACGAGTCACCGTGTCATAGCTGTGCTATAATGAGACACCGTGTCATAGCTGTGTCATAACGAGTCACTGTGCCATAGCTGTGTCATAACGAGTCACTGTGCCATAACTGTCATAATGAGTCACTGTGTCATCCCTTTTCGCATATTTATCGCAGCTGAAGCCATCAGTGCCCAAAAACTGTCATCATCAACAGCTTATAAATAAATTTGTATGACTGCTGGCCCACTGCAAAAATTAATAGTAATACAAAGACTACCATATGTTGTTTTGTTTCTGAACTAGACTTATAAAAAACATAGATCATATAAAAAACTTTTGTCTTTATTAGCATAATGAGGATGGGCTCCAAATGTATCAATCATAGGTGTTTTTATGAACCATCTTGTATTTTATATAGGGACATGGAATTCTGGGTAATGTGAACATTACACTGATGCAGCAGTGAAGATAGATGGCATCACTGAGTGCTGCATTCTGCTTCGTCTTACCAGATTGCCCACGGAGAGCATCTTGTTGAACTCGTCTGTCATGGGGTAGTGCTCCAGTGCCATGAAGAGGGTGTTCAGGACGATGCACACCGTGATGGCCAGGTCCATGAATGGATCCATCACCACAAGCGTGACCAGCTCCTTCACTTTGAGCCACAAGGGGCAGCAGTCCCAGATCAGGTACTTCTGGGCAAATATGTACCAGCAGGGGGGGCACTTTTGCCGGGACTCCTCCAGTTCTGGAAGCAGGACACCGCGTGTCAAACCGGATGATGCACAGTCTTTTAATGCATGAGCAGTCCACAGAATTTTGATTGGTGAGCTGAGGTCTAGTGGTGAACCGTGAGATCCAAAAAGCGAGCTAATATGAACAATGAGCTCATAGATTTTGCATTTCACATTGAGCACATTTTCAAAAGCCCCAGTGCCATGATGGTGACATTTGCATTAAGTTTTTTTGTTTGTTTTTTCTTACTTATTCTTACTTACTCTTATTTTAGTAAGTCCGAACCAATGCTAATACTGGTAGAAGCACTATTGAATAGTAGTAAACATAGAAAGTCACTATCACCTGTGATTTTAAAGATCTGAACTGCTGAAATTCAAGACCGTTAAAACTAGCCAGTGCTCGCCAGCGCTGAATACATAAGGCGCATTTGCATGAAAGGAACAGGGCTTTCAGAAATAACACTGCACAAATATTTAAGCTTTATTGTGCTAGCCAGCGAGTAAACAATTATCTTATCAACCCTGGGAATTCACAGTGAGCCTCAATGTCCGCGTCTTTAATTATACAGCTGAGCAAACTTGTAAAAAGAGATGGAAAACACCTGTTTTACTGAGATTACAGCCCGTCACTGCCAAACAAACACTACTCGTCCTGTTTGGAAATGTTAATATTCCTTCTGTCAAACTGAAATGTGAGATCTGTTTTATTGCAAGCCGCCTGGTGCTGTTATCTGGACTGAACTTGGACATCATTTAATTTGCCTTTCTATCAGCGATTGGATAATTCCACCTTAGCTGTGATTGGCTGGCTAGCTACCAGTAGCACTGTAACAATCTGTGTTTCTGAGCTTTGACATTTCCTGTGGGCTATATCCTTCTGTCCACTTCAGATTTCTCTTATTACTAGTTTGGTGTGAAGTACTAGGGTATCTTGGGTCACCATTTCAAGATTTAATATCACATTTGGTAAAAAAAAAATTTATTCTGGTTTTTGTTTAATTTCTACATGAACTTTTTGGCGCAGCACCCCATGCACACGAAACAGAGCATTGTTCCATATAATAGGGTTCTGGGTCATTATGAATCATCATGTATCAATAGGGTTACTAAGCATCATGACCTTTGTTGAGCTCAGAATGATCTTGAAAAGGTTTTATTTAATTCTGATTTTGGAAAAGGGCTTGGACAACAGTTTTGGGGGGCGCAAGTGATACTGAACCCTGCTGTAAATGGTGCCGTGCTGGAAGTTATAGGATATATGTAGTGTATTCGTAGAAGATCGATGATGAGAATGATGATCTGGAAAGCAGTGCAGGAGTCCTACCCTCCAATGCATCGGAGAGGAAGCTGGCTGTGCTGGGCTGTCGGTTCCTGGGAAAGGTCTCCTCCAGTAAGTCGGGGGACAGCCTCTCAGGGAACAGCGTACCGCTGGCCTCGCTCAGCCGCGGGGACCTCTGCGGGGACACCAGGGACAGGATGTAGAGCACAGCATCCATTCACAGCGGTGGGCTCTGCTGTCACTAACCAGTTAGACTAAGCTATAGATCGGTGTAAAGAGCTGGACCTCATTAATACATATTTAAAGGTTATATTGACTGACTGGTGGTAACTATTATTATAATTAGGGCTGTGAACTGATTAAAAAATGAACTGGAAAGATTTAAGATGTGTCGTGTTTTTTGATTTTTGGATACCTATTTGGTGGAAATGGTTTTAAGAATCATCAAACCAGAGCAACAAATGACCTAAGTTCAGTATACCTAAATCGTTTAGGTAATGTCAATTGCTCTATACAAAAATATCAAATGCTGTATTTTTTTTTTCCAAAAAGTTTAAGTTACTGAGAATGACCCATATTTTAATATTTGTTTATTGTTTTTAAGCTAAGGCTGTGCAGATTATTCAATTCCAGGAAAAATACTTACACGCAAGTACAAGCTGAATTTCAGTGCTTACAAATAAGCTAGATGCCTAGGCTGCAATAAGAGGGTATCATACTATAAGCAGGGATGCACACCTTGTATATAATTAATTCGGATTATTATATACAAATAATCCAAATAATACTGAATGTGTTAATGGGATCAAAGAAATAATAACGCTTTTTTTAAATTAACGCCACGCATTAACACTATAAATTTCCCAGGCCTCATTATGAATATCCAGAAATAATGACCTAAGATTAAGGATTTTAATTACAAATATTATTTCACTATAGAAAGTATTTAATTGCTACAAAATTACTTAAATTGTTGGAGTGTTCTTTTCACGGTAGACAGTTATCCTAATTGCAATTCTGTAACTCCACTGAAGACAGCTGAAATCTTCAGTTGGAATAATAACAACAATGTTTTATACCACACAGTGAGATTCACAGGACTACCTCGGCCGCCTGCAGTGTCAAATAATGTTCTAGCCTCAAACTGCAGTGCCTTGCGCCAGCTCAGCAGAGTCTGACAGTGCTGGTAGTGGATTGTACCGTATTTCTTCGCCTTGAGCGCATTGGTAATATCGAGTCAGGAGGGTGTTAATCCCAGGCTGTTTAACGTGGCAGCACTCCCTGCTTATATATTGGATAAATCAGCTGCTGCATTTTTTAAGCCAGCTGTCTCTGTGCCTCAGCTGGTCATGCCGGCACACTTGACGTTTGGGTCTGTCTCTGTGTTCTTTGTCTGTTTCTTCCTATTTAGGTCACATGGTAGCTCTAAAATTCCCTTAGCATGTGCGTAAATGTGTGCATGAGAGAAAAAAAAGGCACCCACTAGCTGGGAATCACAGGAAACACACGGACTGCCTTCGTGTGCCGTGATGACGTTTAGCTGTGTGAGCAAACTGGATTTTCACAGTCCGTGCACGGTTTCCCTTTAAAACCTCATGCCCTGGATGAGAAGGACGTCCTTATTTCAATACACAGATTCCAGTGAGAGATCTGAGGTTACCTCCGGTCAGGTGAGGTGGCTCCCTGCCTCGTAACTCACAGCTGCTCCTAAATCCCATTCGTAGACATGCCGTGCTTGGTACTGTTGTAGGATTTTGCTTTGCCTTAATGGCAGCAGAAAATTCAAAACTACACAGTGTCAGGAGATTACAGGGCAGTGCAGTGCAGGATTTGCAGTGACCCTGAAAGCCACTGCGAAGAAAAGCATCTCCTGGTGAATAACTGCAAATCCAACGGTGTCCTTGTGTTTCCAGCATTAGATACAAAGTGATGCCGCTGTGCAGAGAGCGTGTGAGGCTTGGGGCTGCAGTGAGGAGTACCAACCACAGCGATGAATAGGGACAATATGGAGTCCACATCAAACAGCGCGTGTATGAATCACGCGGCAGGCCTCCGCTTACACCGCGCATAATCGGGTTCTCATGACTCAAAAACTAAAGCGAGTCTTTATGCCCTGAGACCATAATAGACAATCGCGATCGCTGTAGGAGAGCTGGTATTCTTATTCAGTCTGTGCAGTGTGATCCTGTTTTTAATCATTTCACTATGGACCATTATTTGCCAATAATAAGCTTGTACTGTATATTTAACTAATAAACCCCCAAGCTAAATTTGAACCAACAAAAGGCTCTCAGGCATAAAGTCACGGGTAGAGACAGTTTCGGACAAATGCACCTGGAACGGGGTGATGTTCACCCCTGGACAACTTACACTGCCATCCCAGAATTTCACCAGGGGACTTGGTGGCACAGGCAGGGAATTGACCAGCCCCAAGCAGTTGACCCCGTTCTGGTCCACAGCCAGTCTGCCGTTGATGGTCAGGGTGGGCGTGAAAACCTGGGAGCCACAGCTTCCCATGCTTTGGTTGCTGGTGCGCCGTTTGGGCCAGCCGATGGGCGTGGAGCCGGCTCCGCTCCGGTTGTCCCGGTAGATCCCGTGCTCGTCGTCACCTTCCGCTTCCGAGTCCTTGCGGAGCCGGAAGGTGAAGATACTGACCTGACTTCCTCTTCTGGCACTCAGCGGGTGGGACGAGAGGGTCTGGACAAGGAGGTGCTGCATCTTGGTGGGGGGCAAGGGGGGTCACGGGAAAGGACAGATGCGTGACCGAGCCGTAGGTGTGACAAAAATCCTTCCGATTTGTTAAAATGAGACCTAGATTTGTCAGGGGAGTGAAAATGACAAATTAAGGAATGAAGGTGTGATTGGAGCTAGAATGAGGCTAAGGGAAGCAGGTCATTGGGACGCGCCTGAAAGTTTTTAAAAAGCCAAACGACTTCTAATGCCTTCAGTGTTGATACACAGCCCACACTTAGGAGTGGCTGTCATGCCTCCGCTTCCAAGGCAGCTCCTCAGCGTGGATCAGACCAGATATCCCAGGCTGCTAATCAGATTGCGTATGATTCGATTAAACTCATTGTTATATGGTGCCCTTCCCAAAGGCTTTAAGGGCATCATTTACAAGCATGGTACTGCACGTAACAGACTTACCTTAGGCCCGTCACCAAAATCCAGATTCTTTTCGTCCACGTCGGCTTCCGTCACTTCTGACGGAGTTCTCTGGGATTTCTTCCGTTTCTTCCGGACTTTGGAGTCTCTCAAAGCGAAGGGAGAAACGTCTGCGGATCGAATGGAGTCCGTCTCGTGGGCCCTGGACGATACGGCCTGCGAGGAGGCGGTTTCCGAAAAGCAGGAGTAGGTTAAGGGTTTAGGGGGTAAGGCTTGACTTATGCGTCTGTTGTCGACGATAGAGTTTGTGAGATGAAGCTTCTGACACTTACGTGGGTTTAAACAAGTGACTCAGTCGATTTATTTTAGTGGATGCTTTTGTCCAAAGCGACATAAGTGTGACAGCATGGGGTCAGGGAGCAGGGGGAGCCATGGTCCCTGCTGTAGTGGGGATGAGGGTCTGTCCCCAACAGCTGACAGAGGGATGGTGACTCCTCTGGCCCTGGGGCCCGGCAACATACCTGTTGCTCCCGCCGTAGCTGCTCCATCGCCATCTGGAACTCCTGTTCCTTCTGCCAGGCCTCGGCGATGGTCGCCTGGTTCTGCTCCTCGTAGGCCATGGCCACCACCGCCAGGATCAGGTTCACCAAGTAGAAAGAGCCCAGGAAGATCACCAGCACGAAGAAGATCATGTAGGTCTTTCCTGCAGAGCGAAGAGTCTGACATTGGCAGGGAAAGGTTTTATATCAGAATAGATGGAGTCCAGCATCACCTAAAACTTCCCAACCCAGTCCTCAGGGACCCCCCCCCCCCCAGACAGTCCACGTTTTCACTCCCTGTCGGGACCTGGCAGGGAGTAAAAATGTGTACTGGCTGGCAGGGAGCTGGGTGGGAACAAAAACATGGACTGTATGAGGGTCCCTGAGGACCAGGCTGGGAAACCCTGACCAAAAATGATCAAGGTTCTCAATCAATAGGCTGCAGTAGGTTACAGTCTCCAGAATTCCTTTTGACTTATAGCCAGTGTTATCATGACTTCAATTTCAGCCAAGTATGAGGAACCTTTAGAATAAAGCACGGTGTCGCCGATGGGTTGCCTAGCTGTGAGTGGTTTAATGTGGCAGAGCACACTAGTGGATGAATACCTGCTGGTAGAGGTTCTCCCAGTAGTCCTGCGTCATCAGGCGAAAGAGAGCGAGGAAAGCCCACCCGAAGCTGTCAAAACTGGTGTAGCCGTAGTTTGGGTTCCTTCCCGCCTTTATGCACTCAAATCCGTCTGGACATTTCCTAAGAAATTAGACCACACATAACAGCTGTTATCTTAAATCTCGCACGTCAAATGTCTGCTATTTCTTAGTAGTTTTCTTACCTGACAAACCTGACCCATAACAAGGTGCATATAAAATCTCTAAAAAGACGCCATTATAACTGAGGAAATCTTTCACTTTTCCGACGTCTGAAGGCTGATTTCATTGTCTCTGCTAGGCTCTCCGAGGGCTGCGGCTGGCAATCCAGCATCCATGTGCAATGCCTGTATTACATTCTTTTCAGGTGGGGGGTGGGGTTTTGGAAAGAGCTTGAGCTCTCAAAAGAAAAACCTGATAGAGTATATTAGTAGAGGGATTATGGTCTGGCAAATAGGCACCCGAGTTGAGGTTTAAGATTGCAGTCTGATGCATCAAGTTCTCTACCCTGAGCACAGAGGCAGTTGAGTGTAGGCTACAGCTTCCCGTCTCGCTGTTTGAGAGTGGGATCATTTAGTAATTGCTCAGCACAGCTGGATGAGAGTCACCGCAAATCTCCCCAGGCTCTAAGCTGTCTGAGAAGAGGACGGCACTAACATTGGTGGGTTGAAGTGGGATCTTCCTAAGCCCCGCCTTCCCAGAACCCAGTCGAGGACTATGATTGGACGTGCATTTCGCTAACACCTCGGCTAATTCAGGACTCAGATTAGCATGACTGAATTCCTTTTAAAATGCACTTGGGTGATAGGGGAAAAAAATCCCTCCTACCAGAAGCGAGCTTGTCATATTGCTGTAATAGAATGACCCGGATTGTTCATGATGTCACCGTGAGACACCGTTAAGCCCTGCAACTTGATGCTTGCTGATGCACCTTAGCTCAATGATGGCAAAAAAAAAACATTGTACGACTCATCTGTGAGCCTGAAGCTTTGTGGATCAGGGCAAATCATTGTTACTGTAACCTAAATTATTTTAGGTGCGATCTTGTCATTGTTGTGAATAAGTATCCCCCGTAGGGATACAGTGGAATAAAATAGGAAAGCTTACAAACAGTTATTTAATCACTTTTTTGTCAAAAAACAGCCCATGTGACCAGTTTAGTGGACTTGATTAAATAATACCAACAGTACTGACACTGGTCATGCCAGAGCAGCTCAGCGGTGGAAAGCTAGGAGCACCAGAGCCAGCTTTCCCACAATGCAGTGCCAAAGTTACCCTCATCTCATCAGCAAATGATGTCAAGAGGGTTAATCCAAGGGGCAGGGATTCCTAGTCGCTGCTGTCCCAACCTGCTGCCAGCAAACGTTACACACTGGTCAAATAAACAACGGCAGATTTCTCTGACATAATACTTCGGCACATAATAAAACCAATGTTGAGACCTGCGAAGGTAGAAGCTTCTGAGGAAATCAGGAAGAGCATGTCGCAGCTGAGCTGTGTCACTACCGGCCTCAACACAGACCAAATCTGCTACGCTAGGTTTGGAGGAAGGAAACACTGGCAAATGTCAGGTCCTCTTTTTGACAGGCAGAACAATAGACGACTTCAAAATGCCATCTTTACCTCCCAAGGACCCTGTTTGCCATTTACCTTGCTAACCATGCTGGCTCACCAGCTAATGGCAACCCTGACTCACCATTCTTTTTTATGGATGAGACAGCTTTAATCTGGTTTTCTGTATCCTGAGTATGTGTGTGGCCCAGGACTCAGAAGGAGAAAAGATGGCCTTCAGCACCCAAACACAAACAGAAGGGTTTCCCCTGAAAACACTCAGAAGGAACACCATATATGTAACACCTTTTAAAGCTTGTTAACAACGTGGACCCTTTCACTCTCACCCACGGAATCCTATTACAGCCCTGTTAGCATGCTGCATTTCTGCTTCAGAGCCCGTGACCTTTCACCTCTGCCCAAGCAGGATATGGAACGATAAGAGGGATATGAGTTAATATTATGCACTAAGCTAATAGAAAGACAAGGTTGATGTCAGGATAGAAGTGCTTAAAGTTTCTATAGCAACAGTATCCAGGAGGCTGTTGCCTGTGGAGATAGTTTCTTACTGCATCTCTGAAATGCTATTTTGTCCCCCGGTCTCTGTCTTTCAGAGATGGTGATATTTCAGAACTCAGGTAATTTCAACTGTAACGTCATAAATGTTAGAGTGACATATTGAAATGCTATGTGGACTTGCTACAATAAGTTATAATAAAAAATGCAGCCCATGATAAAAACAGGTTCTGAAAATGGTTCACATTTGATGACCAGTAGAAAGTATGCAGATGTGGAAGAGGTCAGTACTGAAAACTGGCAGACTTATTAGTGTTTGAATTACATCTCGAACATATAGGACAAAGTCAAGAGGAATAATTAACCTGGTGAATGTGTGTGAACTCAAAACTTAATAACCAAACCAATACATTCCTGCTTTGTTTTAATTGTTTGGAAAACAATTGAAGGCCAATATGCAATTAAATTGTTGCTGTAAAACAGTAGAATGGCTATTTCAGACACAGGATGCACTTAGCCGGGAATGTCCAGTATCAGGACAGGACTGTAATACTGTCTCTAGATATGGTCTGAGCCAATCACTGCTGCTGCTGCTTTGATGGTCTTAAGGAGGGTGGGTGGGATTAAGGATGCACAGAGGCCACACTGTCCCAGGATCAGAGCTCATTTGCTGACTCTAGCCTGTGATGTGAATGTGGGGTCTCGTCTGTTTATCCACCTCATGTGTCAAATGCCAATGGGGTGACTAATTATGGGAGTCAAAACAGCGAGGCTAACACATTTAGTAACAATCGAGGAAAGAAATAATTTAGGATGAGTCGCCTTGGTTATTGGCCCCAGTCTGGGATTATTTAAAGGGGTCTTCTTAATACCTCAAATGATTTCTTTCAGAAATGTTCTTTTTCATGACTTTCACCTGTTTTCTTACTTTATGAATATAAACAGAATTTGGCTACAATGCTGTTCAAAAGCAAAATAAGTAAAAAAAAAAAAGTCAGATATTTCATGAATACTGATATTTCATAGTATTGCCATTTGGAGGTTTCCAGTAACGTCAAAGTGGCTGGTATCTATAAGGGTTGCCAATCTATGTAAAGATGCTGAAATCTCCTGGCTTACATGTACAGAGGAAAGCATAAGTGGCCAAATTGAAACATGAACAGGAGAGAGATGGATGCAGTAATCCTCACTTGGTGCTGCTACAGTTGGAATGGGCATTACCAAACCCATTAAGCAAAGGCAAAAGGGGCTTAAAGGGCGATAAAGTGTGACTAAAGTGGGAAAATCCTTCCTGTGAGAGTGAAAGACATCAAGCGCAGAAACTGGCGAGTGGATGTCAGATATGGAAATATGAAGTTACACATGGTGGAAGGATGGCGAGTGGATGTCAGATATGGGAATATGAAATTACACGTGATGGAGGGATGGCGAGTGGATGTCAGATATGGGAATATGAAGTTACACATGGTGGAGGGATGGCGAGTGGATGTCAGATATGGGAATATGAAATTACACGTGATGGAGGGATGGCGAGTGGATGTCAGATATGGGAATATGAAGTTACACATGATGGAGGGATGGTGAGTGGATGTCAGATATGGGAATATGAAATTATACTTGATAGAAGGATGGCGAGCCGATGTCAGATACAAGAATATGAAATTACATGTGATGGAAGGCTGGCGAAAGGATGTCGATGGAGGGATGGCGAGTGGATCTCAGATATGGGGATATGAAGTTACACATGGTGGAAGGATGTTGAGCTGATATCAGATATGGAAATATGAAGTTACACATGGTGGAAGAATGGCAAGCTGATGTCAGATACAAGAATATGAAAATACATATCACGGAAGGCTGGCAGACGGATGTCGATGGAGGGATGGCGAGTGGATGTCAGATATGGGGATATGAACTTACACATGGTGGAAGGATGGCGAGCCGATGTCAGATACAAGAATAAGAAATTACATGTAACGGAAGGCTGGCAAAAGGATGTCGATGGAGGGATGGCGAGTGGATGTCAGATATGGATGAAGTTACACATGATGGAAGGATGGAGAGCCGATGTCAGATACAAGAAAATGAAAATACATGTGACGGAAGGCTGGCAAATGGATGTCGATGGAGGGATGGCGAGTGGATGTCACATATGGGAATATGAAGTTACACATGATGGAAGGATGGTGAGCTGATGTCAGATACAAGAATTTGAAATTACATGTGATGGAGGGATGATGATGATGATGATGATGATGATGATGACGATTGGATGTCAGATATGGGAATTTGCAGTGACACGTAAAGGAAAGATGGCAAGCGGATGTCAGATACAGGAATTTGAAGTTAAATGTAATGGAAGGATGGCGAGCGGATGTTACATACAGGAGTATGAAATTACAATTCACGGAATGATGGTGAGTGGATGTCAGAAATGGGAATATGAAGTTACACATAATAGAAGGATGGCGAGTAGATGTCCGATACAGGAATATGAAGTTCCACAAGAAGGAAGAATAGCGAG
>JAODKL010000105.1:83714-101502 GCA_026780765.1 Petrocephalus schoutedeni | reverse complement strand
GCGAGCGGATGTCAGATACAGGAATACAAAGGTACATGTGATGTATGGTCATAGTTTGGGCATGTTTTCACATTTTCAAATCACCATTCATCTTCTGCATGGCATTACAGTGTGGTGCTTTCTTTGGAGGGTTTTCTGAAAGGCTGAAAGCTCGTTACAGGTACCGTCCTGATGAGTGGCCAGGCTCTACGTGCAGTTGTTGCCGTTTGATTTGAGGCAGAGAATGAGGTCTGATTCTACAGAAGGACACACAAAGGGATCGGCTGTCGGGGGGAGCAGTGAAAAGCGTAGTCTTTCCTCAGTGGATTAAAAGTTGATGGTCAATACGCACTGAGATCTGAGTCTACCATTATAAGTAGCTTATGCTATCATTAGTACTGCATAAGGCAATTAATGAATCACATTTCCCTCTGCTCTAAGAGGCTTACAGAAATAAGATAAGCGTAAGTTCATAAGTTGCGTGTGTCATTGTAAGTGCAGATTGCTTTTTGTCGTATGAGAAATGCTTTGTTTTGATGTGAAGGGAAGCTCAGAATGCCAGACTCTCCGAACTCCTCTTCAGTTATTGTTTTGTGTCTCCTGTTGTTTCACAGTGTGAATGTGAACTGGAGGTTTTTTGTACATCTCGACACATGAAGCCCTTTTGTGTCTGAGATTTCCGGTGTGTCATACGGCGTGTGCGTGACTTTCACTGCGCACATCCACGGGGTGAAGGGGAAAAGGGTCTTCAAGCCTGGACAGCAGGCGAGGTTAGCAGGAGACTCATGGGCCGCAAACGGGCTTCATGTGCACCTGGGCAGCCTCACAGCTGATGGGCAGCAGCATCAGCCGCCCGAGGGCCCGGGAGCCCCGGGGCCCGTGAGGCGGGAGGCATGCGTTGATCAGCTGACCCCAGAGGCGGGCCCCGCCATGAAGAGTGAGCTATGCTTGAGTCATCTTTCCTCCACATCCGGTGACGTGACAGCGTGAAGTGACATCACCGCCATGCCTTACACATTCTGTATGCCGTTTGTATTCATAAAAATGGTGGTGAATACATTTATTTTCTGTTATTTACATCTTTGGTGCCTGACCACACATACTGAGCGTCAGTCAGTACGCAGGATCACTAGCGCTTCCACACGGAAATTACTCTAATACACAAATGACTGAAATTAAAATACACAGCATTCGCGAGTAAGTCTCAGCCAGACTCTCCTTTTAACCCCCTGCAGTTCTGCCGTGTGTCATAACATATACTCTGCTGGTCTCTCTGCACTGTACACTGGTAAGTAGGGGTTCCCAACCTTTTGATGTCTGTGGACTGGTTTAGATCCTACAGAAATGTCACAGACAGGTAAAACACCCTGGGGTTGGGGGGGTGGGGGGTGACACGCTGACAGATTGAACAGTGATTCTATCTGTAATCGTTTCCATTTTTTTTCAGATGCGAACAGAACATGCATAGCTGTAAAGTTGTAAAAGAACTGAAAATATGTCATTTATTTCTGGAAATTAAACAGCCCCTCCACAAACCCCCAGCATTTACTGACCACGGACTGGTACCAGTCCACAGGCCAGGGGCTGTGAACCCCCACTGTAGACAGACAGTCATCTGGCCTATGTGCTTTATCCAGATTTCTGGATTTATGCATTTTATTTCAGTCATATTCCATATACACGAAAGCTCACTTCTGTTTTAATTCTCCTGAAGTTTATGTGTTTTTTATGCAAGCACATTCGTTTCTAAGACCAAAGATCTTCCCCTAAATTTCTGCAGTACACTGTCGTCTCCTAGCTGTGAGTAAAACGAGGCTCCCGATGCCTGGCTCAGGGGCACACTTTCAGATTTACTGACTAAAAATGCCTCTTCCAAGTCATTGCAAAACTAAATAATATATGACTCAACCATTATCTAACAAAATGATCCACTTTAAGATCCTATAAGGAGAGAAAGACCGTAAATGTCCCTTTAAGATGTTTGACTGGAATGTATATAACTAAAAAGGGCCTCTTGACACATGTGACCACAATCTAAGGGGACAAGGGGAGAGTCGCTCACCCAGCATCGCTGCTGTTCCCGCATATTAAGGCGTCCTTCGCTCCTTCCACCTTGTAGTAGTTATCTGTGGATACAACACCAGGAAAGGCATGTAATACCTGTAAAAGAAGCTCCCAGGTGTAATTCAGAACAATATTCACACATGAACTGTGCTGAGTTTCATTCGAATTAATTTTCAATGTATTTTTTTTTATTTAGTGATTTCCTAGACACATAGGAACACTGGGCTAATAATGGAATCCTTCTGTTAACTGACCCTGCCTCACAGCAGCTGTGTGATTGGAATGAGGACCCTAAGAGTTATGTATGCAGATATAAAACGGCATCAGTGTGCTAAGTAAATGCTAAGCTAATTTCATTGTCAACTGCAGTGATATGAAAGACCCCAGCTGTTGATGGTGAAGAGGTCCACGGGAGGCTGGGATGGGATATTTTTACCAGGACACCTGGGATGAGGCGGCGAGGTAACCTGAGTAACATTTAAAATCGCAGCTTTGCTCTCCGGCTTAAGCGAACACCGTGTAAACACACGAGAGTCCGGCCGTTTCGTCTGGGCGCTCTCCTCGCTGCCACCGCGGACTGAACGAGTTTTTGGTATGTGATACCTTTTGTCTCCCAAGCATCACCCCCTGCCCCGAAACATCCGCGCGGCCCCGCACGGCCCGCAGAAGGTCCCGCGGCTCCTGCGGCGTTACCTTCGTCGTTCAGGAAGTCGTCGAGGGAGTCCCAGGTCCGGTTGTCGCACTGGAAGGTGTCACTGCCGTTTGCAGTGGCGTTGATGCAGTGCTCGGGGTCGCGGATGCACTTCTGCCTCAGCATGCCCATGAAGAGCTGCAGGCCGATGAGGGCGAAGACGCTCAGGCAGAACATGGTGAGGATCATGACGTCCGCGAGCTTCTTCACGGACTGGATCAGGGCGCCCACGATGGTCTTCAGGCCTGACGTGGGAAAGTGGTTTGGCTGTGTGATTGGGGGGGGTTTACGTCGGCGTCTCCAGCTACTGTTTACGTTTAATGAAATCAGTCGTAGGGTGGTCTGTGGTTTAACTGTAGTCACACCCGTTTTGATGTGGTATTTTCCCTACAAGGGGTTTAGGCTCAACCTTGTGCTGCAGTAAATCATGGGGCGTCTGTGCCAGTGAAAAATTACTCCCAACAAATAACTACTTCTCATAGTTTGTGATTGTGATTTTCTTTGTGGTTTAAGTTACCCGTCAAAGAGGCTACACACCCATGCTGCGCACCAAGCATTCCAGTACTTTCCGAACGGTTTGGTCGCCGTCAAAGCTGTTACACGGCGGGGGTATAGCAGAAATACATTTGAAACACTTTTATTTTTCTTTTAACTGTAATTGTGCTTTGAATCGCAGCATCGCTCCAGCAACAAAAAGCCAGTGGTGCGCACGACCTCGCAACAGGCTGATGTCCATCAGGAGGACATCCTAGAAAAACCAACATATTCCTGTTTTTTTGAGCAATTTGGCATTTTATTGGCATTTTATATAACTGACTTCAGATGTTGGCCAATTACAAGGAAATATTATACTGCAGTTGTAGCTCCTAAATGATTTGCTGTAATGCCTTTTAAAAGGCTAAATTAAGCATACGATGCGTCTTGTACAATCAATGTAAAGTGAAAGCACTTAGCCAGTAATATGTCATCCAAAATGCCTGTTGTCCAAACAACAGAGATGTCGAGCTGTCCGCTGTACCTCCTTTTTCTTTTTCCTCGTGACTAGCCACATGCGCATGTTTGTGTAATCTGGGCCGAGTCTGCACGGGTCCCTGCAGAGCACTGTGCACACCCAGCGTTAAGGAGTCACTTTGGGTTTTAGCATTTAGAGTGGATGGTTTGGGCCAGAGTAGGTCAGCCATCCAAGCTGTGTCAGCTGTGCTCTGCCCAGGCTTAGCCTTGAAATGCAGAATATTAGGGTTGGTGTCGTGGGGGGTGACCATGGACCTCCCAGGGCACGACACTCATTTAATCACTCCACCTATGACTGATTATCCATCATATATAAGCTAAGTAAGCTATTTGGCTTCTACACCCCATTGTCCAAGCCCACGCCTCTTTGCAGCCTTTCCTAAAATCCAATGCCTGCTTCCTGTACCAGTGTGTTTCCGGCCATCCCTGTGTCACAAGCGTCTGCTCTCCATCCCACCCGGAGTAAGTCATGCCACGTGTTATTTTAATAAAGTTTTCTGCGGTGTATTTATAACCCACACAGGAATTTCCATAGAGACGAGAATGAAACTCGATTGATGCCAATGTATCCTGTCAACACTCATTTACATATAAATGACAATGATTCTATAACTAGCAATGACTGATAGATGTTACTCGCTCGGTTAATATGATGTAACAGAAGATTCTCGCTGGTGTTACCTCAAATAACCTCCGTCATCTGGTTGCATTCCCTTACAGAGACAGCCTGTACCCTACCCTTGTGCCCTTTGCTGCTTGGGATAGGCTACAGGACCCTTGTAACCCTGACCAGGATAAGAGGTTAGAAGATGGATGGATGGGTGGGTGGGTGGCTGTAAAGTACAAAATCATTAGGTTTAAGAGTAGGCTTTTTGTAGAATCTGAAATCCTTGGGATAGTTACAGTAGCACACCCATGGGGTGATGGGTTCGGCACCCAATAAAAAATGTATTCAAGGCAATACTTTAATACGGGAAATTCAACATTCTGAGAGCCATCTGGGAAACGTAGACCAGCAAGACTCTAAACCTCGGTGACCTCCAAAGAAGGAAGCAAGGTGGTACGGGGTGGCTCCCTCTCACCTGGGATGACGGAGATGGTCTTCAGGGCTCGGAGCACCCGGAACGTTCTAAGTGCTGAGACATTGCCCAGGTCCACGAACTCGGTGACGTATCTGCAGTGAGGTCAAGATAACAGACGCAGTGGCGGTGTAGGGTCAACCAGGCCAACATGGTCAGGGAGGGGGGTGCGCCGTTGTTAATTCACAGAAGGACATGGGGAGGGGGGAGGATCTTCCACCTCGGCAGCAGCAGCAAATGTACACTGCTTCCAGAGAACTCTTTACCTCAAGGTACCTACAGAGTTTCCAGTGTTCTGAAAACCCCAAATTTGACCCTGTTTGAAGAACTGTAACATTATATCAATTCACCTAGCAACCTGAGAAAGTATATGGAAGTTATTTAATGAGAAGAGACTGGAAAACAATCTGTAATACCATAATGTCAAAGCTTCCCCAGAGGCCAAGTTCCTGTTAAACACATATGGGAAGTCAAGGTCCTGAACACTGCCTCTTTGATTATTCAGCATGTCTCTCTTCCGCCTGGGTTCCCTTGCCGTGGGGCGAGGGTATGACATCACCCACTGAGAGTCCCCTGGAGCCAATGGACATTCTCAATCTCCGTTCTCCTGGTGACTTGACCAATTCTGCGGGTTTCTGAACTTTGGCCTTGGTGTTGATTCACATACCTTGAATCAATTGCTTTTTTACTAGAAAATATTAAAAATATGCGATAGGTCTGACAGCAAGAAGAGATTCCGGGTGTTCTGCACTTTTAAAAGGCATAATATTATACAGAAGGCAAGAGACAGTATGAAAATGCCTCCTGTCATCTAGTGATGGTGTATTACAAGTAACTGGACTAATGAAAACAGCATAAAATTGGTTACTTCTTATTCAGTTTCTGCTCTGTTTTCCGGTGTGTGGGGGAGGAGGGCTCATTTTTCTGAGTGATAGAGGTGGTTGGGCTGATTTCCTGTTAATCAAAGAGTGCCTGGTGTGTAACTGCCAGGCTCAGCGGTCACTGGGCCCTGCAGCATGTAGGCATGGTGGCCTCCTGGCCTTTGCTTGGCCACGTCCCTGCTCTGGCTCCTGTCCTGCTTTCGGAATCCTCCTCTACCGTTCGGCCTCTTCCTGAGCATCACCGCGACACTTTCTGGCAGCGGACGGGGATTCATTTCCCAGAGCGGTGGCACTCCGCAACCTCTCGCCGGTCCGGATGATGTCATGGCTCCCGATCGTTTGAATGATCTCAGCCCTTCGTCCTCATTTATCACGCGCCATTTACTCCCGGAGACGTTTTAGGTAGAAGGAGGGAATACATTCCAGAAAAGGCATTCCGGTGAAATACGCAGAGATAAAATGAGGTCGAGATGCAGGGTGGAGGTTTTTGTGCTTGTTGGTGATTTTCCTGGACTACTTTAGGCTCACAGAAAGCAGGAGTGGAAGGAGGGTTAGGGTTAATGACAGGGTCTGGGTTAGGGTTAGGGTTAAGGATGGGGGTCAGGGTTAGGGTTAAGGTTAGGGTCAGGCTTAGGGTTAAGAATAGGGTCAGGGTTAGGGTTAGTGTGTGGGATGACCCCAGCCAGATACTTACGCCATGATGATCACACTGAAGTCCAGCCAGTTCCAGGGGTCCCTCAGGAAGGTGAACGGACCAAAGCAGAACCCTCTCGCCAGGATCTTTATCATCGACTCAAAGGTGTATATGCCAGTGAAAGTGTACCTGAGTATGGGGGAGGGGAAAAGAGGGGGAGACTGCGATTTAGGCCCAGCAGCAAGCGGCTTCCAAAACGAGGAGGAGAACACATTATACAGTCTTGTCTCCAGCATGCCACACCTTCTCACTGTTTCCAACACCAAAAGAGGTACGCATGGTGTCACGCAGGAAACGGAAGACGGACATGGTGAGGTGGAAAGCGCGCGTGAGGCCGTCAGCCCTGGAGGGATGGATGGCAAGCTTGCGTCGCGTCACTTCTTGATGAGTCTGAGACCATCAAGAAGACGACGGCCATGAATGAGACCAAGTCACTTCCGACTTTGTGATCACACGTGGGTCGAGTGGATGGAGACCAGAATGAAGAATGGAGCATTCAGAGTCACGGGATGATATCCACGAGACACTCTGCTGCTGATCTTCACCTTCATGTAATTTTGTTTTTTTTCTTTGTTTTTGTGTCATACCTCTCGACCCTGTCCGCTCAGAAAGAAAGGCTTTTTTCTTTCTATTGCCACTTGGGTACAAACAAAGCGAAAACATTTGTACCCTAGTTCTCTTCCACTTCCAAAAATGCAACTCAGCCTTACAGTTGAAAAATACTCGTCTGAAGCCGATTCAGCTCCTCTGTATATTCAGATCCTTTGCAATTTCGTTTGGAATTAGGTTTAAGGCAGGACATGCTGGAAAGCTGCACAGCGTGCTGATGGCATCTCCTGGGTCGGCCCGGGCGCAGCCGGGAGGGGTCGAGAGGTACGAGCTGTTTTTCGGCCGGAGCAAGTAGGGAGTTTCTGCCGCATGCTACGTGCCAGTGCGCCCCCGCTGCCCTCCCCAGCCCAAAACGGATGTCCGCTGAGGGTGCATCACTTGTTCTTCATTAAAGGTTAACATGCATGGAGTGTTCACACATTGGACTGGAGGTGGAGGTGCCTCAGGGTACAAGCTCCAGCACAACTTCGCCGACAAGACTGATGTTGGAATACTGCAGACTTAATCAGCCACAGCTCAGAACATGGCTTACATCCCAGACACCATAAATCATCGCCGGCATTCTCCTTCTCTCTGACTGCCGGTCATTAGCACGTCACTTGTAAAGATGAGACGTTGCTTAATTTTCTGGACTCCCCCCCCCTCCCCCAGATTAGTATCTGTATAATAATGTGTGCCCCGCTTGGGATGTAACCCATGTCTGCCTAAATTATAAAGAAATCAGGATTTGCCAGATCCTGTAATTCCGTTCAGTGGTCAATTGCCGTCCTGTTTTTTGTTTTTATTTTTTTTGTATTTCGTCCCTTTAATGAAAATTCTCAAAGGCATAACGATATGTGACATTATACCATGGTTTCATTCCAATGTAGCATAACCAAGTGCAGTTAGCAGAAACATGGGCTCGATACACTGAAACTGTCGACTTACTTGCTAATTGGAGTTCACAAGGCAACAAACACCTGGCAAAGCTTTACATTAGGACAAATAGGGGCACAGTTCAGAAGATCAATGCAAGTCAACGTGATTCAGGCATCAGCAAACAACAGAAGAATTCAATGAGCAGTATTCACAGCCAGGAGAAGAGTCAGTGTTGAGCCGTGAGGAGTGAGCGGTCTACTTACTCAAGGTATTTGGCCCACTGAGCTGGTTCAGACATGGCCATGAAGCAGCAGTTGGTCAAAATTGTGCACATGATGAAGAGACTGAACAATGTAGGAAAGCGTCAAGGAAACACAGATGGAGTTTTCAACATCAAAGACATACTTCTGTGTGTGGGGTGTCTCAAAAAGTCATACATGCCTTCTCATGGAGAGAGGTGGAACTTAAATAATTTGTTCCATATGGAGGAACTCGGGGGAACACCAGACAATCCACGTTTTTGCTCCCTCCCAGCTCCCAGCTAATCAGGAACACCTAATAGCCGAGAGACAGCAAAGATGTGGACTGTCCGGTGTTCCCCAAGGACTGGGTTGGGAAACACTGCCATATGGTATGCAAAGGAAAGATAGTTTCAGTTTTAGTTGAAATGTACATGTCAAGTCCAGTTATATTCATACATGTTATGAGTATGCCTTTTTTCATAAACTGTACATACATATGCCACATTTTGACCAATAAACAGTTGAAAGAATAATGATAATCAATTGTTAAAGAACAAAAAAACTGAAATATATCCCAACTAACAGTCTAGGTATTTAAGCAAAAATGAAGTGAAATTACATGTAACCCGGCAGGTTAAGTACTGTTTTGGAGCAGCTCGTTATTCACCGAAACACAGGCTTTTATTTAGTGACAGTATTCAAACTATTACAAATGAGCCTTGAATTGTTGAATTATAAGGCTTTTGAAGTGGAGAGGGTAGCATTGTAATGATCATGATGGATGTTTTCAATAAATGCTGGAGCTTGACATTGGCCAAAAAGGAGAAAGTCTTACATTTGTCGTGTGTGTGTGTGTATTTGTGAGAGATTCTTTATCTCAGACTTTCAGTCCATTTGGAACAGGAGTTGTTCTGTAGAAGAATATGTACCCTAAGGACAGCTTCAGAGTAATGAAAAGCTTTTTTTAATTGGGTATTGGGTTAGGCAGGCAGTTGACTATGATTTGAAAATTAATGCATAACTCATATAATTCAAAAATTGTAATACGTTATTACTTTTTATATTTGAGTATTTCTAGAAAAATGTCATATTCAAATTACATGTAACAGGTATTCATAAAGTCTAATAGCTCAGTGTAATTCATTGTAACGCATTCATGAAGTATTACAGACATGCCGATAAATATTTCTATAAAGGTATAACATAAATACGTAATACACACGTCTATAGTGTGTTATGCCTTTGATAAGTATTTATAGCCGTGTTTATAACGCTTTATGAATGCATTATTTGCTATGAATGTGTCTATAAATTACTAAAAACATGGCCTCAAATCAAATGTTGACACATGTGTTGTCTCTATGTCATTAAAGTAAAAAAAAATGAATATCATATTTATAGCGGTGGTTCTTTAGGGTGATTGAGTATGGTAGAGCTTCCTCTGAGCTGGGCGAGTGGCAGCCACCCTGGCACTGATCCAGAGTATGTGTGAGGAGCCGTCTCTGACTCCAAGATCTAATAGATGTTAGTCACATGACCCTGGAGCTCCTCACTCTTGTCTCATTGTGGAGATTAAGCGCGGGATGTCAGAAGATGAGTTAAAGCAATACTGTGGGGGGTTGTGGCTGGGGCGGGGGGGGGCAGGGGGGAGCAGGGGGGAGCAGGGGGGGTAAGGTAAATGCTACCCCTATAACTGCCAGTTGACTCGCTGTCTATTTACTGTTCCTGAATGAGTTTTCAGCGTGATTTTTAGGGTGGTTATAATGAATATTTATTGACTTAGAAATGTTATGATTCAGCAACCAATCTCAGCCACAGCCAAAATTCTCCGCAGCTGCTCCGAGGTGAGAAATCCGTGTGCCTGTAAGCTGGGTGGTTTGTGGGATGAGGCTGAATGGGCACCTTGGAGTCCCTCCTGCTAAAGCCTAGACAAATTATTAAAGTGAGTGGCCAATATTAGCTACTGAGTCGGCCTGGCTTCCTCCCAGGGATTTGCTGTTCTGTGGTTTCCTCGCTGTGTACCACTTCTCGTTTACTCGCGGTGTAAAAGCCAGGGCTGTTTACATAGCATGGTAAAACATGGGAAAGCAGTCGTCGGCAATCAAAGCTGAGCTCCCCCCCCCCCCCCCCCCCCCCCCCCCCCCCCCGAGCCACACTTACGTCTCCTGTTACATAATGAGGTGAGGGGGGGTCAGCCAGCGTGTTACCACTCACAGCAAGTCCCAGGACCCAGCAGTCACCTCTGAAGTCCTCTGTGTCAGCTGACGGTGACCGACCCACTCCCCTTCATGCTGATGAAAGGATATGAGTGTACTAAAATTCTAATCGAGATCCTTCTGATGGGATGAAAGGGGCTGAAAATATACAGGGCTGAGGTAGCGCTGAACCGGAAGATGGCTTTGTCCTTGTTTAGCACTACGAACGTCTGTGGAGAGAAGGAACGACATCCGTTTGACTGATTTATTGATCAATTGATTGCTTTTAGAGGAAAATGCCAGCATCTCCCAAGAGGAACTGAACTGTCCCGTAAAAGCATATTAGATGTGTCATTCAGAGAATTTCAACGTGCAAAGGAATCGAGCACTGTTCCACGGTACTTAAAGAAAAGTTGCCATCCTTTTATAGACTTATTTGTTCTCTAAGCACTTAGGAAATTAAATACCAGCTTTACTCGAAAGACACCAAACCACATTATTCCTGCTTCTCTCTTTTTGAAATCCATCATTATCTGCCCACTTGTGCCTTAACTTAAGCTGGAGTAATTTCTAGTTGAGTGTCATTTAAAAAGTCTTCTTTCACCAAATACTAATCTACACTTTTTTTCCTCTTTAGCTATGCATTTGGATACATTTTTTTTATTGACATTCCTTTCCCTTACGATCCCTTCTGGAAATGACCATTATCCTTCATATTCCAAAAAGGCTGGGAAGCAGGATATAGTCCATTAAACAATTAGAGGTCAGATCATAAGTTGGCTATTATTCCTATTGATTTTACCGACATTATCACAAAGCTGCGCAGCCGCTGTGGGACGCCTGTGCTGATTTCTCTGCGTGCTGTGCAGCAAAGCACGCGCACAGAACACGCATCATGGCTGTAGGAGTCCCAGCGCTTACCCTCTGGTTCTTGAAGTAAAATTGGTCGATGTCGTCCAGAGGCACACCGACGAGCTTGCTGGGGATGTCCCCGTAGATGCGTGGGAGCTGCTTCCCGGCCTCCAGGTCCGCCCGGGGCTTGGGCTGCTCCACGTCTCCCAGGTCCTCCTGGTACTTCTTGGCGTGGCGCGCATGTTCGTCTGCGATCCGCTGCTCGATGACAGCCATGGATTCGCGCGTGAACGGCCGCAGGCCATCGGGTCCGGTTGGTAGAAGCAAGGCTGCCATCTTTTCATCCTGATCCTCCTCTGCTAGGCTTTACTTATAGCTGAGGAGATGGCCGTCGGGAAAGAGGTGAGGCAGTTTGAGAGATTAGTCATCACGCCTTACATTCTACCATCAGTTCAGATCTTAATACTTGACCTGAGTGAGCTCTGCTGTTTTTCTTTAACAAAGGCTTCATTTAATCTCTGTGTTCATTTGTTCCCCCAGCTTCCTCATAAATTAATCTTTAATCTTACATACATTTTGACCCTTTAAGCTGTGTCATTAGTGCTAGGAGTGGCATGCTACTGACCAAAGGTATTTTGTCCTTAGAAAGACATTCTTAGTAATTTTACGCAGGTCTGACCCCACACTTAATCTTCTCCCTGAGTGGGATTGAATTGAAATCATGCCGGCTAACGAGCAGTTCAGTCAGTAGGCTGTATTTGTCTCTGTGGAGTCATGTACTGAAGTTGCATGGATAAAAATGTCATACACATGAAGACTCCCATCACAGCTGTGGGCAATTTTAACCCTTACAGCTGAGATCTGAAATTCCGATTTAAGTCGCCATTATAGCTGGTGTAGCCTGTGTCTGTATAGCTGGGGTAGCCTGTGTCTGTTTAGCTGGGATAGCCTGTGCCTGTATAGCTGGGGTAGCCTGTGTCTGTATAGCTGGGGTAGCCTGTGCCTGTATAGCTGGGGTAGCCTGTGTCTGTATAGCTGGGATAGCCTGTGTCTGTATAGCTGGGGTAGCCTGTGTCTGTACAGCTGGGATAGCCTGTGTCTGTATAGCTGGGATAGCCAGTGTCTGTTTAGCTGGGATAGCCTGTGTCTGTATAGCTGGGGTAGCCTGTGTCTGTATAGCTGGGGTAGCCTGTGTCTGTTTAGCTGGGGTAGCCTATGTCTGTTTAGCTGGGATAGCCTGTGTCTGTATAGCTGGGATACCCTGTGTATGTATAGCTGGGGTAGCCTGTGTCTGTATAGCTGGGGTAGCCTGCGTTTTTTTTTTGATAAGGGTGCTTCAACAATCTATCAAGGTACTGGGAATGTAGAGACTACAACAAGCACAACAAATCTCACTTTGAGGTGATGTCATTTCATTCAGTTTATGTGTCGTTTTGAAAAGAAAAACTGCACACTGTGGCTTTAATCTCTGTGCAGGGGACACAGTGAAATCAGTATTAAAGTGCAAGGGGCCCGATCCTGGCTTCGCACTATGATCATATCCCATCATTTACATTGCAAAGAAAGCTCTTAAAGTGGTACTCCTCATTTCTGACGCGGATGTTTCTGCATGGGTGAGACAGCACCCGCGGGCCCCGTGTTAACCATCTAGGACGGACGGCCTGAAGCACACGGTACGAGTTCTTATAGTGAGTGGCCAACCTGCTTTTGCTAGTTTAACAGTTCCTGGTCCAAAGGGGAGTACCAAGTCTAGTAATTAATTGTACTAAGTCTAGTAATTTGAGTGTCAGCTCCCATTTGCTTTTAGAGCCAGGTGCACATGCACTTTGGCCCACTTGCCTCTTATCCGTTGTGACAAATGCAGCTGTGTCATCGCACACTGGGCACAAGTCTGGCACTTTATGGTCACCTGTGTTCAGTTTCAAAGGGCCAGGCCACACTGACATTCGCTACATGTGCAAGCAAATGAGAAGTTAAAACGGCACTAAAAACTGAGACGACACTCGGATACGCTTCACTTAGGGGTGCTCAATGGCAGCTACATGACACCAGCAAGCCCGTCCATGCCAGCTGACCTAACTTATCATAAGCATTTATAGAGGTTAGGGCTTGAGCTGGTGTTCTGTAGCTGTCATAGAGCACCCTTAAGTAAAGTCTAACCCAACACTGAAACGTGTGCATTTTGTTTGTGCAGATCTACAAACTGTTACTGCAAACGTTGTTGCAGGTGACTACGTGTGACTAGCCTACTGTTATGGGAAAGACATAGCCTGTTACATGTTGACCCTAGCCTATTTGCTGAGACCACGTCTTGGTATTTTTTCTTTACCTAAAAATAAGCGTAGTGAAATGAAACATGAATGAAACAAAAGAAAAAGCCATACAATAAATGAACCGTAAATGTCTCGCAGCTCTGCTGGCTGAAGATCCTGAGACTAGCCTTTCACTGTATTTTGATGTGCACATTAATGATCTTTCACATTGTAAACTTTCCATTTTTCAATTTTTTTTTTCGCCGTGCCTCCCTGTGTGTGTGACAAGCAGTGTATCGGCACTGTGCACTTGCCCAAGTAAGTGCATGTTGCTACTGTTAACACTCCCTTATAAAAACAGCGAAACACTGTGCCTTTGACTTCAGACCAGGATTTTGTTGGTCAGAAGTGCGATTGCTTTCCGCTGCCTCAAAATAGTAATGCGGCAACAATGCACCTAAATTCTCATCACGTATACGGGCGCTCAGACGGGTGCAAGTATGTTTACTATTCAAACGATTTAGGCGCTGGACGGGAAAATGACGACTGCGTCGGGCTCATGCTAGCAAAGACACTTATGTCGCGCTTGGAGCCGCTTTGCGCCTGATGCAGAATAGGGCTCTGTGTCTCTTCATGCCTCTTCATGAATGCATCCTAATATTGTTCATGTTAGTCTTTTGACAGAGTGGGGTGGTGACTCAGAGTCGTGGGCATTGAATCTTTACAGTGCTGTGTATGAGTTTGCATGCTCTACCCATGTTGCATGAGTTTCCTATGCAGACCAAAGATTTGCAGTTAGGGGAACCCATTGTCAGTCACGTGTTTGCACCCTGCTATAGACTGGCAGTCTATCCCAGGCTTCCCCCAGCCTTCAGAATGTGCACAAGCTCCAGGCTGCCAACAAACCTCACCAGGATAAACAGATGGAAGATGGATGGTATTATATTAGATAGAGCAGCATTATAGTGGATATATTTTCATATTGATTCATCAAAAACACAAGGCTTCCTTCCAAGTCCTAAAACAGGCCAGCAGACATGAATTAATTGGACTGAACGACAGTTGAATAGGTTTAGTATTACACGCCTATGAATGTGTAACTTCATCCAGGATGCTGCGTGAGGTGTAGTGGTAAATCCCGCCGCTCAGATGGATTTGAAAGCCGTGCTTTGAGATGCATCCTGTCTGAGTTCTTCTAGCATTATCAGATTTCAATTATGCTTTTTAACAAGCTTCAAAGGCAAAACTGTTTCATAGCCTCAGTTTAACAATGTGTTAAGGCTGTTGATGCCTATCACAAAGGGGTGAATGAAACACACGTGTGAGGGTACTAAATGTTCACACTTTGCCGTGACAGGAGTGAGGAAAGACTCCCTCTTTTTCTGGAAAAGTGGTGACACAGGTCAGGCTCGACGTGTGACTCCGCATTTCCTGTTGACATTGACGGCGGCCATGATTGTGCCGGGTTGTCGTGGTTACGAGACAGGATGCCGCTGGCGTCTCGTGCTTTGCCAGCGCGGACCTATTAAAACACAGGAAGGTGCGGCCAGAGGACGTGTTGTGGCTCTGACTGGGGATTCCCTTTTCAGCTGCACACAAGAAACGAGGTTTTCTGCTTAAACAAACAGAAATGTGCCCAGAAGGAAGGGAGGCTGATGGATTGTGCCTTAGGGACTGCCTCAGTACGCTGGCATTTGACAGAAAGGGGCTTTGGGCTGAACTCAGCACTGAAAACAAGAGTATATAATAATGTCACATGACTGCAGTCCCCTCACATGACCGACGGCACCCACCGCGGATTTATTCACAATTCTTTCCTTGCGCACTTCTTTGCCGGCCAGAAGTGAGCTGTTCCCGTGCATGAAATGCCAGAAAAGCACTCGTAAGCCGCGCTTCTCCCTTTGTGACTGTGTCACTTGGAGCGCACTCATCACTCCAGCCGACACGCATCACGGAGAGGCTAGCCATGCCCGCCTGAGCTCCCTGGTGGGGACAGCTCAGCCGCTGTGGCGCAGCGCCAGTGTAACATCTGGGTTTGCACTGCATGTGAAGCACACTGATACCACGGCAACCTGTCAGGCAGCTGGAGATTGAGGATCACATGGTCCTCATCAGCCATCTTTAATCTCCCCTTTACTGCGTGAAGTTTTTTAGCAGTTGGGTGAGCATGTCTGGTATCTTCTGTCATCTTAACGGTGTCAAGATACCCAGGTTTTTACTGCTCCCGGGTGTTTGTCGCTAATCTCGGTGCATACTTTGTAAAGTCTGTGGTCTTTTTAGGTCTCTGTAGGTGAAGGGCATTGATAATAGTGCAGAAACAGTCATATAATCATGCCATTTGGGACAAAACGATTTACTGGACCTGGTGGCCCTGACCAGTATAAGCATTTATAAGTCAGATGGGTGGTTGAGTGGTCAATGGAGTGCTTGTTTGATTGGTTATTTGGTTATTTACTTGACCAATTGTTGTTTACTTGCTTAATAAAATGAATGATCATATTAGTTTACAAAACACCCATAAAATTACTTATATAAAGTTAAGATACTGGCTGCTAGAGAGAGTCCACACTCTGCCACGTGCCACTATCATAACATCTCAGTTCCTGTCCCTGTTCACCAGCTGAGGCATTTACACGTAACATTGCGTCTTCTGATTGACTGGCTTAACTTTTTTTTCTGTAAATTACAGGCTTGACAGTAAACACATGCTAAACAACCACATCAGGTGAGAGAGAGAGCGAGCGAGAGAGAAACCACATGGGGGGAAAAATCTCTATGACATGAACCTCCCCGCAGGTACAGCTGTTCTCTCCTGGACAGAGTGACGCAGCGTGGTCATTTCCTGGAGTAATTCCTTTTAGCCTTATTATGCATTTTTACAGCCTGTGCTGTTAAAGCATTAAAGCCTCTTTTTAAATCACCTTCAAAGTGGGTCAGGTGTTTATTTCCGGTTCCCAGGGTTCGAGTTCAGCCCTCCCATTGGTCACTTGTCTCTCAGTATGTATGAAGCGTGGGGGGGAGCGGGCCCGTTTGTCCCTTACACCCCACCCCCCTCCCCAGATTTTAGATTCACAGCAACATATTTTGGCTTCAGGGGAGAACATGGAACAAATCTGCCACTTTGGGCAGAGTTCAGAGATGGCAGTCCCCTTACTGGGTAGAAGACACGGTCATACATTAAACAAAGCTGAGGCGTCCTGTGCTCTCTTTGAGCTGAAATTGAATTTAATTGCTTTCACATCCATTTTCACAGACAGATGCAAGTGCGGCTCCCTCGATGAGTAATAACCATAATAGTACTTAATTGATGTCGGGAAAAAAAAAATGAAATGCCTAGCTCGAGGATGGCCTCAGATGGGATCTTCCGTAAAGGCCGCTCCTGACGCCTGCCCTGGTCACCGCGCCGGGCTCCTGCCAGACAGGCATGGCATTTACAGGCCGGAGGCTGGACGTCACGTGATCGCGCGAATCAAATGCACGCCTGTCTCGGGTATAAACAGAAGGAAGATGTCTGGAGCACACATCTGCGGAAGCGGCGCTGGCGATGAGAGAATGTCCATGAGGGATCGCTTCACTGATCCCACTGCTGACGAGGGCGGCGCAGCGGCTCAGCGGGATGTTGACTCTCCTGTCCAGGGCAGGCAGGCAGGTCGAAATCTGCCTCTGCTCACTGTGTGTGGAGTCCTCCCTGTGTCACGAGGGCTTCCTACCACAGTCCAAGGACGTGCACTTGGCTAATTGACGTCTCTACATTTCCCATAGTGCGTGACTGTGCGCGCATATGTGTGTGTGTGTGCACCCTGCGATGAGCCAGCATGGGTGTCCCCCAGCCTCATGCCCTGTCCTGCCTGGGAGAGGCTCCAGGTCCCGTGTGACCCTGACCAGGATAAGCAGCGGAAAGATGGATGATCGTGACTTTCTCTGTGTGTTTTTCCTGTATCTTGGACAGATTTAGCACATTGTCCTCAGAGTGCGACTGAACTGTATGCTGCGAACGGGGGCTACACCACACCGCGGTGGCGCTTTTCAGTGCCTCTCTCGCGGATAGTGGTAAGAGCAGCGGTAAGAATAATGGTAAGAGCAGTGGTAAGAACAGCGATAAGAATAGCGGTAAGGATAGCGGTAGGAGCAGCCGTAAGAATAGCGGTAAGAACAGCGATAAGAATAACGGTAAGAATAGCGGTAAGAGCAGCGGTAAGAATAGTGGTAAGAACAGCGATAAGAATAGCGGTAAGAATAGCGGTAAGAGCAGTGGTAAGAATAGTGGTACGAACAGCGGTAAGAGCAGCGGTAAGAATAGTGGTAAGAGCAGTGGTAAGAATAGCGGTAAGAGCAGTGGTAAGAATAGCGGTAAGAGCAGTGGTAAGAGCAGTGGTAAGAA
>JAODKL010000105.1:64481-83614 GCA_026780765.1 Petrocephalus schoutedeni | reverse complement strand
AAGAGCAGTGGTAAGAATAGCGGTAAGAGCAGTGGTAAGAATAGCGGTAAGAGCAGTGGTAAGAGCAGTGGTAAGAATAGCGGTAAGAGCAGTGGTAAGAGCAGTGGCACGAACAACGGTAAGAGCAGCAGTAAGAATAGTGGTAAGAGCAGTGGTAAGAATAGCGGTAAGAATAGCGGTAAGAATAGTGGTAAGAGCAGCGGTAAGAATAGTGGTAAGAGTAGTGGTAAGAGCAGTGGTAAGAACAGCAGTAAGAATAGCAGTAAGAGTAGCAGCGGGAATCGCGCTGCTCGCCCCGCCACATCATCTGCCCCAATCCCCTCTCGCGATTTCCCTTAGCGGCAAATCCATTTGCTCTGAATGTGCCGGCCTCTCCACTGAAGAGGGCTTCACGGCACTTCACAGGGAAAGGTCTGCGCTAATGAGCTGCTTCATCTGAACGTCAGCCCCTGCGCAAGCCCACGAACTCCCGAGCGGGTGGCTGCCGTCGCCGGTTTGATCCCGACCCAGTCCTCTCAACCCAGCACCTCCCTCGGCCCGTGAACGCAAGGTGCACGTTCTGCATCGGGGTGGATCGATCCCTTGGTACTCTGTGGCATGATGGACTCAGATGTCCATGAGGAAGTGCTAATCATGATGATTTAATTCAGTTTGGAGCAGCCCCTGCTGTAACATATTGTGCATTCCCTGGAGAGTGAGCCAGGCTCCTGGGCGGCGAATCAGGTCACTGCCGTGTCATTAAAATGTCCAGATGGCCCAGCCAGGGCGCACACGATTGTCATATCCCTGCACCACCAGTAATGGGGGTGCTTAACCTCTCCGCCGTTAAAGTGCTCCTGCAAGGTTCATCAGCGGACAGCGAATCGCTGCCCGTGTCCCGTCCCCCTCTCTGGCGCGCAAGGAGAAATCTCACTTGGGGGCACGTAGAGAATTCAGCGCTCAGAATTAGCACAAAAAAGAGACTCTGGCTCTGCGAACACGTGTTGGCCACCGCTGCCACGACAGGGCCATCTTTTAGTAACACCCTGCTCTAATTCTGACCACAGTTCAGGTGGAGGAAGCGTGAAGTTCGCATTCCTGCAGGAGGGAGGCGCGGGTGCAAACGGGTGTCGTCCACTTAAGTGAGCCAACCTCGATTCTCTAAGCAGCCCCCCCCCCCCTTATGGTGCTAAAGGTAGTGGTGACCTGGAGATGGTGTGGAGGGGGTCTCACTGGACAGCTGATGCATAGCTTTAAAGGGATGTGAGGCCACGTGTGATTGGTTGTCTAGCAGTGGTGTCAAATTAAGACCACCTGATGTCACGGGTGACATAATCACCATTGCTTTTGGTTTTATGAACCGTCAAACAGGTACCGTAAATAAATTCCAAATACAGTGCTAATTAACACATACTGCATGACATCCAATAATAAAGTGAGATCCACATTATGTATAGTCCACTTCTTTTAAAGCTATTTTTCTGGGTTGGACATGCTTACTGAGATGCACACAGGTCTGTACATGCAACGTCTACATAGTATAAGGAGGCACACAAGACACTCCACTTAGAGAAGGAAAAAGTTCTGAGTTCAGTCCACCTATTTACAGGCGTCTTGGTGGCTGCCGTCCTTAGCCTTTTGAGTGGCCGAGCCTTGAGCAAAGACCATCACGATAAGTGGTCTGTTGGCAGAAAATGTCAGCTCCCTTTTCCCTTCCCATGAGTAATCAGGACTGCTGTAGGTTGGAAAAAAAACTCTGGTTTCCATGGTAATCTCCTGAGACTGAAGAACACAGAGAGGCTGAATGAGGAGGGGGGGTCCCCATTTGGGGGGGGGGGGGGGCTGTTTACATTGTGCACATGAAATCTCTGAGTCATCTGAAGCACACCGAATGGCGCGTATTCACGGCACTGTTGGAAGAGGCGTGAGGAGGACCGCGGCGGGATTGCGGATCGCAAATACGCCACAGTCAGGGTTAAACCCACATAAACCATGTAAATAAGGACCTGGAAACAAACACAGTTGTCAGGGGATTACGCTGCATGCCTGTCACTTTTATTTGCACTTTCGCCCAAAATATTACGTAACACAAAGCCATTCTTATGAGGCTAAGATGTGCTCAAGATAGAACGTGTCCTTCAAACTGTTAGGGTTTGGCTGACTGCTCCAGATCTCGCTCAAGGAAGAGGACACTGAAGAGGAGATGGGACTGACTAAGGACTGCGAGAGAAACATTCTAGAATGTGCCGTCATGATTCAGTCAATACATATTACTCTGAATGGAAAATTACTCAAATCTTTTTTTCCCCCTTTTCTGTGTTATTTGTTTGGGTATTTCTTTTGAAAAACCCTTCACTGACAATACAGCATGAAAAGTATTCAGCAAAAGAAATAGAGTGACATTCAAGGAACGTATCCTTTTTTCTGTAAAAGATTCTGACAAACAAATAAACAAACAAACAACATCATGTAATCAATAATGCTGGAACAGCAGTACAGGACTAACTGAAAGTCTGTTAGCAACATTCACTCTCACTGTATAAAAGTGCCATGATAAAGTGTCACTGAATATTTACATATGTGTTGTATTACATTTTGAAATATGTAAAGTCAAGAGATTTTAACTAGTTATAACTAGTATGTAGCATCCTCCCAGATAGGCCAAAAATTCAATACAGGAGTAACTGGCTTACGTAAAAATAAAACACCACTACAACATCAGTTCATGTTTATAGCAGAGCACAGTAAGCAAATTTGAAGGAAAGTGTTATGGGACGAAGCTTAAGAAAAGCATAGTGAGGTGGCACACATGAGAAGCAAAGCATTGTGGGATAGTGTGTAATTAAAGCTGAACAAGCAAAGCATTGTGGGACAGTGTATAAGAGAAACAGGGTGTCATGGGATGGTGTACATGAAATGCAAAGAATTGTGGGACAGTGCATAAGAGAAGCAGGGCATTGTGGGATGGGGTGTTTCTAAATACCAAGAGCACATGGATCATACTTGTGTTTTTGGCAAGAGCAGTCTTGCTAACATGCCTCCCAAAAACATACTTGGGATGCAATGAATCGCCGGATTGTTCTTGTTGGAAAGGATGCAACTCATGCATCCTTGATATTTGGGATGGGGCAAGAACATCATTCAGGGATTTTTACCATCCTCTGTACTTCTGTTCTTAAGTATTGGTACTGTACTTTGGCAATGGAAGATGACATCAAACGGGTATGTGAGAACACAAGAACAAGTGTGCATATTGATAAACACCCTCGGTGTACGTAAGCATTGCGGGACAATTCCTAAGACAAGCAGTGCACTGTGGGATGGTGTGCATGAGAAGCAATGCATTGTAGGATAGTGCATAATTAAAGAAGGGCAGTGTGTGGCAAAACATCAAAGCTTTGGGACAGTGCACAAAGAAAACATGGAAGTGTAACATGGCGTGTGTGTAGGAAGCAGGGATATTAGTGTCTGCTTTTTACAACAGCTTCAGACGCTGTACGATTCGTACAGTACATCCTGAGAGCGTCTTTGTTGTGTCCTGCTGCCATCCGGTACTAGCTGTTTCCCTGTCTAGTGCCCCGTGTTTCCTGGGACAGGCTCCAGGCCCCCTGTGAAGCCGGCTGGATGCTGACTTTCTCACTGTTTGTCTTTATCTGGCACCTCTTCCCAAACTAAAAGCGATGGCTTAGGATGAGAGTCCAAATAACTTCCCAGGCCACATAATGTGAGTGCGAGCTCCCAGTCCAAAAGCCATCATTAGTTCCTGGGCTACAGGAAGTGGCCAGCTTGGAGGGTGGTCCTGTCTTCACTGCTTTAGTGAATAGGAGGTGTCACAGTTTGAGAGGTATTAGAGAGGTAGTGGGCTGTCATTACTGATAATGAAGGTTCCAAACTGTGTTTTCTGTGACGGTGAACTGAAACACACCAGCACTGTTCTGGCAGTGTCCGTCGAAGATGCTGACCTTACACAATCCTCGCTCCACCCTGAGAAGGGAGGGAAGGTGTGGTTGTTGTGTGTTGGAGTAACGATGGCCCGGTTCTCATGGCCATATAAATTTAAATCAGTGTTTCCCAATCCGGTTCTCAGGGACCCACAGACAGCCCACATTTTTGCTTCCCCCAAGAAACCCTGGCAGACATTTTTGCTCCCTACCAGAAAGATGTGGACTGTCTGGAAGGGAGCTCAGAGGGAGCAAAAACTGGAACCAGCTGTGGGTCCCTGAGGACTGGATGGGGAAACACTGGTTTAAATTATACTACAATAGTATTGTGTTCCGTTTGCCTAACTGTCACACGGTGATGGGACCTAAATTAATCTCACACATTTCTCCACCCTCTTAAAATATGTGTCCCATATATCTGTCCATAGGTCTTTCACATTCCCACAGACTGATAGCTGTCTGACTCCATAGTTTGTGGATTCATTATGTATAGAAACAGAAGTCTAAGTGATTTTAACTGGTTTATCTGTTTTGCCTTTGATTCGCCTGTTTCTGTCTGAATGCAATGTAGACACAAATACTAGTCAGGTGTCCACAAATCCAAAGCCATCTGGTGGGAACTTGGCTTCTGTGGCTGATCGGGTCCTAAATCCTGTATTTCCATTTTTTCATTTGTTATTATATGCAAACCTCACTACTGTATCAGTTTTCTTTCCAATAACTCTTGGTAACACAGGCTGTAACTAATTCCTCTGGCTATCGATGACTAAACTTGGTTGCCCTTTGATGAGGTTTCTCCATGTTAATGTCAGCTGCCTATGAATACTGCTTTGTTTACAACAATGGAGATACTTGTGGCTCATTGGGGACCTGACAGGTGTGGAGCCGAAGTCCCCAGCAGACAGAGAGGTCCGAGCTGCACGTTCCCGCAGGCTCGCTACAATCTCTGTGTAGGAGGAACTGAAACAGACATCGACTGCTGTGGTGGAAATTACAGTGAATCACCACATAACATATTTTCTCAGCATGGCAATCGCGATGGTCAGTGGCTGACGTGTCTGCCTCTTTCTCTTCCAGTGTCTGCTCTTCCTAGTGCTGGCAAAGATGTAGGAGATGCTTACAACCTTTCTAAGAAAGGTCCCCTGCTTAAACACTAAGTCACCAACATTCATTCCTATTTCCTTCTTTTTTTTTTTTGCTGTCGAGCGGAGAGCAAATGAAAACTTCAAAATGTTCGATCCATTGCTTAAATGACCTCTGCCAGTCTCGTAGTTTTGGGATGACCACATTTTACTGAAAGACCATGTGGTGACAAAAAGGCACAGACTGCTAAAGACCCTTTTTCTCATATTATTGTTCTTTGCTAAATACATAGAGACATATAACCACCACCACCACCCCCACCCCCCCAAAAAAAGTCATTTTCAGTAGTGTCCTACTTGATATATTAGGAGCAATTATGAAGTGTATGCTGTGTGGTACGGTTGTGTGGAACTGGGCTATGAGCCGTTGGCATGCGGGTATGATTTCATGGATTAGCTGGGGACCGTGGTGCAGCCTTCCACTTTGACCTCAAGGAACAAACATTCCAGAGTCTCGGACAAAGGGCACACCATCATGTGATGTGTGCAGCCTAATTCACACAGCACCGGATCACAGAGTTACATCTCTTTCGGCTGTGGGGATTTAAGCACAGGCTTCTCGGAGCTAAGCCTCAGACATAGTTACATTTTTAATTAAATTTATATATGAGATACCTTAATTATGCTTACATAAAACATAAATTAAAGCTAACTGTCATTGATATTAGCAATTTGCAGGACATATGTACATTAATGTCAGTTCTGTTTGACTGCTAGAAAATTTATTGTCAAGCATAAATGGCGTAAACATAAATGCAATCTATTTTTGGTGATATTATGATGCAAATTGCATTGTATTTCATAATTTCAAAGTGGATGTGCCGTAAGACCCTTATTTCCTAGCGCAGAGGTGGCCTGTTTCACATTTATGTCAGGCAGTAGACATCATCAAAGCTAATGTATTACATGTCCTCTTTGGGCTTCATCTGGGAGGAATCAGGGTCTGATTTCAAACCTTTTAAGACCATTTGGCTCTGCGTCTTAGGCACGGCGGAGTTTTCCCATACGGTTGTCTCCTGCGTGTCGTATGCTATAATAGCTGTTTTACTTCGCGACTTTTTTAATCGGCTCAAACGCAGCAGTCCATTTAAAAACGGACGTCCCTTTGTGTATTGGTAAAAATAGCAGTAATAGCAGAACTGCACAGTCACTTAACTGTGTTTTTAATCCATGTCCGCATATAGAATTATTTGAACAAAGTCCATGTTCGTCTATTAAGATTACGGTTTTTGCCATTTTTTATCCCCAAAAGCTTTCCCCCCTTTTTTATTAAGTGCAGCGGTCAGTTTGTCGACTATTACAGAGCCATTTTGTTCGCGTTACGCCTGCCCCAGAAAAGAGTTTGATAGCCGTCAGTTTCAGAACCTTGGACAGCGCCATACACGCCGTTAAGTTGGTTTCCTGTAGGTGCTTCCAAATAAATCAGGTTTATCGTGAAGGTCTGTGCTGGATTACCGTTTACCCCACATTATCACAAAATACAACAAAAGTACTATAATAATCACAATAACTGTAATACAAGGAAATCCGTTACGCGGTCTCCTCTCCTTTATAAATGTATCAGCACTATCTGGTTCAAATTTATTGCGCATTACTGATTCTGTAGACGTAGGTCTTTCCATTTAATGTGTTCGATATAAAATCTTGCTTATATGCGTTAGATATAAAACAAACTATAAAGTACAAACTATATCCAAGTAAACTTTATACCACATATTGTATACACATATACGGTAAAAAATAGTTTGTTTTTCAACTCTTATCCTGAGAATGATGTGCGTAAACTCGGAAACTGTAGCACATTAGTATTTTTTTTCAAATATACCTTGCAAAAATGTTCTGCGACATTCGTTTTCGGTGCTCTAGATGTTTACTAATGCATTTTAATTAAAAAAACTTCGTGAGCCAATAGTTATATCTAACAACATGAACAGATTACAGTCCCAAACATACTGAAAAAAATACTTACATGTGAAATTCCGTTGTTTACAGCATTGCATCCAGAGCGAACGAGTTCATTTAATTAGTTTAATTATTTCCACATAACATCAAAAACAGCCATGTCGAATTGTCTTTTTTCCTTGGGAAGTCCCGGACAACATCCTTTTAAAATGTTTTCATCTTTTTTTTAGACAACAGCTGGATTTCTGTCATTTAACTGCGTCATGGATGGATTTTAAATGGACATATCAGTTGTTTAATCCTTTTCATACTGCGAGCTCCAGAAAAAGATTCATTCCGGCGAGTTTGCTGAATTGATAATTTGCAGTCGCTTCCCGATATGATAGACTGACACTTGCGGTTAATACTGTTCCTAAAACGGGCTTTGTGCCCTCAAAAGCTCCACTCCCAGTTTTTTTTTACAGCTGTCAGTTGACCACGAGAGAGACCTTATAGGCGCACCACGGAATCGCCGGCGATCATCTGAAGGGGGGACGCAGGAACTGTGATGCCCCCCTTAAGCCCAGACCTCTGATGTGGGGAAGTCCGATGCTCGAAAGCTACACCTACTCTCAGCCGCTGAACATTTCTGCAGAGTAGCATTATTACCCAAATCCATCTCCGTGTCTAAGGAAGGAGTCCGTCCTGACCGCAACTGAGATAATAAAACGCCTTGTTAAAATATAAGAGTGCTGCAGCGCATAGAGAGGGACTTGGAGAGCATATGATTTATGAAACGACCACAATATCCGTGATAGGCTTTAATCTGATTATAGTTTATACCGACTATGAGCTGCTTTTAACGTGCACCATTTATTTTGGCTGAAATATTAATTTTTAATAAGACATATTGGCTTGGCAAAAAACACCTCGCGTTTGATATATCCGTCATCTCATGTGAAAAAAAGACTCAACATTAGAGACAAAAAAGCTTTTGTACTAATGCTCCCTAAGTATGAGGAAGGTTTTGTTATTAGAAATTACTTTATTCCCATTTGAATGCAGTGTTCTTAGCAAGAGGCAGTAAACAGCATTAACGAAGGTAAATGGCCTCGCCGCAAATATTTGCAATAGTGAAAATGCGCTGATATGTGAAGTTCAACAAGACCAACGCTATAGAAAAACTGAACTACATACTCCATCTGGTGGCAAAGCGATGGAGCTTTTTCGACAGCAAAATGGCGTGTCCAACTTATAGATGTTAAATTTCCCCACAACCTGTTGTTGTAATACACCTGTTGACTAATGAAAAGTGTATTTCCCCAATAACCGATCTTCTTTTTTTCAAGCGGCAATCGCAGTGTTATTCTGTAAGGGTCGTAAAACTCAGTAAAATACAACAGTTCAGTGTGTGATACAGGACATATACAGTTTTCACTTATGGTGGTGTTTGGTTACGGGGAAATGTTGGCATGCGTTTTTAAATGTAACCAATTGCGACCCTCACTGAAACGATGCTTGTTCTGTTTGTGGGGTGGATGTGCGTGCAACGAGAAACGCATTCAAGGTGAATTTCTACAAAATTGCCTTCCAGTAAACGGAAATGGGTCTCGCGTATAATAACCCCATTACTGTTATTTTATGATGCGCTCAGGTCCCAAAGACATTTCAGCAGTTTCATGTCGCGACACGTGTGATGCCGCGCGTGGCCGCGGTTGGTTGCACGTGCGTCGCGTGACACATGCTCCATGATTGTATTTTTTTAATTATTATTCAAACAGCTTTAAAAGTGTCCTGAACATACATGTGTGATGAGGATATCGCTTCACACCTCTGTGTGTGGAGTTCTCCATACTCTCCCTCATACTCAGACGCTCCTCCCGTCTGGAGTACCAGAATCAGAAAACGTGCATTATCCAGGAGTTACTTGTTCTCCGGTTACCCTAGTTTCCAACCAGAGTCCAACGACTTGAGGTTCGACTAATTGGCGCCTCTTAATTGGCCCTAATGTGTAATTATGTCTGTGCAGTCTATGTGGTGTGCCTGTGTATGCCCCCTTTGATAAGCTGGCATCCCGTGCAGGGTGTGTGTCTATATATGTTTATATATAGGCACACATTATTATATAAGCACATTTTGCTCAATATGTAACCATACGGGGAAATGGGCAAATAAAAGCTGCGGACTGCATTAGCACGAGCACTAATGCACTTCTCGAGCAGACGGCGAGCTCCCGCGGCGCGGCGCTGTGCATCAGGTCTCCGGTGCCCGGCCTAGTCGAAAAAGACGCAAACAAGAATGTTATTTCATTCATCCAGCCAGAAAACTAGAACGCGTTCGCATTTCCTAACACCAAAAAGCAACATATAATGCCTTTATTATCATTGTGCAGGAAGCAATTACAAGAAAATTTTACACAATGTGTAATATCCCCAAAAAGCACAGGTACGGTAATGAAAATGCTGCGTACAGTATAACGCTAGTGTTACCATCGTATAGATAATACACTATAGTAACAGTATAATAATGTAAATTACAATAATTTGGTAATGACAGCAATAACAATGGTGAGTATAATACATTAAATTAAATAAATTGTGAATTGTTCAGCCTGGTAATATGGCTCTGGGAAAGAGGTTTTTGCTTAGTGTAAAAGTGCATGGAGTCATGGAGCGCCTTCCCGATGGCGGCAGTGCAGAGAGATAGTGGCGCGGGTGCCATGGGTCTCCTGTGAAATTGTCGCCCTCTGCAGGCAGGTGTTGTAAATGCCATGCAGGGCAGGGGAAGTTGCGTCCCTACGCTTTTCTAGGCGTTGGTAACGACTCTCTGCACTGTTTACCAGCAAAAGAACAGCTGGCGTACCACACACTCAACAGAGCAATGGCAGAAGGTCTCCAGCAACTGTCTGGACCGATTGATACAATGTCCTCAGGGTGTATAGCTTACCGATGTGCTGTCTTAACCAGAATGGGGGAGTTCACTGTCCAGCAGTGGTCCCCGAGATGCCCTGAGTTTTGAAACTGGAAACCCTCTCCACCAGTGTTTCCCAGTCTGGTCCTCGGGGACCCATAGACAGTCCACATTTTTGGACCGGATTGGGAAACACCGCTCTCCACCAAGTCACCCATGATGCCGACTAGAATGACCTACTCACTATATTATACACCGCACGTGTGGTTTTCTTATTCTTTTCCTATTCTGAAGACTTCAGCAATGCTCCCATTTATTTATTATGGAAATTACTTTATTATGCGTATGATTTTATTTGTGAAGAAGTGATCAGCAACACTATAGGTAATATAAAAGAATTGGGGAAGAGTAAGAAGTGGAAAAGGTAGGAGTACACTTTTTAAATTTAGTTTGATACATATATACTTTAATACACAGCGTGTCTGTGTTACATTTAATAAGGCAGCAGACTAGCAGGGGTCGGAGGGAATAAAAACGTCATCGTATTTATGATGACTGTAGGCACGGTACATTTCCCGGAGAAATCCCACCCCTGTATCAGCACCATTGCCTCTGTCGACATGCCTGAGCTGATACACTCGCATTTTCCAGATGATCTGAGTCAAGCCTGAACGATCAGACGAAACAACAGGCACACACGTTTGAGAACCTCAGTTAAATGAAAATACATTATCTCGCCCATAAGGTCAAACAGGGGCTATAATAGGAACGTATTTATATAATACTCATTATGCGGTTTCTCCAAGGTGACTTGGGGCTTCTATATTAAGAAGAGGGCAAAATGAAGGATAAAAAATAGATTCGTTTTTTTGTAGACTCAGCAGATCACAGGTTCCCCTAAAAAAGGGACCAAAAAACAAAGCCTCGGCGTGTTATTTTTTAGAAAGATGAATGGCCCCAGTATAGGACGGTGTACGGTATTGTACTAACTCTTTTATCTTTGTTTGGCAATAAAAACATGTTTGATATACGAACAGTACCAGCTGTTCTTTCTTTTTCTTTCCACGTGTACCAGGGTTCTCTGGGGTGGCCGGCGCTGTAAGCATTCTCTGACCGGTCTGACCCGGACCGCGCACGGCAGCCGTAGCGGAACATCCCGGAAGGAGGCTGTCAGACCCCCTGGCTCGGCGCGCCATCAGCTCGGATGAATAACTTTTGTCAGGCGGTTGTCCCGCTGTGTCGCAGTCTGTCCCGCACCATAACGCGTCCGTCTGCTGGACGGGGGCGTGTCCATCCTGCGACAGGACGAAGTCACGTGACCAGGCCGCCCGTTCACTTCACCCGGGACTGGTTACCGGTTTTATATAACAATGGTTTATTATGTTTTAGCTTCCGCATCCCCAGACAGAATTCACAGCTGACTGGATCTCCATCGCCCTATCTGAAATGGCTATCTTCCCCTATGTTTTGTTAAGCTTACTTCTGTATCTGAATAATTGCCCGTCCCTCCCTTTCATACCCCTACCACGGGGCTCTGTTCGCAGTGGCAGGCCTTACACTGCCTTATACTGTAGAGATGATCACAGTGCCTAGGGAAATTTGACCCTCTGACGGGGGGAGGCCACGGCAATGTTTGTTTTTCTGGTTCCTAGACATGGTTTTACAGATCATATGGTCATGTAAAGCATTTAAGATGGATGGATCTGGCTGGGGATGCTGACCAAGGAGTTGTACACTTTAAATGGATCAAGTTCTCTGTGGAGTAAAACAATTATTAAACATAATTTGGAATTATGTTTCCATGTTTGTAAAAATATATATCAGTTAAATTGGTACTTTGGGGAGGATGCCTGGATAACATATATGTCATGGCAGTATTGACAAAAAGTGAGTGTATTGGAAATTGCTTTGTTAATATGCAGCCAATTGTCTGGAAAAATAATTCAATATTTTTGAAGTATCAGTTGTTAAGTATTGAGTAAAGATTGTTCTCAGGTTTTGGTAATTGTTTTTGAATACTATGCAGGAAATGTACAGTAGGCATTTTTTATATAACGTGAATACACATTTTCTAGCAGGATTACGGTAATCCCCTAGTCCTCGCTTTGATTGACAGTACTTTTCCGGATGTTGGCTTCATTTCTCGGGGGATGTGACGTAAGGCTGTCAACATGCAAGATGGCGGCCCATCACAGGCAAAATGCTGCTGGGCGGAGGAAAGTCCAGGTAAATGGGTATTTTTGTAACCCTGCAGGATGTAACGGGAGAAATGTGTGACTCTACTTGTTTTCTGGTGATTGCTTAGCATTCGGTACGGATATCTCAGCATCTGGCGAAGGTTTTCGGGCAGGCTTTAAATGGTGTGCCTCTCAATGTATTGCCATAGCCTGCTAGCTAGTAGCTACATCTGTTTGACTCGACCTGGCCGCCGGCGCTTATCTGTTTGGAAGTGAAGTGGAGATAGATTCGAATGTGCGTGTTTAATGGGGCTTGTGTGGCCGTCTGGCACGGAATATGTAAACGGGCAGTGCAAGCCGGGTGAAATTACGGCAGTGCTTCTGCCTGCACGGTGCTGTCCGCTAGCAGGGCGAACGCCGTTAAGCATGTAGCCGTAAAAGCTAACTGTAGCGTCTCTGGATTAAAATACTGAGCGTTTCGGCTAGGCTTTCTCCCGCCGAGCCTTCCGCATGGAAGCGCCTGTTCGCCGCACCGACCTGCCAAATGGCTGCGTGTGTGAAGCGGCTGCCGTGTAATTCTCCCGCTATTGCCGTTGGTTTGCTGCTTCGGCGGCTTTCCCCGTTTTCAAGGTTCTCGCAGATTTCTGAATAAATTATAGTAGTGGTAGTAATAATGATGATAATAATTATATTTCTTGTGTATTATACCTCGGGATCAAACGTAAAGTGTTAGTAAAATTACCTAAAATCCGTGGGAGAACGCTAAATGTAGACTGATTCGTTGTTAGTATTTCTAACCAGGATTTTAATATGGTTTAGAATGTATGAACATGGATAGATATTTTTTTAAAACTTTATAATGCTGCAGAGCAGGCACAGATGTTTATATGTTAATGTGTGCTGTCTAAATAATGCATCTTATTGCAGGTGTAAATCCCACAGCTTGCTTTATAAGACATTCTTCAGCATTCTCCTGGACGACTGGTTTTCAATCGCTGTTTTGGACGACTGCTCCCTTTCCTGGCTAGCTAAATTCCCAAAGGGTACAGTAGATAATCTGGCTCCCCTTTGCCCATGTCAGACCTGGCACGTAACCTGGTGTAGCAGGAGTGTGATTCGGTTTAGTTTTGGCTGGAACTGAAGAATGGGCCAAGCAGTGACCATATGACACTGCAGCCTCTGCAGAAATTCACTTGAGTTCCTCTCAGTCCTCCTGTTTTTCTGAAATTGACCTCAGATTGCTGGGGACCCACAATAACATCTGAATTGTTTTGCTGTTTTTATCTCTAATTAAAGTTGTATAATACAGCAGTGTTATTCTTCCGTTACTGTGATTGCAGTGTGTCATGTTGGAAAGTGTTATCCTTCAACAATCACAATGCATAAGTTATGAGAAATTTGTTGTCGGGGTAGTCTTTTGATGTTTGTTTGATTGGGTCTGCTGGTGACAGAGAACTCCTGAAGTATCCAAAACCGTTCGTTTCTGGATGTGTGGTGCAGGTGTTTACATACTGAGCGTGGTGTAACTGATTACTGACGCTTTTGATTTTTTGCCCAAAATACGTTTTGCATCGCTCGAGATCAACAACGCCTGTCTATTCCGGGCTTGGTGAAATGGAAATTGTAGTGAATTTAGTTAAAGGTGGCGAAACTTGCAGCTTCTGTTCGGTATGTGTCAGACCTCCCTCTGCTCCGGCAGGTATCGTATGTCATACGGGACGAGGTGGAGAAGTACAATCGCAATGGGGTGAATGCCCTGCAGCTGGACCCCGCCCTGAACCGCCTGTTCACCGCTGGACGGGACTCCATCATCCGGATCTGGAGCGTCAACCAGCACAAGGTGACCTATCGTGGGTTGGCTTAGCCTGTGACGGCAGAAAAGGCCTCAGTGTACATTTTTGTGGTGCTATAGCCACAGTGAGGTCCCCTGGAGTTTGCATACGTCTGCTGAGTCTCACCCCTGAAGCATCTTTTATATACCCAAGTAAAAATAACATTTTCCATGGCTGATTTGTTTGGCACAAGTGGTGATTACTAGTGGTGATGTTCCCTTTGTGGATTTACCTTTTCTTTCATTTGCTTAATTCTTTTGCAGCAAGATCCATACATAGCATCAATGGAACACCACACAGACTGGGTTAATGATATTGTCCTCTGTTGCAATGGCAAAACATGTGAGTTTTATGGGCCTTGTTTCTGAGTCCCCCTCCAAAGCCCAGAGTCTTTTCTGCTTTAATATGCTGAGACCTTAGCCTTGGTCAGTCTCGGCTTATGAGCTGTGCCCTGCGTTGCAGTGATCTCCGCATCGTCGGACACCACTGTGAAAGTGTGGAACGCGCACAAGGGGTTCTGCATGTCCACGTTGCGGACGCACAAGGTAAGCGGCCTGGGCTGGTTGCCACCATCCTGATGATGATTACGGGCGTGGTGCTTTTATGCCCTGCAGTTTGGCTTGTGATTGATTAGATCCTGCCTGTGTATTGATTATTGAAAGTTTGGTTTCTATAAAGTAGAAAAGGTAACTGAAAGGGGTTTTGGCTATATGTATGGAATGCTTATGGAATGAGACCTTTCTAGCTGGCAGCCTACACAGTGCTTGGTTTATTTACAAACCTTCCTTAAAGAAAAGGAAGGATAATGGGAGGCAGTGCCTGTGTGTGTGCTGATCTAGATGTATGTAGGACAGGGCGTTCTCATGGCCTAGAGAGGTACTCCTGAGACCGGCTGTGCATTTTGGCCCTGCAGGACTACGTCAAAGCCCTCGCATACGCTAAAGACAAGGAGCTGGTGGCGTCGGCCGGATTGGACCGGCAGATCTTCCTGTGGGATGTAAATACACTTACCGCACTGACCGCTTCCAACAACACTGTCACCAGTGAGTACGAGCCCCTGCCTCTTTACCGCTTTACGGGAGCAGCAGGACTGAGGTGCTTTCAAAATGGGCCATACCTCAAAAAGAGTGTTTCCATGCAGTGGAGAGTCAGCCTGTGAGAGCCTGGGCTGTGATCAGAGCTCATCAGTTGTTCTGAGGTGTGTGTGTGTGTGTGTGTGTGTGAGAGTGAGAGAGAGAGAGGCAGAAGGGGTCTTTCCGCCCAGATCGTTAGCTCAGAGCCTCCCAGCTCTGTAGAGATGACATTTTGTTAAAATTGTGGTTTAACCTTTCCACATAATTTAAAGAATGCCGCAAAATGAGTAGCTTTTAAATAACTAATGAAGTCATTGCTAATTAAAACCAGCGTTCTGTCGCTCTCTGGTTCGAAGTCCATCGCAGAGCCATTTCAGGGCCCAGTTTAACCAGGGACCAAAGCGTGCGGCGTTTCCCGTTACCACTGGGAATGAAACGGACGGGGCTGCGCGGTTGTGTGCGCGTGGCTGCCCTGACTGACCGGCCGGCCTCATTACTCCCTCAGCCTCCTCTCTGAGTGGGAACAAGGACTCCATCTACAGCCTGGCCATGAACCAGATGGGAACAGTAATAGTGTCTGGGTCCACTGAGAAGGTGGGTGTGCCACTGTCCCCTGTCTCCTGACAAGTCTTCTCCCTTCGTGTGTCACGAGCTGTGATGGTCCAACGGTGTGTTTCGTCAAGCGGCCACTATATTTGGTGAGACGCGAACCTGCTGTTAATTTCCATCTCCAGAAAATGTCTGCCTCTGCCGCCGTGCGTCAGTAACAGCTGGGAGCTTCAGGCCTGCGGTTTGGGCCAGCGTTCGAGGCTATGTCCACGTTCCTATTCCTTTATCAGCCATAGCCAGCCCCCTCCATATCCTGATCCGTGCCGGGTTTAGCTATATTTTCAAATTGCACTTTAGAGTGCTGAACACAATGCATCAAGAGCTTCCATTTAAGGTGGACTGCTCGTATGTGTGGGAGGAAAACGCTGTAAACCCCCTAAAGGATTATAGTTATATAGTGCAGCGTTTCCTAACCCAGTCCTCAGGGAACCCCGGACAGTCCATGTTTTTGATCCTTCCCAGCCAATCAGGAACACCGAATACCAGGTACTGGTGTGCTGGGACTGGGTTGGGAAACACTGATGTAGATTATATAAGTATTATAGTTAGAAGCCAAGTGCTTTACTGCACTGCATTATCTTGCTTTAAAGCTTTTGCATTATAGCATTTAAAAGCTTCATGCATGGAGCTGTCGATCGATGCTCTGCCCCGTTCCCTGCGTGTGCTTTTCCCGCCACTCTTTAGTGGAGTTTCACTATATGTGTGCATCAAGGTCCCTGGAGCCTTCGCTGGTCAAAACGGAGGGAAGTGCCGGTCAGATCTATACCGACATGCTTTTAAAAGTTTTTTTTTTTTTTTTTTTTTTTTTTTTACCAGGTCGGCTGCGGTCAGCAGCCGAGATATCAGATCAGCTGGGTAGCACTGTGTTTGAAACCCTACCCTGTACAGGAGGGCGCTGCTCTCTTTAGTCAGACCCTTAATGTGATTCGTGGCGAGATGACACGTTTGCTACCTCAGTGTTCTCATTTAGCGACAAACCTTTTTTTTTCTCACACCGTTCGTTTGAAACCCAGGGGTGTCAGAAATGGGAAACAAGTGAATCAGAACCTGGCGGCCTTTCTGTGACCCGAGTCCTCTTCCAAAAACGTGTTCCTTCTTACTTTTTTCATGGTGCGCAGGAGGTGGTTGTTCTGGGGTTAATAAAATAAGCTGACAGCGTGTCTCAGACTGGTGTTCTGCGCTGTTCTCATCTGTCTTCCGCCCTTCACTTCCTCTCGCAGGTGCTACGGGTCTGGGACCCCCGGACCTGCGCTAAACTCATGAAGCTGAAGGGGCACACGGACAACGTCAAGTCCTTACTGCTAAACAGGGACGGCACACAGGTGGGACTGCCGTTCACCAATGGTTGCGTTGTTTGGATGGGGATGGGTGGGGCTTAGTGGGGACTGGGTATGGTTTGGCCAGAGTGGGTGGAGTTCGGGTGAAGTTTGGATGGGGCTGGGTGGGGGTTACCAAGGATTAGGTTTGGTTTGGCCACACAATGGGTGGAGTTTGGGTGGGCCTGGGTGTGGCTTACTAGGGGGGACTGGGTGTGGTTTGGCTGGAGTGGGTGGGGCTTACCAGGGACTGGGTGTAGTTTGACCAGATTGGGTGGGGCTTACTGGGGACTGGGTGTGGTTTGGCCAAAGTGGGTGGGGCATACAGCGGACTGGGTGTGGTTTGGCCAGAGTGGGTGGGGCTTACAGCGGACTGGGTGTGGTTTGGCCAGAGTGGGTGGAGTTTAGGTGGTGCTTATTGAGGACCGGGTGTGGTTTGGTCGGAGAGTGGGTGGAGTTTGGGTTGGGCTTATTGGGGACTGGGTGTGGTTTGGCCAGAGATTAGGTGGAGTTTGGGTGAGGCTTACTGAGGACCGGGTGTGGTTTGGTCAGAGAGTGGGTGGAGTTTGGGTTGGGCTTACTGGGGACTGGGTGTGGTTTGGCCAGAGAGTGGGTGGAGTCTGGGTGTGGTTTGGGCGGCGCTTATGTGATTTTTGAAAACGTTTTTTTGTCTGAAGATACTGAACTTTCATCTCAAAACAATAGACACTTCAGTTCCTATACACTTGGTTCTTTGAACAACTTCTTATAAACAACGAGGACAATGAAAATCCTTTTGTTTGTTATATTCTGTAGAACCAGTGGTGATTTTCACTGTCCCACAAGGCTTTGCTTCTGACTTTGGTGTAATCTGAGTTGACATGAAGTTTATACATCAGGCTCACTGACATTATGAGCAGCCAGCACTAATTCTTTTGAATCTCTTGAATCGATCTTTTCATCAAAATCGTATGATATCTTTGAATGAAATGTTGCCTTTTCAGTGGGAGTCCCCGCATTGCGGGGCTATTCCAAATGCTGCATTGCTGAGAAGCGGTTGACTGCGTTCCCCTGTCCTACACAGTGTCTGTCGGGCAGCTCAGACGGGACGATCCGCCTGTGGTCGCTGGGCCAGCAACGGTGCATCGCCACGTACCGGGTGCATGACGAGGGCGTGTGGGCGCTGCAGGCCAACGAGGCCTTCACCCACGTCTACTCCGGAGGCCGCGACCGCAAGGTCTACTGCACTGACCTGCGCAACCCTGACATCCGTGTGCTCATCTGTGAAGAGAAGGCCCCCATCCTCAAGGTGGGTTAGGACCCTCTCCTGTGTGTAAGGCCTCTGGGGGCATTAATGCATCAGCTTGTTAGATCTGCAGGTTGCTTGGAGCCTTCAGGCAAAGTACATTTTCCCTTCTAAGTGGGAGACTGACATGTAGATGACTGATTTATGGACGGCGTCTGAGGGCATTAGGGATGCATGGGCTGTTTGTGCCAGACTAATTTAGCGTGTCGGGTGTATGAAAGGTGGAGCATGCTGTTTCTGTTTTATTTTCGGTACGGGAAGGACGTCCGCTCGACTGTAAGTGGTCTCCCTTGTGGGAGCGACTCGTACAGCCGTATCATGAGATGAAATGGAAGGGTGGAGGTTTGTGTGGTTGGGGCTGGTCTTCAGAGTCCATCAGATGATGTTGGATGGTAAGAAATTGTTGGGGAGAAGACAAGCCCCTCCTCCATTAGCAGTCGGCGATGACCACTCTTAATCAACGATGACTGCTCTTAATGGTTCCTCTGGACGAGTGGCTGAGTGCTGCTAACTTTGTATGTAATAATAAGGTAATGGCTCATTTGTTTTATACATAAGCTTATATTATTAAAAAAGCTTTTTTATTGTTGCCCTTGATGTCAGTAATTTATGCAGTAATGCATTTATTAAATAAATAAACCCTTGTCTGGTTATTTTCAGTTTTGCACTGAGCTTGTGTTACCAAGGGTGGTGGCTGACATGTCACGTGAGCGTGTCCCCTGTGCTTGTCTCGCAGATGGAGCTGGATCGGTCAGCGGACCCCCCTCCAGCCATCTGGGTCTCCTCCACAAAGTCCTCCGTCAATAAATGGGTAGGTAGCCGCTGAATGCACCCTTTCTCTGTGAGGTGTGTCTGGTCTGTCTCTCAGTACAGCAGTGCTGGTTCTCTGTGAGGTGTGCGGTCTGTCTCTCGGTACAGCAGTGCTGGTTCTCTGTGAGGTGTGCGGTCTGTCTCTCGGTACAGCAGTGCTGGTTCTCTGTGAGGTGTG
>JAODKL010000105.1:49736-62268 GCA_026780765.1 Petrocephalus schoutedeni | reverse complement strand
GCGGTCTGTCTCTCGGTACGGCAGTGCTGGTTCTCTGTGAGGTGTGCGGTCTGTCTCTCGGTACGGCAGTGCTGGTTCTCTGTGAGGTGTGCGGTCTGTCTCTCGGTACGGCAGTGCTGGTTCTCTGTGAGGTGTGCGGTCTGTCTCTCGGTACGGCAGTGCTGGTTATTGGTGTAGCGGCTTGTTACTCATTTACTATAATCTGTAGGGTTTTTTGGTGTTCTAACCAGCTCTGCACAGTCAGCAGGAACATGGAAGTTTATCAAAAACCTAAAAGGTTTTCTGTAAATCAGCAGTGTTGTAAGCGATCATTGTAAATTTCAGGTGACTGGTTCGGCTCTGTGGTCAGCTTACTAACGTGCCCAGAGCTCGTCTCGTAGACTTTGGTACTGTGCGCCGCAGCACCCTTTCCTAGCTTAACACACAGTGTTCCAAATGTTCTCTGCTTCAGTCCCTGAAGGGCATCCATAATTTCCGCGCGTCGGGTGACTACGACAACGACTGCAGCAGCCCGGTGACTGCCCTCTGCTCACAGCCCGAACAGGTCATCAAAGGTACGCGGCTTCCGCCGTAGGAGTCAGGGAGGCAGGCCCGGTCGGCTCGCCTCATTGGCTAGCTGGGTCACCATGTGACCCTCTTTATGATGAACACCCTACCCATGATGCTGACTGATAGCATTTGGCCAGTCTTGTAATTTGTGCCTCAGTGGCTCGTTGACAACCATTCCCCCCATCATACCCAAACAGAGAAATAACTGTTAACATCTTTAGTAAGCAACGTTGGTGACAGATGCTGTCTTCATTATATTTACCAAACACTGGTCCTCCCCTGTAGGGGGCGCCAGTATCATTCAGTGTCACATCCTCAATGACAAGAGGCACATACTGACCAAAGACACAAACAACAACGTGGCGTACTGGGACGTGTTGAAGGTTAGTGCCGTCTCCACCCGCCACCTTCTGGAGGGTTACTGGGCCCCCTGGCCGTGACCTTTGCTGACCTCTCCCTGATGCTTTAAGGCCTGTAAAGGAGAAGACCTGGGCAAGGTCGAGTTTGATGAAGAAATCAAAAAGCGCTTCAAGATGGTTTACGTGCCAAACTGGTTCTCCGTGGATCTAAAAACAGGGGTGAGTCAGAGAACTTGTTAAATAATGACCCCGTTGGGTTGAAGCTGGTGTGTTGGTGCATGCGCGTGCCATTAACGGCCATCAGTGCTGCATGACTACCCAGTGCAGAACTTCAGCTGTGTTCTGTAAATTGGCTGCTGCACAAATTTAAGTGGAAATCCTCAGTAAGAGCAACCAATCAATCAGACTCCTCATGCTGGGAAGAGTAACCCTGAGTGTTTACATGCTTTGGAAGGATTTCTTGCCATTCTGCTTGGCCTGCTGTTATTTAATCCTTTTGCATTAGACAGAGATGCTTTTTAAAAGTCGTTTATTCGCGTTGTGGAATCGAAGTATGGATCCAGATGTTTCTGATGGATCCAGATGCTGACAATCACCTTGGACGAGAGTGACTGTTTCGCGGCCTGGGTCTCAGCAAAGGACGCAGGGTTCACCAGTCCCGACGGGTCCGACCCCAAGCGTAAGTCCCCCGTGCCCGCCCGAGACGGCCGCCCCCCATTCCGAGGGGATGGCCCCGCCGCCGCAGAGGTGCTTTTTGTCACAAGCCAGGTGAAGGCTGGGTGCAGTGAAACATTAAGGAATAAAACGCTGTGTTTATTTCTAGTGAATCTGGGTGGCTTGTTGCTCCAGGCTCTCCTGGAGTTCTGGCCAAGGACACACATAAACCCCATGGATGAGGAGGAGAACGAGGTCAACCACGGTAAGGCAACTTCCCTTGCCCCCCCCCCCTCCTCCCCCGGTCACGTAGGCGGCCCCCCGCCCCAGCGAAGGCACCTCTCGTCCCCCTCGTTCCCCCGCACAGACCTGCAATGCAGGGAGGATATTTCTCTCTCTCTCTCTCGATAGCAGGCTGTGCCCGGGAAGGGGGGGGGGGTTTGAAGGAAGTGTGTGTGATAAGATGTCTGCTCTCTACCCCCCCCCCCTTCTCTCTCAGTTAACGGGGAACAGGAGAACCGGATACAGAAGGGCAACGGCTACTTCCAGGTCCCGCCACACACTCCCGTCATCTTCGGGGAGGCCGGCGGGAGGACCCTCTTCCGGTGCGTCTGTCCCGTCCTGGCACCTCTACGGAAAGATCCCACATCCCACCCTCATAGTGACACCCCCGGCCTCCGCCTCTCTGCAGGTTGCTGTGCCGGGATTCCGGAGGCGAGACCGAGTCCATGTTGCTGAACGAGACGGTTCCGCAGTGGGTGATCGACATCACCGTGGACGTGAGCCTCGCCGTGGAACCGCTCGGCGCGGCGTGGCGGTGATGTGCCTCTAAACACGCGCTCAGCTTTCTCCCTTCTCCTTTCAGAAAAACATGCCGAAATTTAACAAAATCCCGTTCTACCTCCAACCTCACTCCTCCTCCGGCGCGAAAACCCTAAAGAAGTATGTTGCCCACTTTTTCCAAAAAAGTTCATATTTTTAATGATGCATTTCATGATGCTATGTTGTATTTGTGTGCTGACCGTTGCCGGTAGCTTGTGACTTAGTCCACGGCGCGGTTCTTTTGTAAAATGGATGTTCTGGATCGGCTCCCTCGCTGTGACCTCTTTATGATGCTCTGAACTCCTGCCAATGGACTCTCGGGGCTCACTGGGGGTCATGACCACACAGGGCTAGTGCTTTTCAGGGGTCAGCACAGTCATCGCTTAAGGTACGGTTTAGGAGTACAGTACATAGAGAGGACAGCAAGAGGCTTCTGCTCTCGCCAGGGACCGTCTGTCGGCCAGTGACATGCTGCAGGTGCGGAAGGTGATGGAGCACGTCTACGAGAAGATCATCAACCTGGACAACGAGTCCCAGACCACCAGCTCATCCACCAACGACAAGCCCAACGAGCAGGAGAAGGAGGAGGACATGGCCGTGCTGGCCGAGGAGAAGATCGAGCTGCTCTGCCAGGACCAGGTGGGTCTTCTCGCCGGTCCGTCCCAGCGAGGGTTGCCCCGATTATTCCCACATACAACACCCCTACCCGCAAGTTCTGTCGCACGCTTTGGTCCAAACGGGATTCCAACGTCCATCCTGGCTCCTTCCCACAGGTTCTGGACCCAAACATGGACCTCCGAACAGTGAAACACTTCATCTGGAAAAGTGGCGGGGATCTGACCCTCCACTACAGGCAGAAGTTGACGTGAGCCTGGGGCATGGACTCGATGCCTGTTACCAACCTCCATTGCCACCTTGGACTTCCAAACCATCAGACCAGCCCCTCAAGGCGGGGGGCCCGTCTGACCTTGTGTTAGATATTACTGTCAATGGCCAGGCCTGCCTACCCCCACCCCACCCCACCCCCCGTTAACTGTCCCAGGGAGTAGATTCATTCTGTAACATAGGAACATTGTAGAAAATCCACAAAAAAGTCACCATTCTCCAGTTGGGCCACGCTGCAGAAGACGGAGGGGTGTGGGCTGTATTGTGCTGTGTACAGTAGGTGGATTTAATCAAAATAATACCCAGGATGTTCTGAATTTTTGTTTAATTTAAATTATTTTTTTTTGCTTCCCATTTTGGTTTCCTCCTCTGTAAGCAAAGACTCGACTGTGCTTCTCCGGGGCGTGTCCGTCTTGCAGGAAGCCATGTTGGTGTTTGTATGCATCCTTGCTTGGTGACATTAATGGTAGACCTGTATTGCCCCCCAGTACATTCCAGTAACTTACCCGTTTCCAGTTGCCCGTTTTGTCTTTGTGGTTTGTTTTGGGTGGGTGGGGGTGGGCAGTCTACGATGGCGACACTCAGGCAACACTGCTAAACAATCATAAATTTAGTCCGAGGGCAAGTCCCGGTGTTTCCTGCTTCACTTCTGTCTGCGTAGGATCCCCGAGAATTTCCGTATCCCCAGAAAGTCTTTATTTCTCTTGCCTGATCTGAGTAGCCCTCGTCGTACGGTGAAACTGCCCAAGCTCTTGAGGTGTTTCTTGCAGGCTTGACGGGGTCCCCCCCCCCCACCCCGACCTCCCGGTTCTTCCTCGGTGGTTGCGCTTGTGGGCGTAGCGGACGTACGGCTGCACTTGAACTCCCTGCCAAACATTCTCGCCTTGCTGGTAGCCGCAGGAATTAGCTTCAGTCTGCGGCAGGCGGAAAATCACCGCAGAGCTCGGCCTTGTTTTATGTCTGGGTTTCCCCCCCCCGCCCCCCTTTAAAACGACATGACTTGGCTGTCATCTGTGAATTACAGTGTATATAGCGACCATTGGCATCGCGTGCACAGTGTTCTAGATACGTCCGTCTGCTCCTGCAGTTTCAGGAAAACGCTTCTCGCTCCCATTCCCTTCTCCAGTGGGACCCGCTCGAGTTATTTTGCTAAATCAGTGCAAGTGACAATGTGCTCAAAGTACTGTGTACAGTGTTGAGATGAGAAACACCCAGAATGCACAGGGGCTGCTCCAGGAACCGGGTCGTCTAGCCTTGACACATTAATCACGACGTTTGTAATATATTTCAGCTGAAGAAGAAATTTGGATCCAAAAATAATTCTTTAAGGAGTGACATCTAGTTGTACAAGCTGTATATGAGGAAAGTGAGTATATATACAGTCCGAGATGCCATAACCGTGTCCCTGTAATATTTATCTCCCTCTGTTGGTTGTAACTATATATGTAGCATATTTTGATTTTAATTACTGCTTAATAAATTGGCCATAATAAAACAAGTTTTTTCCCCGTTTGAGTATAATGACTGGTGTATGATTTGGAAGGTGTCCTGTGTTTTATGCTGATGTCTGTCATTTTAAAATGCACACTCTGAGAGCGTACTGGCACGGAATGCCTGCCGCTGCATCCCCCAGGTGCTTGCTACACAGTGGTGGTTGAAGTGGGTCTTCGTTGGCTATGGCTATATAAATGTGCTCAGGGCGGACAATGACTGAATGTTACATTCTGCTCACAACAGTGATTTCACCAAAAACAATTAAATTCAGATTTAAAAAAAAAAAACTTTGAGTAAACTCTAGAGACTGTGAAAATCCCAGGAGAGCAGCAGTTTTAGAAAAATCCTTGGAGCAGCCTGTCTGACACCAACAAACACACCACCATCAGAATCACTCGGAGCAGCAACAAACAAACACGCCATCATCAGAATCACTCGGATCACCTTTTCCCCCCCATTCTGTCGTTTGATGTGAAAATTGACAGAAGCACCTGACCAGTAATCTGACCTCTGTGCTGTGACCACAGGACTGGCTGATTTATCGTATGAATGAGCCGATGTTCAGGTGCTGTGTGTGCGTACACAGTTACATGCACACAAATACATGTAAACATATGTACACACGTTCACACGTTTATGCCTGACAGTTAAATTGTGTGTGGAAAGGTGTATATATATATATACACACACACATACCCAGAGATGTACATCCACAAACATGCATGGACTGGGTGATTTTTCCATATTAATATTATTACAAAGTAATTCAAGTCATTTATATGCTTCAGTGCTCCATTTTGGCTTAAAATTCCCTTAGAATTATCCCTAAACAGATTCAGAGGATGGAAAAATTTAACAGACCACAAAATGGAAATCTAATTTTAATACGAAAAATCATACGAAAATACACTTTTCTGTCTAGAAAATGCCGACTATGTTTTGTTGCTAGATTTTTTTTTCTCGCTGTTTATGCCAAGGAATAGATTTAAAATTGCCATTGCCATTCAAAATTGCCATAAAATGATCATTTTTCAGAGATTTTCACAATTACATAGATACTTATCACAATATTCTAAGATGTATGTCATCTTTTTTCCCAATGACAGGTGGTTTTAAGTTTTTCCCATCATGCTGACCAAACTGTTTTACTAATTACAAATTGTAATACTAATAGTCATGGAGTGTGCAACAGGAATGATAATTAATCACACCAACAACAGATTCAAACCTTGATTAAATTTTAAAATTTGCATTATAACAATTATGCAAGAAAAGTGTCCAAGCTACATCATGTTATTTAAAGACGATGAGAATGTTTGTAATCACAATATGATCATTTATTACTATACTATATAGAGTGACGTATTGTGCGTCACATTCTGTCACGCACACGCTCTACTGCCTGGGATCGACGTCAAGCCCCCTTGTGGCCATATCTAGCATCAGTCAGAAGACGGACAGATTTTCCACACAAATTAATGTGACATCAGAGAGATATTTTTGTACAGTACACCCAGAAAACTAGAAACATTTTATTTTAGCATACAAACAAAAATCAGACCCATACGTTCAAGTTCCAGTGTTGATTTGCTTTTTTAAAAGCCTTCAAACATACATTAAAATTCATTCAGAAATATTGAGAGTCAAAATGGCAATTGAATTTAACCAAAGATACATTCGGGAAATCACCTTTACATGAATTCAATCAATTAACATCCATACACACTGATATGTCTAAAAAACCAGTATAAATTAAGCAAAAATAATCAACTTTTAAATTACTATGCAGCAAAAAACACCAACCAAGTAAGTAATGCCACATAAAGTATAAGGGTGAGCAGGGTGCCAGACTAACACAAAACTATTGCAGGCCACCTGATCTAATTGCATAGATGTGAAAATGACCTTCAGTGTGGTTGATATGATGTATAGCATGGTAAGGACACCCTGCAGTGCTGAACAGCCTTTTAAACTTTGCATATACTGCGATCTGTGATATGCAAAAATCACCGATACAGGCATCTTGCAGTAGTGAGTGCACCACAAATGCTAATAAAGATCAGGAATGCCATGCAGAAATCTTTTGGCCGGTTTAGCACTTAGCAAAAAGCAGATCACTTTTAATTTATGTATAGTGTTTACGGAGAAAAAGATTTTTGAAGAATATGACACCTTGAAATCAGCTTATACCCTAAACAGCATATTAAAATGATTTTAGGTATAAAACTTCCATCCTTAATTGTGGAAGTAAATTAAGACAGGCATATTAGAGGTCAACACCATCTACTCAGTCTGCTCTCCAGTGTTACAATCTTTGGCTTACTGGTGTGAGATACTCAAATGAGAGTAAACTATTTTTGCGGTTTAAAAAATGAGGCAAACAGAACAATATGCATTTGAAGTGGATTGATGCAAATTAAACGCTTTTGGCATGGTAAACTTGGAAAGCCCCATACTAATGTTAACAAGCTGCGTAAGAACGTGATTTCATCACATAAAATATGTTTACATTCAAATTCAAATGTATGAGGAATCATTACCAATTGTCACAATTTAGCTCTGATTTAGCTCACTAATTACTGAATAAAAACTGCAGAAACAAAAATGGTAATATGGATTTTTTTCCCCGCCAAAATAACATCTGCTCTGTGAAATGTAACAACCTGCATAAAAACTTGTAACTTGCCCTTTACCCCTAAGCCAAGCACTATTCTTGGGATCTTTGACACATCTTCAACATGTCACCCTTCCTCTCCATCCAAGAAGCTCTGTAGACTAACCGCGGTTTGGCAGTGACCACACACCTGCTTACTGCAAATCTGAGCCGGAGGTCTGGTCATGATCTCCAGAGCCCTTAGTGTCAGGGTCGGCCGGATCAGACAGCACGGATACCATTGGTTCTTCAGGAGTACATGCGTCCAGCAGGGACAAATCAGATTCCAGGGGGGCGGGGTCTTCTGCTTGCTCTGCTATGACCTCTAGTGGCTCCGGCGAGGCTGACTTACTGTCCACGAGCTCTTCTAAAAGGGAGAAGGAGCAATAAGAGGGCATGAGGGCCGGAGCCCGGGTCACGGACCCCGGGGATCTGAGCCGACAGGACTCACCGACACCAGAGATGTTGCCGTCTCCATCGCTGTCCACGAGCAGAGCCGCGCTGGACACATCGATCGAGGAGACCGAAAGATCCAGCCTGTCAGCCATGTCGGACAGCTCTGCGATGGGAAGCTCCAACGGGCTGGTGAAATCTGCAGGGGACAACATTCCAATTCCTGAAATCAAGGATTATCCTTAGGCCCTTACACACAGCTCAAACAATGTATACTTCTAAATTACTACTTGACTCTTAATGCTCAGCCACTGTTTCTGATGGGAAATTTAAAAAAGAAATACATAAATGACATAGTAAACATATAGGCGTAAACATTCAATAATTTATTCATAGGTATTTGTTAAGGTTAAGTGTAATAGATTAGACAGGGTTACTAAATAATTAATTTGTTGATGCTGACTAAGCTTAACGGATGGGCTGTGTCAGCCGTAATTAATATACACGTCATGGCGAGGGAGGCGGTGGATTTAAATTTGGCTGGGCAGATGGCAGAAATGGGGAGTGGCGTTTACATTATATTGCTTTGAACGATCATTTTGAAATAAATTTATCATTCATGGTTTAGTTTGGAACAATAAAATAAACTTTTAAACAAATATTGTCCGGTGGAAGCGCGTACAAAAATGACCATGAATCATTCTGTGGCTTTTGTTTAGACGGACTCACTGTGGCCCAGAAAGAACATTTCTGTTTCTGCTAAAATGATGGAAACGCCACATAAGTGTGTCCTGAGCAGATGGCTTCCTGAACACAACGTACCCAGATCCACGATCCTCTGAACCGGGGGAGGCAGAGGGGCATCCAGGATACCCTCGGGGATGCCCATTTGCCCCAGGTCTGGCACCCCCGCCACCTGCTCTGACTGCCCCGGGGCAGCCATCAGGGAAACCTGGATGGAGGGAGGGAGGGAGGGAGAGAGAGAGAGAGAGAGAGAGGGGACCAGGCCCACGCATGAAGTATATCCGGCGTCAGGCCAAGAGTCTAGCTGGGAAAAGTCAGCATGTCCATGAGTGCAGTAAGCAACAGAAGCCACTGCCAGTGGTCATGTGACACTCGAAAGCAGAGGGCGTCATACCTCGGTATAGCCACTAGGGGGCAGATCCGTGGAGGCGTTTCCTTCGAAGGCAGGAGGAGGAGGCGGAGAGAGGGTGGATTTCCAGGCAGTCGCAGCACCAGGACGGCCTGGAATGCGATGCAGGTAGCCGTAGCCGATCCCGCACCCTAGACTGGAGACAAAGCGCGCTCGTCACAGCCTCCTCTGGGGGCGACCGCATGGAGTGCTCCTGACCCCCACTGCCATACCTTCCCTCTCCACCCCAGGCTCCGTTGGGTGTGACCAGCACCTCCCTGCAACAGTCAGTCTCCGTGTTGTACACTAGCAGCTTCAGGGCTTTCCCCTCGTAGAACTTGACAAGGGAGAAGAAGTCCTCGGACTGTAGGGGGCGACAAACACGCAATGGTGACCAGGCTCTTAAATGGAGGGATTTCACTGGAACTAACTAGTGATGTCATGGCAACCAAGCTACGCTGTGTGTGTGTACACAAACAGACTCCAACAGCAGACACTTCAAGACAAAAATTCTGTGATGAAAATAATAAAAAACAGTTCAAGCATTCTGGTTATCAGGTGATGACCAAATCTGGGAAGCAGTTTGTGTAAGAAATCTTGGGGAAATTAGGGGCTTAAAGTGGTGGCCGAAACTGCTCAGTGTTAGAAAAATAAACTGACTGCACCATTACGCCACACTGCCAAATTCTGACATTTGAACTAATGACAGTGGCGTGCACCCACGGCTGCAGTGCGTCATGAGGCATGTCCGCGATGGACTGTGGACGCCCCCACCGTGTGACCAGCCCCAGGAATGAGGTAAATGAAGCGATTTAAGCCCAGGGGCAAAGCAATAATGCGCAGATTGCATGGCCCTCTGATAAGGTGCGGGCCTTATGGAAACAGCCTGCGCCGGAAGAGCGTCTCTCAACCCAGCCCCCAGGGAGCCCCCAAGAGTTCCACATTATGACCTGTACCAGGTACTCGGTGTTCTGGGTGGCCTGCTTCAGGTGTGCTGGGCACTGGGATGGAGCAAGACTCTCAGGCAGAAATCTCATCAAGTCAGCGAGTTGAACGAAATCGCGCTTACGTCCTGCAAGACTTGGTCGGCTCCGACGATGTAATCCGTGTGGGGCTGGAACCCCGCCAGGGCAGCTGGGGAGTTCGGATCCACGTCCTGTGGAGGCAGAGAACGCATCCCGCTCAGCCTGATGTCTTTAATTGGCTGCTGCATGAGCGTATTCATCAAACAGACCGAGTCGATCCGATTCCAGGAGTCCAATTTGGCTTCATGAGGGCCAGGTCACTAAAGAGCTGCAGGATGTGGTAGGAGAACAGCATTACGGTGTCCCAGCTCACCAGGACGTGCCAGACGTTTTCATTGGCTCCTTGGAAGCTGCAGAAGCGCACACTGGCCCCGAGCAGGCCCTGGCCGCCCCACATGTTACTGGGGATCACTTCCAGCTCACGGACCCTGCTGGTCTTAATGCTGTAGACCTCCATCTTCACTGCCTTCTCCACGTTGGCCTTCAGCAGGTCCTTCAGCGTGTCGTTCTCATGATTCTATAAATGGAGCCCTCAGTTCAGCCAGAATTAAGAAAGCCTATTTTCACAGGCCCCAGGGGCTATTAAGTCCCATTCCTCTGAGGGAACGGATTATGGAGAAGAAAACCTTTAAAATACGCCTTTCAGATGGCATTAAATTCATACAAATTCATACATATAATGCAATGTGGTCATGTTGACACAACGCAGTTAGCTTTTATCTTCTATACATTCCTTAATTCGTAATAAGCAAAAGCAGACACTAAAATATTTTGCAGCTATGATTAAGGACGATATGATGTTTCACGTACCAGCCTAGTATTCCCAATAGATATTATAAAGTCGAAAAACGGCTCTAAACCAGCTCTCTCTGCGGGTGAGTTCTCCTGTACCTTTAAAGGATAAAAAAAAAAGAAATTTCCTTGAAAACACGTACATTAGTTGTCATTGGCACCATGAAATAAAAAGAAAACAACAAGTGTATATATAGTTCTGTAGGTTATATGATCGCTGCAGCTAATCTTTTTAAATTAACCGGATTAACTTGCGTCACTGAAAAAAAAAAAGTCAGCGGAGTAGGCTACTGAATACAAGATTTGTGGCCGAACTTGGATTGGTGTAGTTAATGCGACATTAAATCATGCACACGGATATTTTATCACAATTCTTCAAGGGAACGCGCTTGTTTGACACGGCGCGTTGAAAGAGATTCGAAGAAATGAGAGCAGATCGCAAAAAAACCCGGGCAGGGCGGGTCCTGAACCTACGGAACAAGTTAATGGGCTCGGAAAACAGGCTCTATTCTGCCGAATTACACCATATATAGGCGCTCTGATAGCATGGTGACCACAGACACGTTTAAATATATGGCAGCGATCTATACTATTCTGCGCTCGGCCATCCTCGATGTCCCTAAACTGCATTAATACCCATTCATTAAATTCGATTTCTTTACATAATGCATTCTTAAACCTCACGATCTACTGCCACCTCATCAGTGGGCAGGCCTTGGCGAGGCGTGCGGCTCTCATAAATCTACCTGCCGTGCGTAAAGTATAGGGGGGGGAGAGAAAAGCCATCGTTACCCCGTGCACATGATACCCGTCCGTGCCCCCGGCCGGCGCGTCGGAGCTCTGCGACAAACCCATGGCCGATGCCGCTGTGTTTCTGCAGGTGTGGCGGAGAGCATAGAGCGGACATCAGCGTCCCGGAGCCATGATGCCGGTGTCACCCCGGCCGCCCAGGCCAGAGCAGCAGAGCGCCGTCCCGGAGCGCGTCGATCGCCGGGTAACACAGTCACACCGCTTTAAAAATAAGCAGACACTGTAACATTATCGGGGGTCCCAGCGCTCAGTTAACGGGATACATTTCGACTACAAATACTTCTCCTTGATAGTAACTTACGTTAGAGCCGATCTATCGTTTTTTTTTTTTTTTACTCAATTTCTAACCAGTAAATCAATCTGAATGATGATGAACCGTGGCATGCGTGTGTTAGGCTAAGCTCTTTATTCTCTCTTTATTCAATGACACATCGGGTCGTTGTAAAACTGCTTAATTACCATAAGAAACAGACTAACCTGGCTAAAACGTGGCGCCTTCATTGCCGGAGCAGAAGAGGGAGACATTACGCGTCGAGAAAGCTGGAAACCCGAGCACCCCAGTGGCGTGGTGAAATACCACAGTAATCCAGTATCGACAAGTATCACTTTCAAGCGCCCTGAGACGCGGTGGCCATCCAGAACAACAGCGGACACTGGTCATCATTATAAAACAAACACTTTCTCCAACTGTAGAGTATCACTACATAGCATTCTATTCGTAATCTAAATATTTTTACTGACATACACTGTATGGGGCGCTTACACTGTAAGTGGTTATTTTTGTCCACAAAATACATTTTGTGTCACAAAAAGCAGTATTTAACGACAAAATGAAATAAACCATTCCCGCATTTTGTACACGGAAAGACAAACACCCCTTATATTGGGTCCACGAAAGAATAAGGCTTAACTGTCTTTCGTGCACAGAAATCAAAAGCAATGTTTAATTTCGTGCACAGAATTG
>JAODKL010000105.1:37918-49636 GCA_026780765.1 Petrocephalus schoutedeni | reverse complement strand
GTCAACAACATGAAAGCATGGATCCATCCTGCCTTGTATCAATGGTTCAGGCTGGTGGTGGTGGTGTAATGGTGTGGAGGACATTTTCTTGGCACACTTTGGGCCCCTTAGGGCCTTCTATTGTCCAATTTCAGGGAACCTGTGCGAATTGTAGCCTCAGTGTGCAACATGCCTAAATGCATTGAGTTGCCACTATGATTGGACAGGTTTGCCTAATAAAGTGTCCGGTGAGTGTGGTGTGTGTGTGTGTATGTATGTATATATATATATATATATATATAAATAAATTATATATATATAAATTATATATAGCGCAGTCCTCGGAAATGGTTCAGACAAAACAGCTAAATATACTAAAGCTTTTACTAAGACCGCCAGGGGATTTAAATAAAAGTGTGATGTAATTCATCACTAGCCGCGCAAAGGGGTGCAGCTCGGGAAACAATTTAGCGAGAAGATCTCGCCGTACAGTAACAGCAGGAAACGAAGGAGGAGAGAGCATGCTGGGCACAGAAATAAGCACTTTAACGTTAGTGTCCACGGGGCTTCTGGTGCCTAATACTCATCACTAAGCGTATTATTCACAAGCCATGCTGATGTTGCAAAAAAAGTTGTAAATGCTGGAACTGTTTATTTAAATGTAACAAGCTTTCCACTTGCAGTATACTGCAATGCTATGATTATCCCCATCAACTCCATCTCTAATAAAGTCGGCTTGACCAAGCAGAATCCCCCCAGGTCTGGATTATTGGGATTAATTTCGATAATGCGGAGTCCCGGCCGGTGACACAGGCCCTTGCCGATTATCAGGCACCAACAACTTTGCTGTCCCTGGGACGGCTATTTAAGATGACACTTTGTATGCAGAAAGTGTTCAATCTTTCGGCACCAGACCCACAGAAGTCTGCAATTTAAACTCAATTTAAAATTACATTAAAAACATGGATATTACTTTTTTTACTTCCCACAATAAACCAATACACGGCCATGCAGTCATTTTAACCATTCCATTTAAGCAGGTCTACTGATATGCAGCCGGTCGCCGGTTTATGACACCGCATTCATCCGACTGGCTCCGCTGTTACTAGTTAATGTTTACGATGACTAGATGATCAGGCCTTTTACGGGCATGACTTTAAGTGAAAAAATGTTCAGCTCATAGGCCTACATTTGTTAATCTATAGCAAAGGTTGATCTTATATCCAAAGCCCAGGCTGCTAGGAATTGATCAATAAAACAAAGTCAATGTCTGTGCAGTGGGACAGTAAACCAGAGGCAGAGACCAACTGGTCACGATAACGTAGCCAGAACGTTTAATAATAAATTTAATAAATAAAACAGCCTAGTGGTGTTAAGCAGATCTCATGTGCAACTGTAGGCCTATACTGATTTTAAATATAAACTGTTTCTTGCTCATTTAAAAAATCTGAGCATGGCATTTAATAAAATGTGCTTGTCCAAAGCGGAAACTGCATATTGAAAATCAAGCCCTTAATGTGAATTTAAATGCCCCCCATTTGTTTTGAGTGACTTTGAGATTTTATAATAAATGCTGCATATAGGCCTAAGATGCCAACCTATCATTCAGCTGGACATTACACTTACCTCAAACTCATTAAACCCTAACCATATCATTTGAAGCCTAACTCTAGGGGAACTCCCTATACTATAGGGGAAGTACCTATAGTTATCGTCAGTCGATATTCCATAGGCAATATATCCACAACTTTCCCCATATCGTAAACAAACATACGGTTTATTTTTCTAGTCAATCTAACAATTTTAAGTTTGAAAGACGTGTCTGTTAACGTTAAAGAGAGGTTCCCATCCTTGGGGTTTGACTGCAAATACAGTTGCAACCCGTCCATTAGGGCATATGAGAGTGTACTAAAACAGTGTCATGCTCGTGTGTGGGTAAAATTAAAACAAAGATAACGCCAAACACATAAAACCAAGTGTAACAAAATGTTCAACATTTATTTTAAGTGATAGAAACATTGTCATATTGCTGAGACGAAATGCAAACGGCTTTTATAAACAGCTTGATTATGATGCAAATGTAAAAAATAAAACAGCTTTTTTTTTTACTCGGCAGTACCATTTAAGCAGAAAAATAAACAACCGAAAGAGGCAAAAGGCTGGGGGAAAAACCAAGGAAAGCCTCTGATCACTGTATACAATAATAATAGATTACATTAATAAATACCCAGAGTTCTTGTTTTATTATAATGAACAATGCATTTATACAAGGGGAAAGAAGTTTATTTACAAAATTTTGCGCCTTCTTGTGGGCAATAAAAATGAATCCAATAAATAAAAGTGAAAATATTGGACGGCAAAAGTTATATAGTTTCAAAAAGTTAAGTTTGCATTTTCAGACAACTAACAGTGCAGAGAAACCAAGGAATGTATAATTGTTTGAACTGCAAGCCTGCATCTGCACAGTGGCCATATGTATCCTAGACGATGGCTACTCTTCATAATGCATAACCGCCTATCAGAGCCGATGCTGTCGTTTCAATGCCGGAAAGGAAGTCAGTTTTATATTCTGGGACTACAGTATATTTTTGCATGATATAAAAATGAAATCTTCGTTTCACGTGGCTTAGAAACAGTTCGGCTATATCATTTAATCTTCATCACACAGGCGTAGCTGAGCGCATCGCCACTTTGACACGGAATTACGCAAACAAAATAAAACAATGTATTCTCTTTAGACGACGCAAAAACTGCAGTTGCGTGTTAGTGCTCGGTAATTGCTTCCAACTCTTCTGCATATCAATCTAAGGTTATAGAAATGTTCCAAAATTTTCAAAAAAGGTATTATAGTTTGTTTTTGGTTCCTACTAAAATAATTTCTATCAATGATGCAGATTGCAATGCTCTTTCATATTCACAATTTAATTACAAAAATTGAGTATGTACAATTTTTTTCTTGTATGCATAAACACGACAGCGCAATATACCCATAGTATTAATTTAACAAATAGGTAGGCTACAAAATTCAGTCCGACAGCGAAATAAGGCCCTCTGTGTACACCGGACTGAGATATATGGTTCCTCCGTATACCAGGCACAAAAGGTCGCCGGCTATTAAAAAATTTAATTTAATAAATTAAAAATGTTTGAAACAAGACAAATAACTTAGAATGAATGAAATTCTGATTGCATGTATGCTCTTAAATATCTTCCGGGTCTTACAAACTTAAAGTGTTAAAGGGAAAAAAACGTAGCCCAATCCCTAGAAGCTAAACACTGAACTAGTAAACCGAACTAGTGGAGGTGAACACAGTGTTTAGTCATGGGAGAGAGGTACTTAACAGAACACTGCACTTTCAGGTTAATGATAACAAACCACAGTGCTAACTGTACTTCTGCTGAGTGTGGCATTTAGAAATATAAATAGATATACAAAATAAATTAAAACACTGTATTACAGAGAAGAATTACAGTTCTATTATTCCGTCACAAAGGGACGTAACTGCAATACACGGGTTTCTCTTAATCTGTATAGTGTATTGTGTATAACACTTTGGCCGATTTAGTGCGGCCGGGCGGGGGGGGGGGGGGGGGCGGGCATCAGTGTCTGCTCAGCATAATTTTATATAAACAAGTGAATGGAGTGCTGATCATTGAGACCCTTAAGACTCAATAAAAGAGGAAGAAAAGGACTTTGGAGCATAGTTGCAATTGCTTCCAGTTCTGGAATGAAGGTACAGAAGGTCTCCGTCAGTGTGGCCAAGCGGACAGCAGAGGGCGCTCTGGGCACCGCTTGTGTAAACACTCACGATTCATCACAGCGATGGTCAAGATGCATTTCAAGACTTCGGAAACAGTCCCTGAGGAGCAATTTCAGCGATAATCCAGAAAGACTAAAGGGATCGAGACAGTAAAGTAGCTGGGAGTCCGGGAATAAATTCGCTGGGCGCGGGAGGGGAATAAGTTTGTCATGATAGGATATTAAAAAATAACCCGAAAGAGGTCGTGTTTTGAAATGGATTTTCGTCATTGGCTTTGGAGATGTGTGGGTTTAATGTACGGTTTAACATGTGGTAATTGCTGACATTCGAAGAACCAATGATATTATTAACAAAGTTTAAAAGAAAATATTACAGCTGCCTTTAAATTGAAACACTTGGCGATTAAAAGGGAAACCGCTTAAATGTTCATAGACGATCGACCAATCGCGTTACACTTTCACAGACTCCTCACCATGGAGGACTTGACGGCTTCTTCCAACAGCTGATTGTCCGCGAAGGTGGTCTGGGGTTCTGGGACAGATTCGGACAAGCCGATCAGGGAGTCGAGGAAACAGGTTCCTGGATCGTTGCCCTGGGGGATGCTGGGATAGCCGGGCAGCTGGAACTGGAAGAAATTGTCCAAGTGATCATAGTCTTTCAGGGAGTTGAACAGGGAGCTGGAGCTATAGTCCGGAAAGCTGTCAAAAAACTCCAGGTCGGAGTCGGAGGACAGGCTGAGATCCATGTAACTCTTGGAGTAATTGAGGGAGGGGGAGGGGGTGCTGGGGTAATCCGGGATGGGCCCCCCGGGAAAGAGCGTAGAGGCCGGGTTGGCGTTCTCATCTAAGTAATCCGAGATGGACGAACCTCGATTGTCAGTGCGCTTGCTAGGCGCCCCGTCATTGTCGTTCAAGAAGTCTACATCCCCCAAGCCCACGGACGACAGAGTGGGCTGCTGCAGCCCGCCCACCACCTCACGCTCGCCGCCGCCGTCCTCGCTGTCCGAGTCGCTGAAGCTGAGGATGCGAGCCAGCCCGTTGTCGTCCACGTCCAGCTGCGGCTGCTCCAGCTGCGGGCCGCCCGCCGCCTCCGAGTCCTCGCTCTGGCCAGACGAGCTGGACGAGTCCGTCATGTCGCTGCTGCAGCTGCTCTCGCCCGCCGCCGCCAGCTCCGGGCTGAAATGGAAGGCCGGCGCTTCTTCCGCGGCGAAGCTGAATGGGGGTCCCCGGCCCGGCGGGCTAGGTGGCTGGGCGCCGTCCTCGGCGCCGGAGCTCTCCTCCAAGCGCTTCTCCAGTTCCAGCTTCATGATGGTGTGGATGTAGTGCGTCTGGACGCGGCTGGAGTTGAACTCGATGCGACCTTCTGTGTTGCCACAACCGTCCTTTGTACAGCCACAGGGGAAGGAGGAGTGGTCCATCTGTGAGGGTGTAGGGTGCCGGAATCAGCAAGATGACAGAGGTACAGGAACACTGCCATGGATGAATCATGCTAATCATGCCATGGATGAATCATGCTAATATGCTAATAAGCCACCTTGGCCGCCCCTAATATTTGCCTTGACTTTCGCATCAGTTGCTATTCTCAAAGTGACCTGTGGGTAGCGCTCATACCTGGCACTTGATGCCAGCCAGGCTGCAGGCGCAGGTCTCGGGTTCGCAGAACCCCTGGCAGCTGCAGCCGCAGTCCTCCCGCGACAGCCGGATGTCGTGCAGCTGCCTCTTCTCCTCGCGGTCGATCTTCTTGACGCCGGCTGCCTTCAGCAGGGCGTGCCTCCGCTTGGAGGGGTACGGGTACAGGAAGGAGCCGTCCTCCAGGTCCATGCCGCTCAGGTCGATCTCGTCCTCGGGGATGTCGTCCACCGTCAGGCGCATGGCCTCCTCCGACTCCCGGGTGCCGTTATTCGTCAGCTGTCGGGACGGAGGAAGACTTTAGGGATGTGGCAGGGTGAGCTAATGATGGGAAATGCTAAAGAGGTATGTTTGTGTCAGGCTTTACTACAGAGCACTCTAAGACTACCCTGTTAGCAGGAGCATATACCAGGGCGGGACCATGAGGGCACTGGCCCCAGCTGAAAGCTGATTGGCCCCCAGAGTGCCCCCTCCCCGCCACTCACCGATTCAAAACATATCATTGGCTACAGTCCCACCCATGCCCCTACCTTAAATAATTCTCAAACTGCCCCTGACTATCAGACCTGATTTCCTGGCCATGCCCGTGCGTCCATCCCCGGCCTGCAGGGGGCGCTCACCTTCATCCTGAGCGCATCCAGCTTCTCCTCCCGCAGCCGGCTCCTCAGCTTGTGGCGCCGCAGCTGCCGCTGCTCCTGCGCGAACTCGGCCAGCGTGTAGTGGCGGCGGGCGCTGTGCTGGCGCACCATGCCCAGGGTGCAGCCCCCCCTGCTGGGCACGCTGGTGAAGCCCTGGCACCGCTGGAAGAAGAAGACGGTGACCCGGTCGAACTGCACGTTGCCCTTCTGCGGCCTCTTGGCCTTCTTCAGGATGGGTGTGGCTGCGGGGGAGGAGCAAAAACGCACGGTCACTCCTCCTCTACCTGAGAGGGACTACATGTGCTCATAAGCAGATCATAATAATGATAACAATAACATGTTATTATTGTTGTTATTTTGAATATCTTTACTATCAATGTAAACATATAACACTGTGTGTTGCACGTTATAAACAATACATTAAACAAATTCATACAATATCCACCCATCCATTTAATATGCATTAATATTGTTATTATTATTGTAGAAAAGCCAACTAGCTAAGCAAAGAGAGATCGTACTGGTCTACGTTCACTCCCAGATAAATCACTCCCTTATCATGACACTAGATGGCAGACTAAACACTCCGACATTTTAGAAATCTGCGCAGAGATTAATGAATGAACCGGGACGCGGCGTGAAACTGCTGGCTGGGCTGTGCCTTTGATATCTGACTGATCTATTAAAACAATGGCTTCCTGAAAGCAGAAGGGCTGGGCTACTGCGAGACGGAACACTGCTGGGCCGGAACATATCTCTCTGGCACCGGTGGCTGCGCGATGCCATCGGTGACTTACGCGCGCGAGGGCAGGCTTACGAATCACCGATCAGACGCACGCTAGACGTGTCAGACAGAACGCGTGTTCTCTGCTGTTTTTAGAGGAGGAAGAAAATGAGTGGATGGCACTTAGCATGAAATTATTATTATTATTATAAATCGCCTTTTAACCACTTATCCTGGTCAGTGTAGTAAGGCTAATAAATGATTATTATTATCATCATTGTTTAATTATTACTATCATTACAGAAGGCTGGCACCACTGTTATTCGCTGCCAGGCAGTCGGCTGTTACCGGGATTGGCTAAACAGTGTCAGACGGGAAACAGCGCTGTGGCGTGTCCTGCTGGCCCAGCTCCGCCTGGGTTAGGGTAGGGTTAGAGTAGTCCCATTATGCTGGTTACAGGCTCCGTTTGTGTTTATTATAGCCGTTTGCACGGCACATCAAAGCCCCGATCACAGGCCCGCTCTCTCCAGCACAGCAACGGCGCCGCCCCGCTCTCACGCATCACTTCCTGCTCCTCACTTCCTTATCCCACTGACTGAAGGCTGCCTACATCAAAAGTGGAAGCATCTAAACGTAAAATCACATCAGAACTCATAATCTCGTCTATTATCTTGGCTAGACGAGGGTAGCTTCTGCGCGGGGGCGGGGCCCCGTCCCTATTGGCCACTTCACTCGTCTATCTTCCGGAGGTAGGCGACGCACCCTCATAGGCCCACCGGGGCAGATAATGCTGTGTTATGCATCTTTTAAATGGGGGGGGGTCTGCACTCACGGGGCACGTGTGCAGCCAGCGAGCTGGGGCTGCTGGGCCTGGAGTCCTGGCTGTCGGAGTAGCCGCCCTCCCCGTCGGACTCCCACTCCGAGCAGGCCGAGGAGGACAGCGAGGACGGCGAGGACGATGAGTAGCTGGGGTCCTCGTCGACCTCCTCAAACTTCCTCTTGAGGGCGCCACTCATCATGGCACGCGGGCGGATGGACAGTCTGCAAAGGGAGGGAGGGGTATCATTAAAACGGCGAGAGCGGCTAGCTGGCTGTTAGCAACACGTGCTAATCGGCTCAGGTGTCTCCGTGACAGAAAGGAAGTGACATCACAGGTCTGGTCTATCAGTGGAATACCCAGCGTTTGTCGGCATGCGACAGAGACAGGAATCCATTTCTAACTTTAACTGCCTGACTTGTAATTGGCCGGCAAGCATGGAGACCTTCAAAAAGGAGGTCAATGCACAGCTGCATGTGTGGCACTATGGACACTACCTACCCCCACCCCCCCATTTAGGCTGTAGCCACGAAGAATCTCCGAGTCGGCTCTGTGCACGCCGCCTAGGGGCAGATTGGGGCCGCCCAGCTCAGTAAACAGCTCCGCTTCTGTGTATGTTACATAACGCCTGTGTGTTTCCTGTGACCAGGCTTCTTTTTTGGGGGGGGGGGCTTCTTGTTCTCTGTAGGAACAATCGTCCTCTTTGAAAGAGCGCACAGTCTCCACCTTCCGGAGGAGCTCTCGGCCCGGCACCAGAAACTTTCCCTCCGTCCTCGTGCACGTGGGAGTCGCTGGGAACTCCTAGTCCCTCAAACGATCCGCAGGCAGACGCGAATGTGACCGAAAATCGTCAGGTTGCCATAGGGACCGAAGTGTGTGGCCCCGCCCCTTTCTCCCCGGCTAACCCTGTCAGCTGATTCGCCCCCGAGAGCCCATGAATGTTCCGGATAAAATGTCTGCACGTGTGAAGCCCACTCTCCTGTCTCGCCGGTAGCCGTCCGCTTAACATTTTTTTAATTCTTTCCTTCACCAATTCATTCCACTTTTAGCTAGAATATTGAGTCGAACATCCTATCTTAGAGCTTTCAGCCGTACATGTGATTAGTGTTCACACCCAGAACCTGGCCTTACGTATCATCGCCATGGAAACGCAGGCAGCTCCCTCCCGTGTGCGCGTATACGGAGGGCCGGCATTCCCGAGAGTGAGTCTCCCGGGAGCCCGAGATGGCTGTTTACCTGTCTCTCCTCATTAGCCACGAGCAGCCTCCCCTGCCTAATTAGAGAGACAAAGGGGGACTGCAGGAGTCGGGACAGGGTGGGGACACCAGCAGGGGTGTGAGAGAACCATTAGGCTGCCCAGCCCCCGCAACCTACAGAGGTCCTTCCAGACAGACAGGCCTCGCAGGCCAGGAACAGAGACCCCAGATGTACCAAGATACTTCCCAGCATGCCCTGCATTCCGGGAGCCCCACCCCGGCATTCTTACGGACGCATGCCGAGGGAGTTTCATCCCCCTGACTGACACTCCACAACCAGCGTCTAGTTAAACCCGAGCTTTACACACGAACCCCAACTACTGTAACTGTAACCCTGACCCCCTCAGCACTCAAACAGGCATGACAGAAGCAAAACATGCAACAATTTGGTCAAAAAAAAATGAACCAGCTGATGGTTGTGACCTAAGCAGTATACAAATTAATAAGGCATCAAAGGACACAATATACACAGTGTATGCGTTCTCCTAGTGTGATGGCTGTTTATCTTAAATTGTGTGTGCGGGTTTCCGCTGAAACTCCCTAATTAGATTATTAATTAGTGGACCGATGGGCTGAAGAGTCCTCACACCTGGGTTTGAACAGCTGACCTAAAGGCGATCCCAAAAACCCGTATGCACACCGGCCCTTTGTAAAGATTGCCCTCCCCTGTCTTGCACTGCAAAAGATGCAGTGGCCACTGCAAGGAAACACTGAGAAAAACTGACTCAGTATGGAGGGGGAAACTGCCAGCAGGAAAATGCAGCGTCTGCGTTTTTTTTTTTTTAACCAAAACTTAAACTGAAGCTTCAGCTGGGGGTTAGAAGATCCTCTAAACGACAAGCAGGGATTTAAGAGAAGCCGGTATCTCTGCCCTCTGTCAGGCGATTAGCATTCTGGGAATTCTTAACATGCCTCAGGGAGATACAGGCGTCCCCGTCAGCGCGCTGGGCGCGGCGAAGCACTTCCCTGCGAACCGCGGCGGCGATGGTCGCGTGCCTGCAGCCTCACCGCACAAGCGATGGGGAGAGTCTGTACGGTAAAAAGAGGGCGGGGCTAATCCTCCCAGGCTGACCTGGGGGTGTCACACAGACTCAGCCACCAGTGTCGGGGACTAGCGGTCGCAGTGTGTCCCAGCTGAGCCCACGTCGCCCCCTTGCGAGCGGAAAGCCAGCGGTTACGCGACACCCGCAGCGTCGCCCAGACCAGTCAAAGGTCACGTCTCGCCAAGGCGATAGTGCCGACTCACGCGTTCAGGCTTTACGAGGCCGGGCGGATTCTGCTGGCTCACGATAATTTGTGCATTCAAGCTCTAGAGGGAAGGGCCCCAGTACTGCGCAAGCGTCTTAGGCAGCCAAAGAAAATGTTTTAGGCTGCTTGTCTTAGCAGAAACTGTATTTGCTCGTGAAAAATAAATTAACATTAGAACAATAGAACAGCCAAGTTGAATGGCACAACAGGAAGTAACAAGAATTTCTTCTGTTCTCCAAAAAAAGGTCACTGATATCTTGTTGGACGGCTAGATGACAATCGCTTCAGATCCCAAACCTCTCCTCTGAACCACCACAGCCATTCCTTAGATCTGTTTAAGTAAGTAAGCTGGTGGTGAAATTTATCAATGTAATATGTTCAATAACTCAATGAGGTATTGATTAGCCATAGGAGGCGTGATAGGAGTCATGTAAAAAAAATACACTGGTGCATTGGCCGGTTTCAGGAAATAGTGAATATGAAGATCATTTAAACAGTTATTTTACCGTCTAACACTTTTGCACAGTGCTGTATATAATCAGGGACTGTACCTTTTGACACAAACCCTGAGACACACCCTCCCCCCCACACACACACACCCTGAGACACACCCTCCCACACACACACACACACACCCTGAGACACACCCTCCCACACACACACACACCCTGAAACACACCCTCCCACACACACACACACCCTGCATACCACGATCCTCCTGCCTCCATTTCCAATCCTCCGAGGAATGCAGCAATTAACAGAATATATATACATATATGTATGCGTATGTCTGCATATATTATATTAAAAGAGCGCGCAAACTGTTCCCCGAGGTCACAGAGGGAGGCAGCTGAGTGAATCATTTTAATTAAGAGCCGCGGGGCGAGGTGGCGGCGGACTGGGGGGGTGGGGTGGCAGGGAGGTGGAGCCCAGCAGAAGTAGGTCATTGTCTTTTGACCATGAGCTACCTGACAAATGGGTTTGTCTAACTCTGATCGCTGATCAGAAATGACAGCGGCTGAATCGGGCAGACCGAGACAAGGACGCCCCGAGTAACCTTGTTGGGCCCCTCCGACGAGGGAGTGTGGGACTGGCCAGGAGGGGTGGCAGAGCGCGGGAGATCGTGCCTCATAGAGGCAGAGTCACAGGACCAGAGAAGGGACCTGGAATGTGGCCAGAAATGCCAACAAGAGGCAGAGCCCTCGTCAGATTTAAGGGCTGCATTAATTCTCGGGCTCGGCCACGCTGGGTCCCAAAGTGCCCCCTGACTCCACAGGCTGTTTTCACAAGCTCGCCCCCCCCCCTCCATGCTGGCAGCCGTGCCGTTTCAGCTGGATTTCTGGTGTCCCATTAATTACCTGGAAGGTCTCCCTTGGTCATCTATCCCGCCGTCGAACTCGGACATGGAGCACATTAAGCCCCCAGCCATCCATCTCAGGGAACACACGGATCAGGAGCCACGAGACTCCAGCTTTACTCCCGATGCCGCGTCAGCGCCAGTGGAGGGGTCCATCTGGAGTGAGACACCGGGCCGCTGAATGGAGACACGCGTCTCTGCATTCACACAGACCACAAGAGGTCATTCGCCCAGCTGCCCACTAGGGGGCGCACCAGTCTATCCTTTGAGCCCCCCCCCCGGGACCTGTCCAGCAGCGAGGGGGAGGCCA
>JAODKL010000105.1:10316-21185 GCA_026780765.1 Petrocephalus schoutedeni | reverse complement strand
GGAACCAAAAGCACTGCAGCGCCACATCACTGCCCTTTACAGAATGTATTTTTAAATCATTTCGAAAGCTTGCTTAATGCTTTTGCATGTGGTGGAAAGTTGTAAGATAGCATGAGGCAACGAGATGTTCCACTGTGCGGAAGTGGCGTTACGGTGCAGGGATTACGTTTGCCGCTGTGCAAATGTTAAACGTCATTTGAGAAATGCTCCCAAGCAATCGAGAAAAACTGGCATATCCTACCTAATGCTTTGTTTTGCATTTAAAAGGAAAATTTAGGCCCTCTTCCTGTGTCATGCGCTGTTCTAGGCTAGCTCGTTGTACATGCCATTCTGGCGTGGCCCGCTTTTCAGTCATTTGCTCCTGGAATATGTCAGCACAGTCAAATCTACTGGTAATTTGAGCCTAAAGACACTTTCACCTACTAAGGACAAGAAGCCAAGCCTCTGCCTGTGTTGTTTGTGTCTGACTTGATTTAAGGACTGTGTTGCGGCTCCGGGGATTTGGGCGAAGTGGGTAATGGCGACGTTGCAGCGGGGAGTTTCTCGTCGAGGGCTCTGTCCCCTGGTCCACAGGAAAGACGTCTGCGTGGCAGGCATTTCACTGAAGGAGTCGTCCCCGGGACATGGACAGGTCACACTCAGTTAAACACAGATGCAAACCATGACGACACGGAGAGAACATGCAAACTCCACACACGGAACCCCATGACGACATGGGGAGAACATGCAAACTTCACACACATGGAACCCAATGATGACACGGGGAGAACATGCAAACTCCACACACATGAAACCCCATGACGACACGGGGAGAACATGCAAACTCCACACACATGGAACCCAATGATGAAACAGGGAGAACATGCAAACTCCACACACATGGAACCCCTGACGACACGGGGAGAACATGCAAACTCCACACACATGGAACACAGGCTGAGACTTGAACTCCAGTCCCAGAGGTGTGAGACATAGTGATAAATAAATATGTTGCTGACAGTGTTGGGGAGGTTACTCACGAAAGTAATCCACTACAGAAAAGTTCAGGTCCAGAAAGTACAGATACAGACCAAGGTTTTGTTTCAACCAACCAGCTGAGTATTTAGAGTCAGCAACAGATTACTCAGCTGGTTGGGTTGAAACAAAACCTTAGTCTGGATCTGCACTTTCTGGACCTGAACTGTCTGTAATGGATTACTTTTGTGAGGAATGGAGGAACAGTAAAAGGTACAACCATATGCAAGTGTTGTGCATAATCATTAGATATAAATTTAAAATCAGGCTTGAGAAATCAGATCTTTCTTTACCTGCTGGAAGGGAGAAACACATTTCCTGGTAAATATCTGCTAAGCTATGCTAAGTTAAATCTAAAGCTGGCCCCTTTGATCACATTATTATGGGACAAGGCCTCCATCATCTGAAACACAAATGTTTCAACCTGTGTACGGGGTGTCCGCAGAGGCCTGATGAGACCAAGCCACATAGGGAGGGGACACCTATGGCCTTGCAGCCCGCTACCCAGAGCCGTGATTGATGTGGGGGGTGTCATTCATTTTGATGGGTTTTATTGTGAAGGCACACCAGGAGGCAGAGGAGTGAGGTGGGGGGGCGGGTTGGTCAGTACAAAGGTCTCCCCAGTACCCCTTACCCCATGTGTGATCCACGCTCCCCCACTGCTTGAGGTGAGCCTTGTAAGAACACCACCAACAAGCCGCTTGGAGCTTCGTGCACCCGTTGCATTATGGGAAAATGATAGTCATATATATATATATATCATATGATGAATTTATGATTACATTTAATTTGTAACCAGGCAACCGAGCGGCAGGTGTCAATCCCCCAAATTCCCTGGACAGCCAGCTCGCCCCCCAGGCCCGGGTGATGGCGCTGTAGTCAGAATCAGAATCATTTTTCACAGGGGAACCCCAGACTACAATGTAGTCCATCACAGGGCACGCAGTCGCACGTGGTCGCACGCGGTCACACATTACGGGACAGTTAAGTTAGAAACTCCAGTCCATCTAACCACATGTTTTTCGATAGCAGGAGAGGTCCAGAGCATCTGGGCCAGGGTCCCACAAACATGGCATTCAGAAGTTCAAACATGCACACACAGATGGGAGTCATTTCAGGAAACAATTTATTTACAATCCTTTGTTGGGGCATTTATGTAATGCCTGGAAGGCGGTTAGTCCATTTAAGACCTGCGGACCAGGAGAGCTCATGCGACCTCATGAACATTGCTTGAAGGCTTGTATGGCAATATAACTGCGAATCATACAAATATTCATAAAAATAACATTATAATATCCATAAAAGGAGACCTTTGGCCTGCCGTCCGCAGTGCTCATTTCGCCTTCTTGAGGTCTTTCATATTTAAAATGTTGAGTATTTTTCAGTGGGTGTAAAGTCACACTGCGCACCGCAGACTCGAAATGCCGATACATTATTCAGCGTTTCAGGCCCGATTGAAGACCCTGATAAAAGTTTAAAGGCTGGGTTTAAGATACCCATTAATATTAAAGAGGCTCTGAAAGATCTTTAATAAATCTTGACTAGATGAGCTAAAATGATGTGAGCTGCAGGATAAACTTACTCTGAAAAACCCCGAAGGCCTTCTCCAGACTGGGGATGCCAATGTGACATGATTTATGTAGTGCATCACGGTGGCTGGATGGACAAAAGCCCCCTTTGTCCCGTTTGTTAAGACCGGGATTGTACTCTGCTGGGCGCATGTTTAACTCAGTGTTCAGGTCCTCTGCGATCCTCTGTCCTCATTGACATTTTCATACACCATATAGTATAAACGTTTTTAGTTTGAATTTGTTTAGCAGACGCAACCTTCCAATTACAGACACAATGTCCTAACATAATAAAACACATCTCGCCCCCATACAATACAAAACTACATACAATATATAGAGTACCAGAGGACAATATGCTTGTATTTTTCCAGATCATCTGCACTTTTCTTATATTACAAGAGTAAGGAGTTGAGATGCAGTGAGTAAGGTCACATCCCCAGCTTGCTTGGTCTGTGAAATGCTCCCTGAGCTCCCACACCAAAACCATGAGCCCTCCTCAGAATATTCCCCCCAACCAAAATATCTGGGCTTCATTTGGGACAGGAACCATGCATCGGACCACAGGCGGGTAATGCTGATAAGTACTGCTCACGTTATAAATGTTTCAGTTATTACAAAAATGCAACTCGAATAACCCCTCCCCCACTCCCAGGACAGGTCAAAACTGGGGTCAAATAAAGACAGTCCCTCACCCCCGGGACAGTTCAAATAAAGACAGTCCCTCACCCCCAGGACAGTTCAAATAAAGACAGTCCCTCACCCCCTGGACAGTTCAAATAAAGACAGTCCCTCACCCCCGGAACAGGTCAAATAAAGACAAGTCCCTCACCCCTGGGACAGGTCAAATAAAGACAGTCCCTCAGCCCCAGGACAGGTCAAATAAAGACAGTCCCTCATCCCCAGGACAGGTCAAATAAAGACAGTCCCTCACCCCCGGGACAGGTCAAATAAAGACAGTCCCTCATCCCCGGGACAGGTCAAATAACTACAGTCCCTCACCCCCAGGACAGGTCAAATAAGACAGTCCTTCACCCCCAGGGCAGGTCAAATAAAGACAGTCCCTCAGCCCTGGGGACAGGTCACACAGAGGCAGAAAGTGGTCAGGACTGCTAAACAGACATGTAATCGGTGAAGGATCTCCCGAGCGCCTTCGCCTCTCGCTTCAGACCTGCTGCTGAGCCCCAGAGGATTCTGGGATTTGCTTTTGTTGGCTTGAAGCCCTGGGTCTCACTGAGAGGGGTCATTTCTTGTGTTTTTTTTTCTTAGCCTGTTGTTGCCCAACACACATCACGTTCAGACCTGAGCGTTTTCCCTAAAAGATGAAATATCCGCCTCTTCCCGCTACACAGACTCACACGGGCCGAGATATCAGCTAAAGGTGCCCATCCAGACCGGCGGTTCTGTGGAGGGAGGCGGCTGCGAGCATCTGGACTCCATTCCTGCGGGGTCCCACATGAAAGCCAGTGTAATTCCTGGCAATCCTTGAGATCCGCGGCCAGCGGTACAATGACACAACTGGAATTTCAACACCGCGTTCAGGAATTACAACACGGGCCCTGGGGCACCCATCCAATCAGGAGAGCCAGATCCGAGTCCAGGAGTAAAGTGGGGGCGGCTATACGGGCCGCGCTGGAAGTTTGCAGTGGTTCTGATACAGATGCGAGCTGCCCGGGGGGGTGAAGGGGCAGCCGGAGCCGTCAACGGGAATTTCGGTCCAGTCAGATCAGACGAGTCGACCCAGATGCCGAAGAACAGCCACATTTTTGTATCTCAGGGACAAACCAATTGATGCATCAATGTTTGATGATTTTGTGCGGTTTGCTTTCCCACCTGCAGTCATTTAACCTTGTCTTTAAATATTCTTGCTCTACATGTATGTGTTTGCTAGTTTATTTAGGTATTCTCTAGAATTGTGCTAAAGCCCTGAGTGGTGAAGACTGCATTAAATATTAATAATATAATGATAATTGTTATCATCATTAGTCTGAAGGGAAAGTTTTCATTTTGTGTGTGTTAGATTTATAAAAAAAATAAAAGAAAGGATGGAAAAAAAATGGAAAGAATTAAAGGGAGACGGTGCATTTCTGGGTTTTGAGGGCTGTTTGAACACCGGCCACTCGCACCAAAGGGGCCCCCATGTTTGGTTTTTCTGAGGCGGGGCCAAGTGGCACCCCTGGGAGGTGTCACCCAGGCTCCCTGATGCAGCTTCCTGTCAGTGATCTCTGCACCCTGCTAGATAAGGCTGTTCCTCAAAATGCAAAGATGGGGAGAGTTCACAGAAAACACGCCAGAACAATGCGGCCATTTCCAGTTCTGTGGGTGTGGGGGTGGGGGCTGAGGGGGTGCTTTCCATTTAGCCAGTAAGCAATGGCCAAATATCAGCTGTTTATCTCTGTCATGTATTGTCATATATTGCACATCTGTGCAATTCCACATTAGAATATTGTAATTCTAGAACATTCAAATTCCACTGAAATATTTCAAAAAAGAAATGCAGATTTATAAAGATCACGTATAAAATTAAAAAATTTGAAATTAACACACATTTTCCCTGTTAATACTGCTCCATTTAAAGAATGAATATTAATTTTCGCAGATATGAATAGCCAACATACATATTTATGGGTTTATTTCGAGGCTGAAAGCAGCTACTCCCTGCAAAACAGCAGCGCGTAATGAGACGCCGTCAGCAAGGCAGATTACAGGAACTGGCTGCTTTCTTCAGCTCTCCTCACTTCCTGTGACTAGCGGCTTTGCGGTGCGCTCTGTGAGAACCACAACATTAGCGTCACTCCCCACTGCAGACGTCCCACTCGGGTAATGTCCATTCATGCCGTTTACAGGAACTCGCAGGACTGAGCAGCTAGACACTTCCTGACACACTGGGGGAAAGCCGTTTCTTGTGAACCGCGTACCGTTCCCAAAATATCCTGCCGTTTTTTTTTTTAGCCGCTACTTATAAGTGTATCATAAGTGATTCTGTGACAGGCAAGGTTCCGATTAATTTATCATCACGTCATGGCCATTGTGGATGTCAGGGCTCCTGAGGGCACTGGGGCGAGAGATCGCTTAAACAAGGGAGAGAAGATGACAGTGAAAGAGAGCTTCTGGATACAAAGGCCTGCAGTGTCTTGCAAATCAGGAGGAACTCTGGGCATTCTCTTAAAGGGGAATCTAATTGTCACATCAGCAGTAGGTAAACAAAACCCTTCGGAGGCCAGTGTGTTCAAAACACGAAGGACATCAATAGGGAGAATGGAGGAAGGTGAAATAGAGGATTTTCTACTTTCCATGTCTTCAGGGTGTCTATAGACCTCCAGCCTGCTTAGCTGTTCCAGCCATTTAGCATCCCGGGTCCAGCTGCTTAATGACTCAGCTGTGTACCTCCACATCACCCGCGGGGGGCGGGGGGGGCACCAAAGTCACATGACGCCCATCAGCTTTGCATATGCCCTCAGCTCACATAAAGGTCTCATCGCAAATGCGATGTCCAAATACCAGCGTCGCGCTTAATCCTCACCTCAGTTGTGTGGTCCCCCAGCAAAGTGCCTTGAGGGCTTTCTCCACAAAAGGTGTTTGAAAGCACTTATACCTTCCTGGTCTACCAACCGTGGCAGTCTCACAGCTCAGAGGGCCCTCGGATTTCCCTAGTCTGAAGGATGACTTCTTCAGAGGTTAATTAAATAGATTCTGGCTCGTCGAGCTTCAAAGATTAACGCCACACAATGGAACTGATTATTTAAAGAATCCGTCTGAATGATGTTTTTATACATTTCCTCATTGCAGCTTGCAATCATTAAAATGCAATTATCTAGCTATGTCGTGATTCAAAAACTATATTTAGTTCAGTTTTCACTCAAGTGGAGCACATGAGCCAAGCTGATTTTTGGAAAGATAAAAAACATTTTAATTTCCTAAAATCTAACAAATCCCTAAAAACGACAAATACAAAACGTTTAAAGCAGTTAAAGTTAATTCCAGAGTTGTCTCCAAAAAGTTACTGATATCCTGCTGTATTGCTATATGAACACCGCTTTGGTTCCCAAACCTCTCCTCAGGGGCACCTCAGCCATCCCGTGTATTTGTTACATTCCACCAATAAATTAACTTGATTAGTCAAATACCTGAATGAGGTAGAGGTTAAGTTAAAAAATATACATGGGTGTATTGCTGCAAACACTGGGGTGACTTTAGCAGAGGTTCTGAAATGGCCAAGCTGACGCACTTTGACAGACTCGTGGCTTTACACCAACACGGAGATCATTTTCTAAGAATTTCACCAGTGCTGTATATTACAAGATAGCAGTGTTTCCAGCAGGGTCTGGGGGTTTAAATCCCAACTTTCCCCGTGAGTGTCTGGACCTTGCATGTTCTCTCTCTCTCTCGCAGGCTTCCTCCAGCTACCCAGGTGAATTAGCATCTCTAAAATGCTTATAGTGTGTACATTTGCCTTGTGGTGCACATCCAGGGTATGAGCCTGCCTGAGATCACCTCCATATGGTCGGATGGATAGAGAGCCTCCTATTACAGGCCCAAGAGTAAAGCTTTCTTACCTGACTGTAATGCAATTTACTGCCTAGCTGTGCTCTGAGTTGTGATTACATGCCTGGATCCCATCTCCTGGAGAGCTAAGCATCGTGCCAGGTGAAATGATTCAGCAGGGGACGCCCAGGCGAGAGAATAGGACCATCCTCAGGTCCATCTGCCTGCACATTTCTGTACTTCTCCCAGGCAGAGGTGGAATCACAGTCCTAACACTGCTTGCCATGCCACCTGGTTTCATTTTAGTGATTTCATTTTTTCATGCTTTTCGCCAATCGTAACGGGAGGTCCCCTCCTCCCCGCAACCCACTTACCGCTTTTTTTTGACATGCTAATTCGCCGGATCCCCCCAGAGCAGCATGAAATATTCACGGCTGCAACGAAAACAAGAAAAAGGGGGGTCTTAAGAACATTGGCCTTTGGGGGGAGCTCGTCCTGCCGCCCGGAGCTGTCCCCGCGACGTGGCTGCTGTTTATCAGGCCGTTTATCCACCTTGTGGCGTTAGACCCAGTGCAGTGACCCAAAGTCCTCCAGTCTTCTCCAGTCTGCCTGAGCTATGCTCCCATCAAGCCTTTCCTGACCGGATCTGAAGCCTCCCCCAATGTCAGATACGTGCCCACCGCTGCAAGGTGGAAAAACCGTGTCATGTCGCGACGCGGCGGCCATGTTGGTGCCAGAGGTGTTTAGTCTGGGATGATGATCTGAGTGGAAGTGGAAGGAGTCCAGGAGGAAATCAAGCACTATTAGAGGAGATTACGATTATGTTGACTGTCACCTTCTTCAGCCAATCAAAAAGAGAACATCAGCATTTGGAACACTCCAGAAAACTTATATGAAGATGCTGACACGTAATTTTTTACTATATGTAAAACAGTATTTCTCAACCCAGTCCACGAGGACCCCCAGACAGTCCACATTTTCGCTCCCTCCCAGTTACTAATGCAGCCTGTACCAGGTATTTGGAGTTCTTGATTGGCTGGGAGGTGGGAGGCAGCAAAAATGTGGACTGCTGTGGGTCCCCTAGGACTGGGTTGAGAAACACTGGTCTAAAAAAACATTTTTTTTTAAGAATGAGTACATTCTTTAGTAATTCTAAAGTAATTATTTAGCAATAGTGACTTGTTTTAACCTAGAAGACGCTATGACTCATTTCACCAAGGACGTCCGGGTGTCATTAGATACTACTTTGTTTCTGTTCCCCTCCAGCTCGCCAAACAGTTGCAGGCAGTTTAGATAGCATCGTGAGCCTGAGCCCGTCGGGGAGATGTTATCTGCGGGGACGCATTCGCACGCACGGCCGAGGTGACACTCGAGGGGGGCTGTGGGACGGACGCCCCATGACCGCGGGCAGGGCCTCGGTGGGAAAGGTGGGACCTGGCTAACGGCCTTCGATCGCGTCTGGCGAGCCAGCGGCCTGTAAGGGAGAAGACGGGCGGCCTTAATATGACATATGTTATGTGTATCACCGTGGGAAACGGCTCCTGTCGGCGTGCGAGACGCGACGTGCCGCCTGCTTCCCAGGGAGGCCAGATGATCTACTGGAGTGTCTGCAAATGAAAACTGAGAGAGTCTGAGAGAGGCACTTAGAGGCAGAGTAATGACAGGAAAAGTCTGGATCTGACCTACTTCCTACAAGTCAAACAGGCTTCATCAGAAACCACAACATAAAGCAGAAGGTAACTAAGCACAGACTCCCGGTAACATACCCCTTGCAAATCATTTAATAAGACAATTACAGCATTTAACACTAATAGATCTATATTAGAATAAATCAGTCCAACAGCCACTATATGTAGAAATTTGGTCAATATATTGGCGAAATTCAGTGATTTTGCAAATGTAATGAGAATCAAATTGTAATGATGACTTATCATTTTTAAAGCCCCACAGCAGCCATCTGCCTGTTACATATTTGGGTCGTGTTTCCGAATTGTAAAGTAATGGTCTGTGTGGGATTTAGATGCATTAAGCCGTGTAGTTATTTAAGGGTTGTTTGAGATATCATCCAAGACCTGAAACCCTTCATCGGAGAGGCAGGCGAATCGGGCTGATGTGTAATTTTAAGTGGCCGGATTAAGAGCTGTTTTTTTTTTTCTCTTCCATTTTTCACTGCCGGTAAGTGGCAGGCTCGATTTAAGGCGCCCCTCTGAATGGCGAGGAAAAGACCTCCTTATTACTGCATATTGCATTTTCATCTCAAAATTCATAATCTGCCCGGGTGCTCAAGAAATGGTGGGGGGGGGGCGGTGAAGGTCTCCCATCAAAATATTTTAAGCAATTACCGGGAGGTTGGCCTTATCTCGCCAAAAAGGGATATGTGCCCGGGAACTCGGATCCTCAGCGGGGGGCTGTCGATGCTGCGCGTGTGTCGCGTGGGTGTGGGGGGGGGATGGGGGGGTGATTTTACTGAATAATGATGACGGTCCACACAGCAGTATCGGCTCAGAGCATCATCAGCGGCGAGCTCGGAGATGGCCGCCGTGCGGTCAAAGAGCGTGTGTTTATGGTGCGGTCAGACGGTGTGCGTTCAAGGTGCGGTCAGACAGCATATGTTCATGGTGTTGCCAGATGGCGTGCGTTCACAATGCAGTCAAACTGTATATGTTTATGGTGTGGGCAGATAGCATGTGTTCATGATGTAGTCAGATGGCGTGCATTCACAGTGCAGACAAACAGCATGTGTTCACACTGCGGTCAGACAGCGTGTGTTCATGGTGCGGTCAGACAGTATGTGTTCATGGTGCGGTCAGACAGCGTGTGTTCATGGTGCGGTCAATCAGCATGTGTTCATGGTGCGGTCAGACAGCATGTGTTCATGGTGCGGTCAGACAGCGTGTGTTCATGGTGCGGTCAGACAGCGTGTGTTCATGGTGCGGTCAATCAGCATGTGTTCATAGTGCGCTCAGACAGCATGTGTTCATGGTGCAGTCAAACAGTATGTGTTCATGGTGCGGTCAGACAGTATGTGTTCATGGTGCGGTCAGACAGCATGTGTTCATGGTGCGGTCAGACAGCATGTGTTTACGGTGCAGTTATATGGCCTGTGTTCATGGTGCAGTCAGAAAGTATATGTTCACAGTGTGGTCAGACAGCATGTGTCTATGGTGCAATCATAGCAAGGTCAAGCAGCATTTGTTTAAGATGTGGGCAGACAGGATGTGTTTACGGTGCAGTCAGTCGGCGTGCATTTAGGGCGCAGTCAGTGGGCATGCAGTCTGACTGGATGTATTTGCAGTGTGGTCAAACGTGCAGTCAGCGTGCATTTAGGGCACAGTCAGTGGGCATGCAGTCTGACTGGATGTATTTGCAGTGTGGTCAAACGTGCAGTCAGCGTGCATTCGCGGTGCATTCAGAACAGTGTGCGTTTGCAGTTAGATAGCATGCGTTCATGGTGCAGTCAGACTGTACGCGTTCATGTTGTGGTTAGACTGGACAAGTTCATGATGCAGTCAGACCGTACGCGGTTATGGTGCAGTCAGAGTCAGACTGCACACGGTCATGGTGTGGTCAGACCGCACAAGTTCATGATGCAGTCAGACTGCACACGATCGTGGTGTGGTCAGACCGCATGAGTTCATGATGCAGTCAGACTGCACGCGGTCGTGGTGTGGTCAGACCGCATGAGTTCATGATGCAGTCAGACTGCACGCGGTCGTGGTGTGGTCAGCCAGCCGCCGTTCTGATTGAAGTGTGATTTGCTGGCTGTGCAGGGTAAACACTCCCTTCTGTTAACCTTCCATAT
>JAODKL010000104.1:0-11732 GCA_026780765.1 Petrocephalus schoutedeni | reverse complement strand
AGTTTACTGGTCTGGCCCCCTTGAGATCAGATTAAGCTGTATGCGGCCCCCAGACCAAAATGAGTTTGACACCCCTGCTGTATAGCTTGGCCATAGAACCTCTCTTGGTGCGTTTGAGGAGGGATCTAAATGGGGTGCAAGTCCCCAACTGTGATTCGGTCTTTAAGTTGTAAGCTTATGCTCCTGATGTGGCAGTCCTTGTCGATGGGCAGGGGGATATTGATAAATTGTTGAAAATTCTTGAGGATTTTGGAGTTGTTTCTGCCGCTAAGGTGAATTGGGCAAAAAGCGCAGCTTTACTGGTTGGGAGATGGTTGAATGGTGAACCCTGTCTCACTGATGGTCTTTCTTGGCACAGGGGAGGGTTCAAATACCTGGGTGTCGTCTTGGGGGATGATTTGTCTATTCAAAGGAATTTTGAGGGGGTGGTTGAAGCTGCTAAGGGACGTCTTGCGAGATGGAAATTTTTATTTGGTTTAACTTCTTACAAGGGGCGTGTTCTTATCATCAACAATTTGGTAGCTTCCTCTCTCTGTCACCGTTTGGCTTGTGTGGATCCCCCTATACACCTGTTGGCGAAGATTCAGTCAATTTTGGTTGATTTCTTTTGGGACAATTTACACTGGGTGCCACAGAGCATTTTATATCTGCCTAAGGAGGTTGGTGGCCATGGTCTTATGCATTTGCAAAGCAGGACTGCTGCCTTTCATTTGCAGTTTGTACAGCGCCTTCTCACAGGATCTACGGACTCCGCTTGGAAATCTGCAGCCTGTTGTATTTTACATAACTCTGCCGGCTTGGGGCTGGATAGATCCTTGTTTTGGTTGGATTCAAACTTGATGAATCTGAATTTGTTTCCTGTATTTTATAGGAATCTTTTTAAAGTTTGGTCCCTGTTCACAGTGTGGTGTGTGAGAGATGGGTCATTATTCTGGTTGTTGAGAGAGCCACTGATTTATGGTTATGCTCTAGATTGTGGTCAGGAAATATATACCTGTCTCTATACTTCTGCGCTCTGGTATTACAACCCTCGGGGAGTTACTGTGTGGTGGGCCTGATTTGTCTGATAGCGGTGCATTAGCGAATCGTTTGGGTGTTAGATCTGTTCGCGTCATTACTTAGCTTCTCGAGAAATGGCGGTCTCTTCTAACTGGAGCGGAGCTGCAAGTCTTGGGAGACTATATTAAGGGAAAGCGTAGTCCTGACTGTCAAGACCCTTTTCCTGGCTTTAATTTGTCTCCTGATTTGGCTGGTTGTACGGGTGGGTACTTGCATGCTGATAAGTTGTGTTTTTTGGGTCCAACAGCTGCAAGTGGCAAGGCTTTGTATAAAGCATGTGTGGTGTCCTTCAATAAAATGTCTCTGGACAAGAGGGTGGATACACCCTGGCATGAGGTCTTTCAAGTTACAGATCACTGTAAGCCACAATGGCGAGCACTGTATAAGTCACCATTACCTAAAACAACAGGTGATTTACGATGGCAAATTTTGCATGGTGCAATTGCAGTGAATGCTTTTATTTCTGTATTGAATCCTGCTGTGGCACAGGGGTGTCCTTTTTGTTCTGTGAGGGAAACTGTCTTCCATGCTTTTCTGCACTGTCAGAGGTTACGGTCTCTATTTGCTGTGTTACTGACGTTGTTTTTGCAGTTTAATGAATGTTTTCCGTTTGAGATTTTTATTTTTGGTTTTAAATATGTGTGTAAGCAGCATGTTAAATGTCAGCTCATAAATTTTATATTTGGACAGGCAAAGATGGCAATTTATGTTAGCCGTAAAAAGAAAATTGAGCAGGATCTGCATGTCAATTTCTTAGGGTTTTTTTCTGCACTTGTGCGATCTCGTATTTTCATTGATTTTCAGTTTTTTAAGGCTATGAAAACTCTTGATGACTTCGAGCGAAGGTGGTGCTACAATGTGTTGTGTAAGATTGCGAATGACGAGCTACAGTTTGCACAATGTTTGATGAATTGACCTCTTACCCACAGTTGGCCTTGATTTGTAGTTTTTTGAGACTGGTTTAGTGTATTGTGACGGCATACTGTCTGCTGTTTCTCTGAACTTGTATTAAAAAAATTAAAAAAAAAAAGATAATTACGTATATTGTTTTAATGAAAATGAAAGTAATGCTGAGTGGGAATTCAGCTATGCAGACTGCGAAATGTATCAATTAGAAGTTAAAAGTATCAAATGAAAGGCAGTTGCCAAAATCGGCTAATTTCAGTTTTTGTCCACAATGTTTTTTCTTTCTTTTCATGATTTTTCTTTTCTTTTCATTTCACTTCATACATTATTCTTGACATACATATGATATTGAACATTGACAATTTTTTTTAGCATCAAACAAACTCTCTAAAGCGGCACTTCCTTCCTGTTCCTTTCTGCAAAGACGGCTTCGGTCAGTATGGGCTTCCTGTTTGTCTGGATTCTATCCACGTGCAGTTCGGGTGAGTCAAACCTTTTGATATATCACTATATACGATCACTTTCGTGAAAGGGTCAGTTATTACGCTATATACATGTTATAAAACAAGTGAAGGGACGCCATCCAACGACTGAGGAAACTGAAATGGACTTACAGAACTGAAACTGTCATGGCGAAGTTCTCTAAATTGGCAGTGCATTGCGGTGTGACATGGTGGTGGGAAGAGAGACACATGAGGACTCGTGAAGTGGACAGAGCTCCAATATACATCTTCTGGGGTTACTGGGCACCGGTGGGCCGGTACCACCTTTGTAATCAGCAGAGTTGTAGTTCTCAAGATCCGCTTGACCTGATCTCGGCCTCGTCTCAGTCTTGAGCCTGTTTTGTCTTGATCTTGTCTTGGTCTTGCCCATAAGTCTTGAAATATTACAAAACATGTTGTCTGAATCAACATGCAAATATACTTCTTTCCACTCAGTATGTGAAAAATATTCTTTCTGCTCTGCCTTCGTGTAGCAGTGCTACTTAAAATGTACTACATCTCCCAGCTGCCCCAGTGGTATAAAGGTGATTAATGGTCATTGCTGACACACCACAACAGAATGTGTCCTCTGCATTTAACCCATACTATATGACATTGTGACACAGCAGTGGGCAGCTATGTGAGCACCCGGGGAGCAATGCTTGGGGACGGTACCTTGCTCAGGGTACCTCAGCGGTGCCTGCGGCTCGAGGACTCAAACCGGCGATCTTTCGATGACACGGTTATGTCCCTAACCACTATATCACCTGCGCTTAAATTTGTTGGTGGGTTGTGTGGAATGGTGTTGAAGTGGTTTAAATCCTAATTTGACTAATCAATATCAATATGTTCAAGTGTCGATTAATTGTACTCCATCGACTATGTCACCAGTCAAATATGGAGTACCACAGGGATCAGCTCGTGGGTTTTGGGTCAATTGTTTTTTCCCTAAATGCTGCCATTAAGTAAGATAATGAGAAAATTAACATTTATGTTATCACTCCTATGCCGACGACACCCCAATATACATTTCAGTTGTGCCTAATGACACCGTGTCCATTGCTACTGTGGCTAATTGGTTTTATGAAGTAAAGCCCTGGCCAAGTGACAGAAATCAATTTTTCTCACTAAATGCTCAGAAAACTGAGGTTCTGTTGTTTGGACGTTAGTCTGCAGATAGGAACGCATTCATCTACGCACTCCATTTTGAGGGGCTACGCTTTTGTGACTGGATGCATATGGTAAAATAAAGCCTATAGTTATTAGTCCAGATGATCAGTGGACATCTCTGCCTGTGATTAAAAGTGCCTGTGTGAGTAAAAACTGACCAGTTTGCTTTGGTTGAAAGATATCACCGCTGGTAAACTGACTTTTGAATACAAAGCTAATATTATTTTTGGGTTTTATTACAGAGCCAGACTGCAATACACAGGAACTGGTTTCTTTACGGCCATAATCGTCTAAGCAATGGCTTGCAATTCCAAAGGAAAGGTTTGGCTATATTGTGTCAGCATAAATTGCATGTTGTCCATGTTGTGACATTCCACACAAATGCCAAGAATGACCTGGACAAAATAATTGGGACCTTATCAGAATTGTAAGGAATAACTGTATTTCAAGCTGGTGATGCTAATTCAACTGAACTGTAGCAATTAACAGGTGCTGGCAATATGGAAATTCCCACTTGCAACCAATTAAAATGGAGAAATGTTGACTCTTGTTTTTGAGTGTCTGTGTGTCACACTGAGCATGGAGAAAAGAAAGAACAGCAAAGAATCATCTGAGGATTTGAGAACCAGAATGATAGAAAATCATAGACAGTCCCAAGGCTACAAGTCCATATCCAGAGATGTTAATGTTCCTTCATCCACTGTACGCAACATTGTAAAGAAGTTTACAGCCCATGGCACTGTAGCTAATCTCTCTGGATGTGGACAAAAGAGAAAAATTGATGAAATGTTACAATGAAGAATTGTTTGAATGGTGGATACAGAACCTCGATCATCTTCCAAACAAATTCAAGCTGACCTGCAGGCACAGGGTACAACAGTGTCAGACCCAGGAGGACCCCACTGCTGACACAGAAACATAAAAAAGCCAGATTGGAGTTTGCTAAAACCTACCTGTGGAAACCACAGTCCTTCCTTCTGGGAGAATGTCTTCTGGACAGATGAGACAAAAATAGAACTGTTTACTGAAAACAAAAAGAAGCCTTCAAAGAAAAGAACACAGTCCCCACAGTCAAACATGGAGGAGATTCACTGATGTTATGGGGTTGGTTTGCTGTGTCAGGCAATGTTAGTCTTGACTGTTTACTTGGTATTATGAAATCCGAATACTACCAAAGAATTCTGGGGTGCAATGTAAGGCCCAGTGTCAAAAAGCTGAGTCTCAGCCGGAGGTCAAATGTCTTACAGCAGGACAATGACCCAAAGCATACTTCAAAAAGCACCCAGAAATGGTTTAAGACAAAGTGCTGGAGAGTTCTGAAGTGAACAGCAATGAGTCCAGATCTTAATCCCATAGAGCACCTGTGAGGAGATCTAAAACCAGCAGTTGGGAGAAGGAAGCGTTCAAATCTGAGAGACCTGGAGCAGCTGGCAAAGGAGGTCCAAGAGGTGGTCCAAAATTCCAGTAAAGAGATGTAAAAGACTCATTGATTGTTACAGAAAGTAATTAAAATCAGTTATTTCCACCAAAGGGTGTGCTACCAAGTATTAAGTTGAGGGTGGCAATGATTTTGTCCAGGTCATTTTTTACGTTTTGTATGGAATGTCTCAGATTCAGATTTTCTTTTCCTTTTCTTTTCGCTTTTTTGTGTTTTTCCAGTCCAGTTCCAATACTGGCACCCCTGACTATATATTTATATTGGAAGCGGTCTTAACGTGATATATCTAGTCTATGTGGTTTTTGACCTCATTGTTTTAATGTGCTGTTTTGGGTCTTAAACCATTTTTATTGCTGTCTTACTTGGACAGGTCTCTCTTTTAAAAGAGATTTTAAGCATCAGTGGGACTAACCTGGTTAAATGGAGGTTTAATAATAATGCAGAAAATAAATACACACGTGTGCTACTTATAGTGATAAAAGAATCATAGGAGGTGTCTCCAGCACACACAAAAGACTGCGAGCAGGAAACCTGACTTCTGTTAACGGAAAGGTCAGTGCATGTGTGGGAGTGACCATAACCTGGTTTGTGAGGACTCATGAACTGATCTCCCACATTCTGCAGATCCAAACTTCACTTGCTGTCCTCTTGCTGGATAATCTGAGGGAGCTCAGCAATGAAGAGCTAAAGGAGTTTAAATTGGAACTGATTCACAAAAAATATAAAGAGTTAAAGCCCCTTCCCAGGGGTCTGGTGAAGGACTTGGATAGAACAGACCTTGCCGAGACAATGATACATCTTTACAGTGAAGACTGTGCTCTTAAAGTCACACTTGAAGTCCTGAAGGAGATGAACATGAATAACCTTGCTCAGAGACTGAGTAAAGATTTGGAGAAGCATAATCAGGAAAGAAAAATGGAGAATAACCAAGCAGGAAGTGAGCTGGGTGAGCTTCATGCTGTTCTGTACATGTATGCGGTGTTTCAGCAAAATATGTATGATGTGAAGTGTCATTTATCACAGAGAAATAGCAAGGAAAGTGTGTGTGTGTCTGTGTCTGTGTTTGTTCCTTATTTTGCTATACTTGTCAGGACCAAAGGACCTCATAGGTATGGCATTTAAAGGCCAGTCTTCCCTACTTTAAACTGCACTTTATAAAAATTTGTGAATGCCATCAAAAACATGAAAATACTAAAAGATTAGGCTTTTTCCCGTAGAAATGAATGGAAGGTCCCCAGTTAGTTAGGTATGTGTGTGTGTCTGTGTGTGTATTTTCAATATCCTTCCTCCCATTCTGCTCAGGATCACAGTGAGAATTAACATTTTCCACTCATTTTTCTTCAGAGGAGCTAATGCACAGAATCAAATGTGACCTGAAGCAGAAATGTGAGTGTGTATTTGAAGGGGAAGCTATGGAAGGACAGCCAACACTTCTCAATGAGATTTACACAGAACTCTACATAACTGAAGGGGGAACAGGAGGCATCAATGAAGAACATGAAGTGAGACAGATTGAAACAGCATCTAAGAAAAGGCTAACGGAAGATACAACAGTCAAGTGCAATGATATATTTAAACCATTACATGGACGTGTGGCACCTATCAGAACTGTACTTACTAAAGGGGTTGCAGGTATCGGGAAAACAGTCTCTGTGCAGAAATTTATTCTAGACTGGGCAGAAGGAAAAGCAAACCAGGATGTTCACTTCATAATTGCTCTTCCTTTCCGGGACCTGAATTTGATTAAGGATGAATACAGTCTGATTGAACTGCTTCACCACTTTGTCCCAGATCTGAAATCAGTTGAATCCACTGAGTTGTTTAAATTCAAAGTCTTGTTCATCTTTGATGGTCTGGATGAGTGTCGCCTTCCTCTAGATTTTCGGGACAATGAGAGCTGGTTTGATGTAACAAAGAAAACGTCACTGGATGTGCTGTTGACTAACCTCATTGAGGGGAATCTGCTTCGATCCGCTCTCCTCTGGATAACCTCCCGGCCAGCAGCAGCCAATCAGATACCTCCTAAGTGCATCCACCGGGTGACAGAGATACGAGGGTTCAGTGATGCCCAGAAGGAGGAGTATTTCAGGAGGAGATTTAGTGATCAGAGCCTGGCTAGCAGGATTATCACACATGTGAAATCATCAAGGAGCCTCTTCATCATGTGCCACATACCTGTGTTCTGCTGGATTTCAGCCACTGTGCTTAAGAAGCTTTTTACTGAGACTGACAGGAGAGAAATTCCAAGGACTCTAACTGAAATGTACACACACTTCCTGATTCTTCAGACAAGTTTAAAAAAAGACAAGTATAGGAAAAAACGTATTAAACTGAATAAATGCTTTGAATCAAACAAAGAATTTCTTTTGAAACTCGGTGAACTGGCTTTTGATAACCTTGAGAAAGGCAATCTCATATTCTATGAGGAAGATCTGAGAAAGAACGACATTGACGTCACTGAAGCTTCAGTTCACTCTGGAGTCTGCACAGCAGTCTTTAGAAAGGAATACGGCCTGTATCAGGATAAGGTGTACTGCTTTGTGCATCTGACCATCCAGGAGTATATTGCTGCTTTATACGTGTTTCTATCAAATTCATCAGCTTCATATGCATTTCAGTCAAACTCCCATGCTGACCTGCTGGAGACTGCAGTGGATGAGGCATTAAAGAGCAAGAATGGACACTGGGACCTCTACCTCCGCTTCCTCCTGGGCCTCTCAACACCCTCCAGTGAGGCTCTGTTACAAAGGCTACTGGGCCAGACAACATACAGGTCACATAACATTAAGGAAGCAGCCCAATACATTAAGAAGAAAATAAAGGATAATTTATCTCCAGAAAGGACCATCAATCTGTTCCACTGTCTGAATGAACTGGGTGACAGTTCTCTGGTAGAGGAGGCACAAAGATGCCTGACTTCAGGACATCTTTCAGCAGAAGACCTCTCACCTGCACAGTACTCAGCTCTGGCCTTTGTGCTGCTGATGTCAGACGAGGAGCTGGATGTGTTTGATCTGAAGAAATTCCTCAGATCAGATGGAGAGCACTGGAGGCTGCTGCCTGTGGTCAAGTCATCCAGGAGAGCTCTGTAAGTGATGTGGGGATGGGCAAACATGTCTAGTCTGAGGTCCTTAATGCCAATCACTGCAGGGGCATGGGGTGCTGGGCGACCCTGCGCTGTCACCCCCAAACTTCCTCTCACCTGTGCATGTGCCTGTGTGTCTCACGGAGAGCAGAATGGGATGATGGGATGATGATTCATTCCCATGAGAATGAATGAAGTGACACTATTCATAAATATTTATTTTAAACGAATATCTGAAAGGACTGATAGTCCTATACTTGGGCTATTGGTGATTTTACGTATTTTAAGTTCCCAGGTATAGCAATACAGAAAAAACACATGCTCATCTGGGCATCATTCAGATTAGAGATGAAACATCCTGCATTGCTATCAGCTGCACCATTGTGCTTCCTGCCATTCTGCCAGATTAAGTTGATTAATTCAGCTTGTATTTAATACAAATGACCAAGTAAATATTCCGCAAATGTTGCGTAACTATTAAATTTCTTTATATTTAACACGTGACTGTTAAAGCTTACAGTTAAGTGATTTTTACTCTATAGTTCTGCAGATAAAAATTACTTTAAAACATGCTTGTGCAAAAACTTACAAGGATTTTTTTAAAGTAAACCAAAAGTGAAATACTGCACCATTAGCTTTAGGCCAGATTTTTTGGGTGGAGTGGTTTGTGGCTCAGCAGACTATGCCTCTGAGCCTGTGATCCAGAAGTTGCTGGTTTGTGCCCAGTCTCAGCAGAATTATTATACACACATATATGTATATACATGCCCTTGAGCAAAGCCCCTAATTCCCAGTTAGGCAGGACCTGCATCAAGCTCATACTGGCAAAGACACTAGCATCCTGCCTGGAACCACTTTACATCCGATGCTGAATAGGGCCCTTTGTTTTAAATGGCATTGGACACATTTTTTGCATTACTTGGGTTTACTTTACTCCTAAAAGATTGATGAATTTCCACAAAAAAACAAAATTACAATTACATTACATTTTTTGTATGCTTTTTCAGTTGGCAGTAATTATCTGCTTTTTAACAGACAGGTTTGGGCGCCCTGCTGTCAGAATATTGTTGTAGATTTTGTTTCACTATGATCATTGATGTGTAAGATATATACTGGTCTGTGTGTGTACAGTAACATGACTCCTTTTGCAGGCTGAACATCTGTAATCTCCGAAAGGAATGCTGCGAGGAGCTGGCTTCAGCTCTTAGATCAAACTCCTCACCCCTGAGAGAGCTGGACCTGAGTGACAATGACCTGCAGGATTCAGGAGTGAAACTGCTCTCTGCTGGACTGGGGGATTCACACTGTAAGCTGGAGGTATTGAGGTCAGTATTACTGGGTATTCCACACTGTAAACTATCGATACTGAGGTCAGTATTACTGGGTATTCCACACTGTAAACTGGGGATACTGAGGTCAGTATTAATGGGTATTCCACACTGTAAACTGAGGATACTGAGGTCAGTATTACTGGATATTCCACACTGTGCCCTTTGTGGTTTAGCCGACATTCCTGCACCTGTGGCGTGACACCTTTTGCTTTTGGTATCACTCCAGGGCCTCACCCTCTCTGCCATCAGTGCTCTTCTTGTGGCAGGACTATGGATAAGGGAATCCAGCTGTTATATTTTTCGTGCAGTGGGTCTCTGTCACTGTATGAGCTGATCATTTCTGTCTTTTACTACACAGTCAGTGTGCTAAAAGGTGAGCTTCAGTGAACAGTGTGTGGCGGCTGAAGGAACACAGACACACATGCAAACCTAGGTGCAGAATAATGGTCCTGAATGGCAGTTTTTATCAGGAATAGGAAGAACAGGGATGGAGGAAAAGAGGGAGGTGCTGAGGGCTGTTTGGTCTCGGGGCTCCAGGCCAGTCGCTGGTCCCAGTCAGACTATGGCTTTAGGCACATCAGCACAGGTGTTTTCCTGGGTCTCTGCCATGTGTATTTTGTCTGAAATTTTGTGATTTCCTTTCTGCAGGCTGGCAGGTTGTAGAGTCACAGAAGAAGGCTGTTCTTCCCTAGTTTCAGCTCTGAGGTCAAACCCCTCGCACCTGAGAGAGCTGGACCTGAGCTACAATCACCCAGGAAACTCAGGAGTGAAGCTGCTCTCTGCTGTGCTGGAGAATCCCAGCTGTAAGCTGGAGAAGCTGAAGTGAGTACAGAATGAACATTTTATGTTAGTTCAAGTCAAGTTTATTAACAATAGCACATGTTCACACACCAAGGTCATTCAAAGTGCTTTACAGAAAAGATAAGAAATAAAATGCATAAAATAAAAGCAGAGGAATAAATATGAAAATAAAAAATAACCAAACATGAAACATTAAAGAACAAATATTGAAAGTGACAAAGTGCCATTACACCCTCATCATCGAGCTGTGGCCTAGGGGGCTGTTGTGCCTGGTGCACTTATGACCACCCTTATGCTCAACCGTGGTGTTCATTACCTTATAGCCCACAAACCTATCAGCAGTCAAACCATGTTAGAAAGAATTAAGCAGTAAAGCAGGAAACCAGTCATTCTTAGCACACGATTTGTGTTGGTTAGCAGGGCTAATAGACAAAGACAAGTGATAGTTATGTTGCAATTTGGAATTTAAATATTCTGAATTAATCCAGTTAAAATAGTTGCCAATTAAAATATGATACAATGATGAAAACAGGGTGATTGTTAATGTGCTTTTTATATGCTGTACAATAAAGTCGTTGTTTTAATAAAATCTCTTCTTTGGTGACTGTGTTCACTTTAATATAACATACAGTGCACCAATACAAAAAGTGATCTTATAAGTGTTTCATTTTCTTAAGGGTGGACTGGTGTGAACTCACAGAGAAATGCTGTGAGGTGTTGGCTTCAGCTCTCAGATCCAGCTCCTCACCCCTGAGAGAGCTGGACCTGAGTGACAATGACCTGCAGGATTCAGGGGTGAAGCTGCTCTCTGCTGGACTGGGGGATTCACACTGTAAACTGGAGACATTGAGGTCAGTATTACTAGGTATTCCACACTGTAAACTATAGATACTGAGGACAATATTACTGGGCATTCCACACTGTAAACTGTTATTTTTGAAAATGGTCATTAAAAGTAGTACTTGCTTTTTTTTCTTTTTAAATCCTGCCACTACCACCCTCTAAGGAGGATAACTTTGTTTAATTTCCATTACTAATCCAATGCAGTCTGCTCCCACCTACCCTATCGTCATACTAATACCCTGACCAAAATACACAGAGAGACAGACAGACATGAAGAATCATGATTTAGACCAAGCAGACTGACAAAACAGAACGAGGGAAGAAAAAAACCTTATACACTTTATCCTGCTTCCTCCCTTTTCCCCTTCAATGAAGACACTAAGATTTATGCTAAATTGTAGAGTAGTATGGGTTATATCTTATATATAGACATGTCACAAAAGATGATAAGACAATGTACAAGGGGTATAGCTGGGCGGAATGTGATTGCTGATTGCTGTAATACTTGTATTAGTGAGGTGATATTTGTTGGAGAGTTTTTGTCTCTCTGCAGGCTGTCAGGCTGTAGAGTGACAGAAGAAGGCTGTTCTTCCCTGGCTTCAGCTCTGAGGTCAAAC
>JAODKL010000103.1:1760809-1774564 GCA_026780765.1 Petrocephalus schoutedeni | reverse complement strand
CCTAAACTACACTCGGCGTATAAGACGACCCCCCACTTAGGAGCAGAAATTTATGGTGTGAAAAGTCGTCTTATACGCCGAAAAATACGGTATATATATACATACATACATACACACACACGTATATATATATATATATATATATATATATACATACATATACATATACATACACACACACATACATAAACAAATACATATACTTTCCCAAATCTGTCCCCAGGCACCTGCCTGTCTCATGGCCTCCTAAATGGTTGTTCCTTGAGGGCACTGTTTTTTTTTTTCCAAACAAGGCTGTTAAGTAGTGAAGTTTCCTAAAAATTTGGGCCCGTACACAAACAATCATTACAAAAATCAGTGTTCCTGTGGAGTACTGAATGATGCTTGTATCCCAAATGGCTAACAATGTCTAACGATGTCTAGCTGCATAAACAGGAGACATTTTGCTGCAGGGATTCTAGTTAAAGTATCCCTCTGAGGACCTGAACAGCCAACTTTCATGTTGCACGTCTTCATCTTTATATCAGCAGGCCTTAACATCCAGCAAAAGAGAGAACTTTTCAGCCTACAACAAGGAACGTATATAAAATCAAACCCCGAACAATTTTTAGACACATGACCAACTTTCAAGTCGCTAAAAAAAGTGAATTTGGTTTCAAAGTTTTTTTTTTTTTTTTTTTTTTTTTTTTTACTTTGAAGAAAGCATTAACGTGGTACAAATCCACCGCTTTGCAGCGGCTGCAGTCCATTCGCGGGCCGTTTCATCACATCCTGATTTCACATGGCACCTGATTGGTGAGCCCATCGCTGCATTGCGTGCAACAGACAACTGGCAGTTAAAACCACAGGGTATTGCGTAAAAAAGCGGAACTCATTTGTTTACACCGAAAGAACTTTTTTTTTCAAAAAGCTTGCATCTTGTGCCATCTACATAACATGGTAAGGGACGAAATTTATGATTTTGGAGGACAGCTGGGCTGCATAATAGGTAGTGAAGAAAAGTTGAATCCTGGTTTACAGAGAACTAAACAACAACAAACATGCATTAATTTTAAGGATTACTTTTCTAAAGAGGTTGTACCAGAGTAAATTTACGACAAATAAGTGGCAAAGCAATTGTATAAATGTTTGAACCTCGTTTAAAAAGGGACCATCTAACTCCCAACCCACAGAAGCTCCATCTAAAATAATCTCCCAGGGTCCTTTGGTATAGACATTTAATGTGACTGATCTATTGTGAGGGAAATGTGGGGTGCAGCAGCCCCCAATACCATCCGCCCCCTTCATGAGGACTGACCATGACTCCTTCACCCACGACCTGACCCACTTCTCAAGTTGCCTTATGAAAGGTCATTCGCACCGTTTGCAAGGGCAACTTCCTCCTCCATGCAGTTGGCGTGGTAAAGGTCTGTCCCGACCTCACTCACACGCATGACACGGTGACATCTAAAGTGCAAATGTTTACTTAAAGCTGTGACTTTCTGCCTCGCAGCAAACAAACCTTCTCATATTGTTTTTCTACAGCTTATATCTTAGCGAATCGCGACGCGCTTGCCTCTCCTGTGTCGGCGTGAAGAGCGGTCTCCACGATGACTCACGTGAGCCGGAGCCCAGGATGAGGCCCAGGTAATCGGCTGTCATCGGCCCCTTAAGTGCCCGGCACTCAAAGCCACACCAGGGGGCTTGTTATTGTAACAGGAGTCGTTTCATTAGCCAGATTCAGGAGGCGTGATGAAAACGATGCCGGCGCTGAAAAGAGAGCGGTTCCTCCTGGTTGCGTGAAAGCGGAGCCGGGCACCGCGGGCCGGCCTTTCCCACCATTGTTTGGCCTCGGTGGCCGGTGGGGGGAGAGCAGGAAACGCGGGGGGGGAACTCACTTGGCGGCGAACTTGACCATCTGCTTGCTGGCACGTTCGCCCACCGCCACCAGGGCCTGCACGTTGAACTGCTGCTGACGTAGGACCAGGAAACACTGCTTCCCTGAAAAGACGGAGTGGGGGGGGGCGTCAGCTGGCACATCACTGCGCGAAACTGAGAAAAGCGTCTTAAACTGCTGGTTCCATCAATGCTAGTATCAAAAACTTAGGACCCGGCTGATTTGACCTGTGCTCAGAGAGGCGATACAATGAAAACAGGGGAAAACAAAATAGGTATGTAGTAAAGGATAGACCTAAAAATCTTCCAAGAAAGACTTAAGTGTGGTTTTACCCCTTCAAACTTTCACTCAGCTGCCAAAAAATAGCAGCATTATTAATTTATGCAGAGTTCCCAGCCCAACCCCCCTCACCAGGGATTGAGCAAAAATTGCCTTTACTTCAAAGTAAGGAGTGGGAGAAAACATACACCAACATACATGTGAGTAAAGGGGGGGTGGAACAAGGCAGCCACCTCCAATAACAACAACTTCACTTTAGTGTAAATAATGATGTTGTTCTGTCATGCAGGAATTCCTTTACTGGGGGTAAACAGCACCTGACAGACACTGCGCCCTGGAAGGAGAGCACTGCCATGCCATCGGAACTCTATGGTACTCTCCACTACTGTTATTAGCCTGAACCTGCCAGTGAATCGGTGCAGGGTCAGAACCGTCTGGCAAATCGTCACGCTCCAACCTTGGTCAGTGCAAATTACCCAAAGGCGACATACCGTTCACGCCAGACAACAATGGAACCAAGGACAAGAAGAGTCACAGGTGTGAAGAAACCACCGCTCACTTCTGCACAAACAACAGCATTCCAAAGCACGGCTGACATGCAGACAGGAATTATAAATAACTCTCAGCTGCGTATCGAAACATCGACAATAGCCAAAGACGGTTTCCTTTAATGTGATCCGCAGCCAGCACGGATCTGGACTTGACGAAATCTCCGAAATCTAGATACTGAACAGGAGAACAAGTCAGACGGCTTGGAGCTCCTCCAGGATGTTAAACCAGGAACAACAAGCAAAACTAACGAGGGGAACCGCAAACAGAAGAGTGTTCCGGCCAGCAGAATGCTCCCAGATAATCACCACTCTCTACTAACTGGACCCACCACCATGGGCAGGACCACTGGCACCGGGTATCGTGTCAATTTATGAACACACTATTCGGTGGGCTCTCCAATCAGATAAAACAGCTGTGATGTTGACGCACAAGCATTAAATGCTTTTCATTCTGGGAGTTAGATAACACTTGGCAGAGTGGGAGGGGGGGTTATTGAGACCGGTCGGGCTGGTGGGGAGGTGGGGTTAGGGGCTGTGCAGGATTAGGGGGCCTCACCTTTGGCTCGGCTGGTGTGAATCCTGGCTCGCACCCAGAGCAGCTGGTCAGCTTTCTCGGGGGTCAGCTCCTGGACGCGGACCAGTGTCCTGTCTGCTGTAACGGGGGTGGGGGGTTAGGTTAAGGCTATATCAAAGGAGCCCTCACCAAGTGCCAGGCTGCACCCCCTGCCCCCGGCAACCACGCACATACTACTGTATACTTCTACTAGGAGATTAAGTACATCTGCAAAACAAAATACCCCCCCCACCCCTCAGCAAACACCCACTTATAACTGTACATTTCTGCTAGGAGATAACAAATGGAATTTGCAGAAACGGTACACTGGACTGACGCACGGTTCAGGCTCGCTTGTCCGGCTGGTTCAGAGATGCCCGTCTAGCCCAACCCCCCACCCCGGTATCACTCTATCTGAGGGCGGGGAGGCGTCGAGGTGAAGCACCGAGCTGTTCTCTGGCGTCAGAGCCGAGAGAGCAGCCAGACAGACAGCCGACAGGAGGAAGAGCATTCTGCAATGAGAATGCCTATCTGATGCCAGAGAGAATGCAGCGGCATGTGGGCGCTTACGGCCGCGTCCCTCGCCACCCGCTACCATTACCGCCAGCAGATTAATGGCTCCATTTGCACAACCGCGATGAAAGCGGGAGGGAGGGAGAGCCAACTACTGACCCAGCTTCTGCTGCGACTGCACCATCGGTGGAATCCCATAGCGATCCTTGGCAAAATCCTGCACGGGAGATAAATCCCCAAGTTAAGCGACTGATAGGCCGGCTATATGAAAGTCTTTCTCACAGCTAAATTAACATTCCTCAAGCAATGTTTTTTTTAATATCCTTTTCATCACATAAACATGCTTTAGAATAAACCAGTAATTAAGATGTTTTACTGGGTATTGAAAGTCGGGCGACGCAAGTGTGTAGCATTACATTTTTACCCACTTTTCCACCGGGGGCTAAATCTACTGCGCAAAGCAGGGTTACTATAATGGCCTGCGTTACTGCGGTAAAGGGCTAGAGCAGCCCACTTACGTCCTCCTCGGTTGTCTGCTGCTCAGCCACCTGCAGGAAAATACAGAAGAGGTCAGAGATGGCAGAGAGCCTCTAAAAACACAAACACACACACACACCTGCAATCAAAAAAAAAAAAAGAAAAACACTGATGGATGCATTTCACCTGATAAGAAAACGGCTTAACATTTCATCTGAGCTCACAGTTTGGTGCAACTATACCACAAAAGCAGGGCCACATTTCACCCAGCACATGCATCTATAAAAAAATTACACTACATTTCTCCAATTTCACCGCACATACTGATGTTAGGTGGTAGGTCACCATGGCAAGCAACAGCAACAGAGCAAGTTGCAAAAGGGATATCAAAAAAGAAAAGTCATGTTATCTTTCAGTACATCCTGAGGGTTCTTTCTTAACAAAGTCGGGTTGTGAAAAACACTCTGACATTAGTGATTGCTCATACAAGGCTCATAATCTCCATTTGTTAAGCGACTTCCGGTCCCTAAAGTGCTACACAGAGAAACATTATGTAAATGGAAAGTAATAACAAAATAATGCATTTTGTTAGACTGGGAGATTTAGTAGGGAGCCGGTAGATACGAGGTGCGGGACACCAACGAAAAATATTCAAGGGCTTGGCATCTAATACAAGTGGGGGGGTAAATATCTGAACAGGTCCTTTACGCCTGTCACTGATGCCCTGTCATTCTGTTATTCTGTTTATGATGATATTAACATTACAACATCTCATTAATATCACACTTAGTCATTGTGTTCAGCTATCAGACGCTTGCACGTATTAGAGACCACATCCAGGACAGCGGGTACGTTATTTTGGTCTGTGGAGCGTGAACAGACGCGGCTGCACAGGAATCCGGGGACAGCGCGCGCCACACTGACCGCTTTGGCCTGCTTTTCGGCCTTCTTTGCCGCTTTCTCAGCCTCCTTCTGCTGTTTCTTCAGCGCCTTCTTCGACTGGGCCTGCGGATCCTCCTCTGCCGACACCGCCCTACGACAGGAAGCCCCCGCAAAAGCAAAATGGGCCCGAGTGCACTTCCAGGGCCCACTTCCCGGGAAGGCTCTGGCGGGTGGGAAAAATCCTTTCCTCACCTCAGTGGACCTCACCTCCCCCAAGGCCTGGTGATTTAATAAATCAGCGCACTTAGGATCCCTTTGTCTCTGCACCCCTCCATGTAGGAGGGTGCACAAAATTCAAGGACTTGGCTCTAGAGATGCACAAAGGTGTTTACTCAGACAGGGGTCAGAGATTAGGCAAGCAGATAAACAGCCTTAGCAGAAGTGAGAGACCACCTGAAAGTTCACGTCATAGGTCTACACTCGGGCAGTATGCAGTTAAGGACGTGAACCCGCAGACTGAAAGCTGTAGATTCAAGCCAAAGGTGGGGCAATATGTAGTCCCCTTGAGTAAGGTACTTAACATAAATGGCTCTAGTAAAAAGTCCAGCTAAAAAGAAAAAAACAAAAAAAGTAGTAATATTTTAAATTGCTTCAGATAGGAGTCAACTGGGGAGCTAAATGTGAAAGTCTTCCAACCAAAATAAAGCTATATATTCATTCATCCATCCATCAATCTTCCACATCCACTGATCCAGTGTAGCCTTAAACTTTTCTTAACCCAAGAACCATTATATGAAAGCAGACCAGAGCTAGGGACCCCTAACTGCTGATGGGTCACATAATTAGCCAACTCTGAGAAGGACATTTGAAACTTTGTTTTGTTGAGAGAAACAAAAGAGTGGAGGAGAGTGACGTACTTATTATTCGGTGGCTAATAACACGTTGTATATAATGCATGGGAGCACCAACAATGCATTTTGTCTTACAAAGTATTACAAAATGTGTCTGTGCCCCCCCCCCCCCCCAAAAAAAAACTGCTCTGCAGACCCCTGATTAAAGATCGCGATGAGCCTGGAGTCAGCGCTAGGAAGCGATGGGCAGAAGAGTTAGGGGCCAACTATAAACAGAGGGACACATGCAAAGGGCAATTTAAAGACACCTATCCAACTAACCGCAAGTCTTGGGACTGTGGGAGGAAACCGGAGCCCCTGGAAAGACCCCCACGTAAAACACGTGGGAGAACATGCAATCTACACGCACAGAGAGCCAGGGGCACGAAATAAGCCCACCACCCTGGAGGAGGAAGGCAACAGCGTCACCACGCCCAGAGCTACAGAGCACATCAAACCTCCATAATTACGTCTATTGTCATAAAATTACGCGCTTCGAGTTTCAGTTTTTGGGTCACGCATGCCGAGTGTTTGGGTGCCGTTCAGAACTGCCATAAATTTGAATGCCGACTAAACATCAGAGCAACAAAAGACTGTCCCCGTCATCCAGGCAGGCACACTGCCGGTAGACACGGCAAAACAAATTCACCATCGGGGTGTTGCGTCTAAAGTAACTGCACATGGGTCAAAAGCATGAAATCTCCCTCTGGCTGCCATGGCTAAGGTCGCACTGAAGCCTGCCGCACTGAGCGCTGAGGCCGTGCGAGGAGAACGGCAAGAACAGCAAAGAAAACCTCATCTCCCAACACCTCCGCTGGCCACGTCGCTAGAGCCAATGCAGCGCAGGGGCTCCACCAACATGCCCCACCGCCCTCTCAGATAAAGAACCCTTGAGGAAATAACACGGGTCTGAGAGGAGCACTGGATGGTGGCTGCCAGGTGCGAGTAAGGAGGCAACACAATACAGATAGAGCACAATGCAAGGCACAGGTGCCCACACCTTGGAACCTGCCCTGTGGAGAAGGCAGAGGAGCACCAGCTGAGAATTACATACGACCTTGTGGTTTGTTTTGTGTTTGGGGCCTTTTGTCCTCCCTTGCCCCCAAGGTCCAGTGCAGAATTGAGAAAAACAAAAAGGTATATCTGTGCATCATACATATCGGGTATCAGGGCTCTTCAACGCACTGCAGAAAACAACTAGTTTTTGTTTTTTTTTTAAGCTGACTTTGGATTTAAAACAATGTTTACATGTCATCTCATTTTAATTCAATGCTGCAGGGAATTTCAGTCCTTCAAAAGGGGTGGTTTGCCCTAAAACTGAAAAAGTACAAGTTTTAGAGGGGCTTTGGTGCTATCTATCCATGTAGGTCATCCTGCTGGAGATGCCTAGTTTTGAATATATCTGCCGTAAAAATGTCGGCTTCTCTCAGATATAATTAGAGTGAATGTTATTCTTTCTGTGGTAATTAAAGCACCAGAAAAAAACATTTGAGAAATCAGGCAGCAGTGTCTCTTACCAGAAATCATAGGCCAGTTATTGAAAATAATACTAATATTTTGTACTATTTCCTTTTACCAAACTCCACACATCAACGGTATCACTCCACAGAAGATATCGCTCGGGTGCTTGTGCCCCCATCTTCTACAGAGTGTTACGATTGGTGCGTGGAGTTCGGTAGAAGGAAATAGCCTGTACATTAAACTGCTCACTACAAAGTGTGTGGGTTATCTTATAACTGGGTCATGATTTCTGGAAAGAGACATTGCTGCTGGATTTTTCACTCCAGAACATGTTTTTATAGTTTGAGGGCCAACTACCTCTTTAAAAGCAAATGTTATAATTACAATGGCCTTGAGCAAATCTTAATAAACTAGAAAATGACTTAATGGCTGAGTTTTGCGTTGTTATTTGACCCTGGGGATTGCATGTTAGTTTTGTGTGAATAGAGACGGGCACCAAAAGAAAACGTATGCTTCTGGGACTTCACAAGTGCAAGGACACAAAACTAGAAAGGAGAGGGGGAGTAGCAGAGTGAGAAGGGAGGGGCAAACGATGTCACCCCATGGATGGATGACACAAGATCAAAGGCAAAGCTGGGAAGGAGCCACCTCTCACAGCCTTAATATATGGCAACCAAATGTCCATCACCCAGCAGACAAGTGCAAAAAAATCACTGGGCTGGTGTGAAAACCCTCAAAAGGGCTAATTTTGCCCCAAATGATATTATCCTCAGCAGGTCACCTTCTCTAACCATACCTATTTTCTTACTTTTTAAAGAGTGCAGCTACACTTAGCAGAAACTGATACAGACATACCAAATATCTTCTCTCTTGGGCCTTACAAACTCTTGCAAATTTCCTACTCGTGGGACTAATAAAGGATTATCTTATCTTACAGACATACCCAGCATAGCATGCATTACTTAATGCCTGTAAGTTGCCTCCGGTATCACTCTCTCAATCAGCTACATTTTTATTCACTATCTGGCCAATATCCTTGGTAAATTTTGAGTTGATTTTACCCTCCCAATACCAGACTTTGTTAAAACCTATTTACAAGTTTTATTGGCAGACTACTGCATCATAAATGTAAAAACAATGTTTTATAATGTCGAAGAAAACGGCTCAGAAATCTGGCAATGGAATGAAACAACTTTTTCTTCCTTCCTTAAAGCAAAACCATCAAGCCGTTTCTGAGAATGTTCCCATTTAAAGTTACATTTCTCTGGCATATTAAAAAGATGTCGAAATGGAATAGCAAGGTTGATGACAGTGCGTTTTCAAATTAGAATTTCAGATATTCACGTGTCATAGTATGATAGTTAATTAGCTAATCACCAAGAGATGTACTTTTCACATTCTGTGACTTACTATGTTTACGGTTAAGTAACATGAGGAGCCTCCACTATTAAAGGGGACAAAGGTAGGAACCTAATAAAAGACCGACAGCTTGCCAGCTTGTCTGACTGTATTTGGTCAGCGCCACAAAAGTTTATACCAACTAAAGTTGATAAGACTACCGAAATATTATGGAACACAACAATCCAACCAGTTTTATTAAATTAACATTTAAATAAGAGTTATATTAGTTATATTACATGTATATGTATATTTGACCAATTTAAGTGGCAATGATGCAATCCAATGCAAGATAAATCGTAGGCACAGAGGTAGCTAGCTTCAGTTAAGCTGTTTAGCACAGCGCTACCTAGTTAATTAACATCTTGAAGCATTTCTTACCCTTTCACTTCTTCTTTAGTCATGTCTGAACAAATGTGAATTTTGTCGAATAAGGATACTGAATTATTTAAATATTCCTAGAGTACCAGACCATTTACCGGCTATACCAAGGACAGCATGAGCGGAAGGGGCTTATTTTGGACGCACCGCCGCTAAGGAACACCGTTAAGTTCCGTGTGGAAACATGTAGCTGCAAATATTGGTTCCTAGATCACAATACCCCTCTTTATATCGTGAGCTTGTCTATTATGTTACGTTAAATTAGTACTTAAATCTTTTCGTACTTAAAATGTCTTACCTGAACTCCGAAGTAATATTATATTTTTAAATCAATCTCCATGCCTTATATAGCTGGCCAAATTGTATTGACATATTAGTATTCGCACAATCAGTGGGATTCAGCTGGAGGCTTGATCCAATACAGATATTTCAATTCAAATGTACAATTATGGTTCCTACATAATATGGAAAAGTATTAAATGTGATTTTTATATTTTCCAAGTCTGGATAATGGCAATGGATATTTTGGGCCTCATGAAAGCATATCATATTGGGCCCCCACCCTAGACCAATCCAATTACGTTCTAAAATTGTTCAGGGCCACTGTTACTCATGGACCCTTGGAATCATCCTAACACCCACCCCACCCTTTACAGTGCCCCTGAGTACGGGAAATGTAAAGAAGGTATGGAGATATTTTCAGACTATTGCACATTGGCCTACTATACGTATATTTTATGTTAACAATCAGACAGTCCATTCATCCATCCATCCATTTTCCGCCACTCATTAGGGTTTGTTTTAATGAAATTTGCAATGTGAGCTGCTATAAACCACCTTTACAGCCCTCATGATGGGGATATGCAAGTTTCTACCCGTGTGGCTTGCCAGTCCCAAAGACTGTAGCTGATTGGCTAGGGATATGTAATGCTGTTCGAGCATGGGCAAGTCCTTAGTCACATGGCCCGCAGAAGAATTGCTGTGCGAGATGAGTTATTGCCCAGGGCTGCCTTCTGGGAGGGCGCCATCCTAGCGAACTGCGACCCCCCCCCCCCCACCCCCCACCCCCACAACTGTTATCCCCGCAGCTGCTCCCCTACAAACAATTTTTATTGTGTCACTCCCCCACCAGTGCCCCCGTACCATCTTGGAAATATTGAATTTTGCAAAGGTAAATGTGTAGGATGTGCCGTTAGACGCTGTTAGGTTGTTGTTGTCAAACTCAGCAAGCAACTCAGACATGGAGTCACAGTCCTACTCAGTCAGAATCCAGTACGCGAAGATCTGGGTCAAAAAAGTGTTAATGAGTTAATAACAAACATATATATATATAACATCGTTTTACATTGTGTGAATCCTATGTGGAGGTGAAGAGAAAGGACACTGTGAAGAAAGCCATCAGCCTTGAAGGAGAGCAACTAAAAAGGCTGGATCTGCTTTAACACGCCGCTGCAGGTTGTTTCCACACCTATTTTTCCCCAGGAACCCTTGCCACAGGAAATTGCTTCCGGAAGGGCACCTCCCCATCTGAAACAATACCACCATTACGAAACATGAGGCCTCAAAGTGCACCAGGAATTTAATGCTCAATTTCACTGCACAGTTAAAGCAAATCTTAGCCAATAATGGGCTTCATATTTTAGGACAATGGAAGCTCATAATTATAATGCACTATATAGCATTAGCAGACTGTATAATCTGTGGATGATGAGTAAGCATTACCTTTAATTGGTTCAGTCATCTTCTGTGGATGTATGGCAGCCATTACCTTTAATTTAGACCCAAGACCTAAAAGTTTGTCTGTTCTGTTCATGGTCCCAGCTTTAGTCCTAACAAGGGGTGTAAATGTAAGGTCCTGAAAGTAAAATTCATATTCTGCTTTATTGTTTTGGATGTGTATACTATGCAGTTGTGCAGATTGATTGAGAGACACCATATCTCCAGACAACAGAAAGAAGCCAATGGTACAAACTGAGAGTGGAATTTCCACAAAAAGCTGATAAACATTTTCCTGTATCATTTTTTTACTTCCCCAGATGATGAGGCTCTGTTTCTCACTATCATTTAGACGACTCCCGCTTGGCTGAGGGTCGGCTGAGACACACCTTGATATCCTGCAAATTAGTGCATGGGCAAGTATCATTACCATACTGCTATCATCCCTATAATCAGGCTACATTTAGCCACTTACACCCTGCAGCCAGGAGCCGTAGAAGATCATTGTCTCAGAAAAGCCTTAATTCAAGATGGTGCCATGCTAGTGGCAGCTTGTTGCAGTAGGTCCAGTCCTTTGTGTAAGATCGTTATAGGAGGTCATTCCTGCCCATGGCAGTAACCATCTATACCGGCTCCTCTCTGTGCAGGAAAAGAAGCCTCCCCCTCCAAGGCAATACATAGTGCACAGTGCACAGTGCACATTTACATACATTTTGCACACTAAAGGTATTTTTGCACATTTTAACATTTAGCATATTTGTATATTTGTTTTTATAATTTGGTATTATGTCTACACTTCTATGCATACCTTGTGTCTATGTGTTCCTGTTGTTTCCGTAAATGGCCACTGCAACATGAACCTTTCCTCTTGGAGCTAAATAAAGTTATCTGAATCTTGATCTGAAAAGGTCCAGGAGGTCGTAATTATGCAAAGATTGTTGTTGTTGTTGTTGTTGCCAGAATTCATGCACAGCTATTATGCAGACAAGAGTAATTGTCCATATCAGTGGAGCCTTTGGATGGGCTGGTGTTGTTGGCGTCTGACAAAACACAGATGCAACCATGTGTACACTTCAACAAATAAAACACGGATAATCGCACAGTGTAAACATGACACAAGGGAACTGACATCTGCCATGAAACCAGAGAGTTATGTCCTGAGCTCTGCTCCCGCACCACAGCAGAATTTCCAAAACTAGTTCTGCTGCCAGATTGCTGTTTCACCGGTCTGCAGATCTATAGAGACCCTCTTTTATAGAGGCAGGTCCTCATCAAAAGAAGGTCATAAACTGAAGCAGGTGTCCGAAGCCCTACCCCTCTCCCCCTGAGCTGGGCTCATCACCACGGCGACCCAAACAGTTATCAGCACACAGATCTAAGGCAAGTGACAAGGGCTGGCTCCAAAGTGTCTGGGAGGCAGCACAAACCGACACCGAGCTGCACACTGCCTTTCGGGCACTCCTCCTGCCTTCAGAAGGAAAGCCCCACAGCGTCGTCTCCAGCATTTCACATTCGCCTGGACATGGCTGATAGTGCAGCTACTTATCGCCTTTTGTGTTCAGGGTAAAGACATGCAAATGTAGAGGTGTTGGGTGACTGAATGAAAATATTCTTAGATGCGGCAGTGGGCACTCAGTTTGCCGTCAGGACCATTGTTAGCTCCCTCCCTTCACCAATCAGGGGTCTATGCATCACTAGGAGGTGTATGAGCTCTCATTCGGTGGGTACTGAATATCATTGCCACTCTTTAGCCCTTTTCAGGAGTTAATTAGTCACTTTACACTAAAACCATTAGGTATACGCATCTGTCACATGAATATCTCTGTCCTTCACAACTTATTTTTCATCTAGAGATTGTTCACACATTTATGTCCCCTGAATTATAATAAATGGCCACTAAAGAAACACATCTAGCATGTAGGTGAAAGGAACATGTTATATCTCTAAATATTCCTTTAAAATTCATTTTCGGACCAAAAACAGAGTCCACTTTTATAATACAAGAAAGAGCTTCCTCTTCTGATTTCTGATTTTTGTTATCTCAATTTCAATCGTATTCAGCTGACTCAAGAGAAAGTCTCATGGCCGATCCAAAATTCAAATGTGTTATGTGTTGAAGAAATACATTGCAGAGGGTGCGTTTGGTCTTGTGGGCTAATATGTGTGACTCATTTATGGCACTCAGTCGTCAAGTATCTTGAAATATCTTTAGTGGAAGACCGAAAAATAAAGAAAAAAAGGGGGTTGCTATCAGATTTCTGTAAAATCCACATGGCAAAGGAAACCATGTCGTGGAGGCTCATCTTTTCCAAGATAGCAGTTCAGACCAACTGGTACTCTTTAAAGAGAACCGTCGTCTGAAGAATATATGCAGGATAAAAGAGAAAAAGAAGGCAGCAGGCAGAGGAATTGAAGTAAGATCAATGAAACACCTAAGGAGCCCCAATCTGGCTCTGGTTTTGTCTCATTGTGCTTGAAATGAATAGCATAGACGTAAACAGAGCAGATGTTCCAGACGGAGCGGAGCTCCTGCTTGAATGCCCCTTCAGCCAGATGCAGTGGCGGCATTTGCATTAAGTGAGAAAGGAGCCCCGCCCCCCCACTGCTCCCCTCTTTCATGCCTAAACTAAGTGAAAGTGGGACCAGCGATGTCAACGTGCCATCCATCCATCCATTTTCCAACCTGCTTATCTAAACAAGGTTGCGGGGGGTCCAGAGCCTATCCCGGAAGCTACGGGCACGAGGCGGGGAACAACCCAGGATGGGGGGCCAGCCCAT
>JAODKL010000103.1:1746981-1757241 GCA_026780765.1 Petrocephalus schoutedeni | reverse complement strand
CCCCCCCCCCCCCCCCCCCCCCCCCCAGCTCATAATAGCGTGGGTAAAAACTTTGCACGTTGAAGTGATGCTCGTTCATCATCCCTCTTAAACTCTCACTGAGTGACTGGAGCACCTTTGCTTGTCCTTTGAAATCCGAGATGATTGACTGATTGATTGATTCCATCCCCAGGCCCCCTCAGTGTGTTTATGCAAGGTGTGCTGATGCAGAGGCATGTTTTAGTCGGTGTCACACATCCCGCGGGTGCTGGAGGATGGAGTCACTAAACATCAGGCCTTATGTAGGACAGACGGAGAAAAATGGGTTGGGGGAGAACCTTGAATCACTGAAAAGGCTTGAGTTCAAACAGATGGTTTCTCGGTATGCCTGTGTAATTGTACTCCCTATTCTTTGAAGCAGCAAAAGGACCTTGTGCATGAAACTGGTGTACTGATCTGAATGGGGGTGCAGTCACTAGAACTGCATTAAATGGGTGTGAGACAAACACTCAGGCTTACCTTTTCAGTTGCCATAACACTAATTTATACCCTATTATCTAGAGCAAAGCCTTTTGGTTTGAAATATGTGGTCACTGAATGACATGCAGGACATTTGAAACTATTGTTTATTTAGGATTTGTTGATTATCCCCAAATGGATTGGCTAGCTTGGCTAATATTGTTGTTCTGCCTTACGGCTGAAAATCCCAGTGTTGAGTATGCTTTGCACTGGGAATTCTGAGAGGTGGTTTCCTTGCAAGCGATGAAAGGCAACTGCCTTTCTGCACGGGCTGCACCCCTTTCACAATAACTCCCGGAATTATTCAAGGTCACGAAAACATGCTGACACACAGCTGGTCATTCCCTAAATGAAAGTTAAGAAATTATCATATTCTTCTATGTGGCAAAGGGATCTAAACTCATGATGGCTGAGAAGTAAGTCTCCTAAGATTTCGCCTAAGGTCAGTAGGTCATGAAACTAGACCCAAATGATTGATAAGTCCCAGAAAAGGGGTCCAGCTATTGTTCATTTGACCTGTGGATATATATATTATTATATTATATATATTATATATATAGTAATATGATTATTATTAGCTTATTTTGCAGTCAGTGAGTTAAACAAACTTGGATTGTTTTGGCATTGAATACTTTGTCCCATGCTGTAGTTTTGTTAAATAACAAACATTAATCCTCATTGCTTAGTGTGAGCTGAAACTTACTACTCCAGACTCTACTGTAGCATCGAAATCTGAAATTACAATATTTCACTTAACTTATATGAAAACTTTAGCAACAGCACTGAGAAGCATCCACATGAAATTGCAAGCTCCCCCCCCCCCAAAAAAAATAAAGCACAGGCTATCACAGAGCATACACTCACAACGAAGGCAATCAGTTTAACTAAGCACCTGTTTTTGGACTGAAAATCCACATGCCAGCAAGTATGAGGCTAGGGTGCGAATCATCGAGCCATCTTCTAATGGCGTAGTATATATTTTAAGTGAATCATTTAAATTTTATTGGACTGTCTGATTGTTAGATGTCATTCATGTAGGTGGCTCTGGGATATGAATATCTGTTCATGAATGAAAACTGTGATGATGTTTTCTATTTGTAGATGGGTCTGCAGCTGACAAAATGGTTAGGGACTCAAGTCCCTATAGGCTCAAGTCCCCTGAGTTACTCTACTTTAATACCAAGTTACTTAAACTGAATTGTTTTGCTGAAGTGCCCAGGTGTATAAGTGTGTAAAAACTGTTGGTCCCTTTGGGCAACAACAAATGTGATGTAATGAGACACACATTCCCTGTTTTCAGGTCTTGTTCTTCACTGAAGCGTTTGGCTGGCAGAGTTGCTGCTACAGGAGACATTTGAGATGAGGTCCACATACAGGGAACGGTGTTAGCAACACTGCAGGAGCTCTGTGCAAACAACAAATGGGTGTGACGAGTGATCAGGAACCTCTTGAGAAGAATGGGTATTGAAATTAGCAAAATTAATGCAGGTGAGAATATGCAAATATCTTCTTTACACCACAGGTCTATTAACTACAATCAGATACTGGATCTCCCTGTTCACGTAACTTGATTTGTGAGCAGTTCGCTTGGGGTTAATACCCATTGGGGCAATGGTGATATGTATGAGTAATTCTGCTTTCTTTATTAGAATTTACAGCTGTATCAATTAGTTAAAGTGGTGTGGTAGGAAACTTCATTTTCATAGTAATGTCAGCAAGACGGAATTAGGGACATTTCCTTATGAAGTAAAATACTATTAAACTTTAATTTATTGGAGAATTTTGTTCACATGTGTTATCAACCTATTAAGCTTTTACACATCCACAGAGAGTAGTGGTTTGTATTGCTTAATATAAGATTAACAGGCTATGAAGTCTGGATATAGGCAGCCTTAAAATGTCTGTTTATTATGATGCTACCAAACTGTCTATGGCTGATATTAGATGCTCTCAATTTCAGTCAAAGGCTATTTAATTTTCATTACAAAGGAAGATTTATAAGAAAGAAAGGAGGGTGCTTGAAAGATTAAATTAAAGAGAACAATTAAAAACTATGGTATACAGAGGGATTCAGCAAATCGACAGCACAGCACTTATGAGACTACACCAAAAAAGTTGCATCAACATGGCAATGGAGCAAAAGAAAAAGAACCACCAAAACCTGTCTTCTGTGTTTCTGATACAATTTGTACATTGGGCCGAACGCTCCTCTGCATCACCCTTGAAGGTCTGAAATCTCTCATTGGATGCTCACGTCCTCTGTCATGCAGTATGCTCCTATCACTTTCAGTCTGCAGGTGTAATGCTCCATTCCATTTGAACTCGGAAATTCTAAGCTCCTAGTCAGTAATTTCAGCTGGGACACCCCCTGAAGTTGGAATTCCGACTCTGCAACCCTAACCTCAGAATTCAAGATGACTGCACCCTTTATCAATACAAGTGAAAGCTGTTGCTTTGGTCACACGTGTAGTAGTGTCCAACTGCTGTCTGCGGACATGTTGGTCCGGTGCTTGTGTGCTCAAAATACTGCATAATGTGTTGTTATCAACTGATATTTCTAACAGTGAACCTGGCTAGAACTAGGGCATATTTTAGAAAGCAGGTTTTCTTGCTTAGCTAGATAACTTGTAGGATTTAAGGTAGACTGGGCTAATTATAAGTGAACAAAGATAATGGCCATTTAATCTTAGCTACCTTAAATCTGACAACTTGTCCAGCTAAGCAAGAAATCCTGCTTTTTGAAACAGGTCCCTGGTATTACTAAATGACTTTATGACTTGTACTGGAACGTGGTTAATGTGGGCGTGACGTCATTCCCAGCTCTGACTTCTGACCTCCAAGCCAAATGGAATGCAGAATAAGCCCTGGTTCAGCAGTCCAACCTGCGTCATGTGATGCCTAGTGGTAGAATGATAAATTAAGATGATCTACATCTTACACAGCAATATTCTACAACTGGGGGCTGCTCCAAGTAGCCATAAAGCAGGTTATTACTGAGAATATTGGACCAAATATCACCTTTCTAATTTGTATCCATACACTAAGGAAACTGATGTTCCATCTGTAAAATGCAAGTGCTCCTCAGAAGGGGGCCAAAGTGCAGTCCCTTCTTGTAGATCAAAGTCCAAGGGAACGGATGAGTGAATTGTTCATATGCTGAAAGCCCTGGTACATTCAAAAGGATAATTATGGATGGGTGCTTTTAAAAATGTCTTCTGTGCTTTTCACCTTTGGAAACAATGGCCAAGCATTTTGCCACTTTTGGATGGCATTGGGAGAAATCATGTGGTAAGATGAAGTTTGACGTTATAGCACCACCTACTCAAGGTAAACGTTACTCATTTTTTTCCCCCCACTGAATTTCCCCCCCACTAAGTTCTCTTTGTGGAATTGTTTTCCAGTTTCATGACAAAGTGTTGTGTGAGCAGCCCCCGAGAGCTTATTTTTGGGAAGGGATGAACCTGAGCTCACTCACCATTCCCACAATGATTCACAGTTAGAATGGCATTGTTTTGTTAAGACTGTTGGCAGCAAGCACCTGCATAGTTTTTTTTTTCTTTGGCGCAAAAGGCTTTTGCAGGTGGCGACAGCAAAATTGGACACAGCACACTGAAAATAGTAGATGAGTACAACAATCTTTTGCCAAAAAATTAGAGTACAGAACACTTCTGCTTGCAAGTCTGCGGAAAGGGTTCCAGTAATAACTTGTTATTTTTGTAAAACAAGAGGGCCTATTTATTTATGTAGAATGAGAGGGCCAGGAGTAGTTGGATAGAGGAACTTATATTAAAATCCTCTTTGTGTATACTTCAAACATATGTATGGAAGGACAGTATAACCATGCTGCAGTGTTGTCATACAACATGACTATTTTCACTGCTTTTTGATGATGGAGTCTGTGAAAAACAGTGGGTAGTTCTGTATGGCAGCTCACATGGGTGAGCATTGGAGATTATTCTTTTAGATCTACTTTTTTTATTTTAAAGTAGTTTGAATACTTAAAATGTAGGTTTCTGTGAAGTAATGGTTTGTATCCATTGATTTGTCAAGTTATATACAATTCATTCAACATGAAAATGTTCGGCAGTCATATGACTTAAAAGTTCAAGGTGTCTGTCACTGAAGATTTTTAAATGATCTTTCCATGTAGAAGATGGTGCCCAGAACCTTGTTTTTGTTGACTGATTTACCCTTGGATCACATAGAAAAACTAGCTGTTTCGTTTTAAGAACACCGCCACCCATATGACCTGCTTTGCTTTAGGTCAGTGTTACCCAACCTTTTTTCTGCTATGGCACACCTTCCTTAAGGTGGTGTTTTTCAGCCGGCTAGGGCTGCAACGATTCATCAAGTAACTCGAATAACTCGATTCTTTGCTTCGAAGCTTTGTTTAATCCACACGACTATATGTACTGCTCAGTGACCACGTCTGGAGGATAATTACTCTGGCACAGTGTGCTTATGCTGCATTATGTGTGGCAGAGCGGTAGAGAAACAGAGTGGTGAGGCTGTACAGATCAGGCAGCAACAAGGCTGTACAGATCAGGCAGCAACAAGGCTGTACAGATCAGGTAGCGACAAGGCTGTACAGATCGGGTAGCGACAAGGCTGTACAGATCGGGTAGTGACCAGGCTGTACAGATCGGGTAGCGACAAGGCTGTACAGATCGGGTAGCGACAAGGCTGTACAGATCAGGTAGCGACAAGGATGTACAGATCGGGTAGTGACAAGGCTGTACAGATCGGGTAGCGACAAGGCTGTGCAGATCGGGTAGCGACCAGGCTGTACAGATTGGGTAGTGACAAGGCTGTACAGATCGGGTAGCGACAAGGCTGTACAGATTGGGTAGTGACAAGGCTGTACAGATTGGGTGGTGACAAGGCTGTACAGATTGGGTAGCGACAAGGTTGTACTGACCGGGTAGCGACAAGGCTGTATAGATTGGGTAGTGACAGCGACACTCCCATAGGGACTCATTATAAAAAATGGCAGAGAAAACTTCTGAGTTATGGAAACGGTGAATATTTCCAAACATTGACATTCACGGCATAGAATCACGGTCATTTCCATTGCTTACCAAGCACTTTAACCGGTATGTTGATACAATAACAGCTAAAAAAATTAATACATTAGCTGTCATACAAAATAATATTCTGTTTTTATATGTGCACAACTTTAGCTAATTAATGGTTAATGGTTATCATAATTAATAATGACAGAAGGTAGCTTAGCAGCTATCGAGGCTAACATCCCCATTTCACTGATGATTTTGTCAATTACTACTGACGCAGGGTAACGTTACATGTTAAGTTGTTTTGGTTATCAACAGCTTCATGATTACAGTTGGCTGCACTGCTACCATGTTAATACAGCTGATTAAAATATCAGTTTACAGCTCTCCTCGGATCACATGGGTCAATGTGAATTTACTACCAAATTTATACCAAAATAACATATTATTTTATGGTCATTTATTTGCCAAAAAAAAATACCGCATTGCGGTAAAGTATCTGCATTATTGTGTGCGTTTTTTAAGTGCTGCATTTGCAAACAGTGCTCGAACAAAAAGTACTTTTTCCTGATTATTCAGTCTCACCCATGTTGAATTACTTAAAATATCATTATGGTATGCAGTTTAACCATTAAAACCAATGAGTTGTTCATTTTAAGAGATCTGTCACTTTTGAATAGTTACTATTGCACTTTAATAAGACAAAAGTATTTCTTATTTGATTAATCATTGGAATATTCGATAGAATACTCAATTACTAAAATAATCGATAGCTGCAGCCCTACAGCTGGCACACCAGCTGAAAATATGCCGCCTTAGGTGTTCAGTACCTGGTTTGATTAGACTGACAGTCAAATGAATAAAAATACCTGCACAGCTGGGGTTTGCTTGGCAGAACTGTTTACCATATGCATGTGCATAAAAATATGTACCATGTCTTCTGAACATCATGTACATGTAGGAACAAGTTTTAGTTTCACATGGCAGAGAAAACAGGAAGTTGGCAGTTGGGGTTAGAGCAGTTCTGTGATACTGGCATGATTTTAGGACCTTGGGTCCTGAAGTGAAATAACACTTTTAAAGAAAGAAGGCCCCTCCCTGAGAAAGGTGGGCACTGCAAAGAGCAGCAGCCAATTAAAAGTCAGGCTGGTTGGCTGATTCATGTTCAAATTTGGCGCTCAATCTATGTGAATCCCCCAAACAGTTGAGAAACTTTTTTGTGGTGTCAGAATACGCAAAGGAAGGGTGTTTTCTGTCTTCATATGATAAGTGCAAGATCTTTTTCCTTTTTTCTTAACGTCTAAATTGTGGTTTGAATTGGCGCCAGGGCTCGATGACCTATCTGCATCTCACTGAATGCCCATTGTTTGTAGGCCTGCTTTCCCATCAGCAGGGAAACCCTCACATGTTCATAGAAACCGTGATCTGTAGATGAGATATGACTTTCTCCATCAGTCATGGGTTAATTAGGAAAATGTTTTCCCAGTTATATCTCACGTGTCCTTTTTTCTACAGGGGCTGGAAATACAGCCATCTTACAACATCACTGAAAACACCAAATATGTAATGAATATTCCTTCATCTAATTAAGATAAACGGTAAGGTCCTATGGAATGGGTGAGTGCTGAGCAAGAAACGATTATTACTATTATCAACATCATTATCATCATCACACATTATCATCATCATCAATAATAATAATAATAATAAAGGCCAGATTCTTCTGTTAAACGTTCCACTGTCTGTGGCGGTCACATTGAAAGGAGAGCATTGTGCTATCTGATGTTATGCCTTCCCATTGGTTCCTGTTTTAGCATGAATACAGAGGTTTTCAATGTAAACAAAATGTCTCCCACTCCCTGATTGACAGGCTGACTGTGATTCGATCTAGGTAAGTAAGAAGGTCAGTGGAGCACACACAGGCAGATGTTTTAACATTTGGCATTAACATGCTATTTGCGCTCCCAAAGGGGGACTTTCAGGAACAAAATGAACATGTCCATTATCAGAGAGAAATGGTGTCTATTGTCATGTGTGCACTTTGTACACGTGAAGACCCTGAACACATGTACAAATAAGTGTAACATAGGACCTCTGTAGTGTTCCCTGAACGTGTTCTTGATGTCTTTTTACTTTTTAAGTCAGGAAGAATCCAGTGTTCTACTTTGACCATATTCATAATGCAAGAAAATGCTGGCTATTCTTTAATGCACTAACTTATTAACTTATTTTCACAGTTCAGTTCCTGGGGACAGCATGACCAGACAAAATCTGACCGTGTGCAGGGTCCTGCTTAATTTCTGTCAGTACATGTCAAGACAGGGGCCTCTTACATAACTAATTTGTAGTGACTGGCACTTATCTGCAGAGTGGAGGGAGGACATATAGGGAAACCCATGTCTGCATGTCCAAGAGGCCCTGGGGCCTGTTTTGGTGCCGAGGGGTCTGAAAGGTGACACTTAAGTACTATCCCAAGGCAAGAGGAAAACAAATTGTTGCCTTTCAGTACTTCTCTTGGAGAACAGGGTGGGGGTAGACTTCTCAAAACGCAGTGCATGGGCTTAATTACACAGCTTTTGAAATGACACCGTTATCACCTTCGTAATCACAATCGCCTAAGCTACAACTGCCCTAAAGAATAAAAAATCCATTTGACCATGCCTATTACTTTTCAGAAGACAAATGTTGTGACATTTTGTGTCATTTTTATATCGGATATAAACACACCGTGTCGTATGGGGCACTGAGGCACTGTTTACATTTTAAACAGGCCAGGTGTTTAACAGCACAAAAAGCGGAATGTGTTCACAATAGGTAAAGAGCATATTACCTAAAATGCAACAGATATATCCATAAAGGGAAGTATGAACTATGTGGATGGTCAGAATGTTCCAATTTTCATTTTTTTAGTGCGATGACTGAAAAAAAACAACTTAGTAAGAGGAACATGAAATAGTCAGACAGTCCTGGCATAAGAAGTAATGGACAGTAACAACAAAGAGGAAGGGAGGAAACCATGAGATTTCCATGTCCATGAGATTTCACATACATGTGAGGGTGAGCTTGAGGATCACAGTGCAGAGTTGGCTAATGTCCAGCACCCCTGGACACTGGTCCCCTGGTAGTTGGGACCTTGCTCAAGGCTCCAACAGCAATATCAGTCTGCCAACCCTGGGATTTGAGCTGGTGAGCATTCAGTAAAAGGCACAGAGGCCTGACCTGCTGAGCCCCACACTGCCCCCCTCCCCCTCCAAGAAAAAACATTGATAAGGACTTATGCAAATGTTGGCTAGACCCCAGTCAACCATAAATACATTCAATTGCTACCAACTGCCTTTGAATTAGTCCCAGACTAGGGGATAATTGAGAAGGAACAAAGGCACCAGATAAACATGGAGTTATTGTATAAAATACTCAAAAGTAGAACTTCACATCTTTTTTTTTTTGCATTTTTTCTGCAGTTTTTTTATCCTTATAAGTGGTTGTATTGTACTGGAACATTTAATAAAATGGTTGTTGTCTTGGCCACATCCTTCTGGAAACATACATTTGAATCTCGGTTATCTGGTTAAATACTAGTTATAAGTATTAACAGAGTTGGGCAGCATTTCAATTAAATGCATTTACGATACGTATTTAATTACTTTTAAGTATTTTGTAATTTGTATTTTGCTGGATGGAAAAAAATCCAATGTAATTTGTAAGCAAATACTTTGAGACATTGTTTTTTTGTATTTAGAGTAGCTAATAAAATGACTTTTTATTTATAATTTTTTAATATCATTTTAAGAACATTCATCACCAGGGTCATCACCATCTTGGCTAGATACAAGTAAATCACGTGACACATCCTGTTGGGTCCAACTTGCTCATTGTAAACTTAGTTGTTCCATGACCAGTAATCCAAGGAAAGAAACTGCTTTGGTGCTCAGTGTAAATTGCCTTAATGTAACCTAGTACAGAATGTATTAAAATGTACTGTCAGATATTGCTCACTGCATGTCATTATATGAAAGGAAAATAAAGCAATTGGCAAACAGCAGTGCTGTGCCCGACAACTTCTGAATTAACTTGCTGACCTGCTTGTGACATTCTAATTTATTTCAACAGACAGGCTCAGGCAGTGGCATCTTGTGGTTTGTCATATATGAAAACTTTCATTAGTGATACATCAATCTAGCTTTTCTTCATAAGGGCAAAATTAATTCCTATCTGCTAAACGTAGGTGTTTTTATAGCCATTGAGCCTGTGTAAAAGGGAGAACCCACCTGTGAACTTGACGTTGAATATTAAATGTGTCACAGCCACTGGTTTTTTGAGTGTATTTCTGAAAAAGTGCATTCTTTGCATTGTGCCTGTTTGACACCCTACAATAAGAAAAATCAGAAAATTCACGCATTATGATAATTAAAGAAATCGTTGATGTGCCTCCTTGTGTGTGCACATGCTCATGCCAGCACTCCTGTCAGCCATTGCCACTAATTCTGTGGAAAACGCTGGGTATAAATTAAGGCTGTAATGGTTCTGAAACTGAGACTGAAACCGCGATATGAGATTGTGAACATTTTGTATCGCGGTTCCATTCAGATCAAATCCCAACCAATCAAATCCCAGATCCCAAGCCCAACCTGCTGCTGCAGCCTGTCCAGCTCACGTCATGTTACTAGTGTTACAAAAATCCATCCATCCATCCATCCATTTTCCAACCCGCTTATCCTGTTCAGGGTCGCGGGGGGTCCGGAGCCTATCC
>JAODKL010000103.1:1718345-1741147 GCA_026780765.1 Petrocephalus schoutedeni | reverse complement strand
CATCAACAAGGCATTTTCGCCCACAGAACTGCCGCTCACTGGATGTTTTCCCTTTTTCGGACCATTCTCTGTAAACCATAGAGATGGTTGTGCGTGACAATCCCAGAAGATCAGCAGTTTCTGCAATACTCAGACCAGCTTGTCTGGCACCAACAACCATGCCACGTTCAAAGTCACTTAAATCACCTTTCAAGTATATATCAGCCAGGCTGAGTTAAAAGGCGAGTGGAAAATCAAATTTGTTTTCTTCTACTTTTACATGCTTTCTTTTCACTGGAGATACTCAGATAGGCTGTGATTCATACAAGTGCACTAAGTGTATGTCATCAAACATCAGCCTACTTAATAGTCATGGCCAAGCTCAGTGCGGGGTCACCTATGAGTAGTGCCTCATCACTATCGATTGAAAATGCAAGTGAAATTAAATAGAATCCACTGTTTACTTGGATCTATCTCCAGCACAGGGACACACCCAGGAATACAAAAAAAAACAGCGTTACCCAAGTGACAGACGGAGTTAATTAAGATTAGTCAGGTGACTCACAGGTGTGGGGCTTCGGAGCGTTCGAGCGGAACTGTGTCTGTGTGTGTGGGAGAGTGACTGGGTCACGTGTTTGTGTGTGTATGTGTGTTTGTCTTTGTTTAGGTGTCATTGTGATTATACATGTGTGCATTAGTTTGTGTTCTCTGTCCTTTGAAGACATGTCAGAAAATTCACGTACAGAGATACCAAAACTAGAAAACTAGACATTATCGTCATCCCCTCAGACAATTTCCTTTTTTTTCGATCTGATCTGCATAAAAAAATTGAAGTGAAAACATTTAGCCTGTTATCAGCTTTCTGCTTTTCTCTTTTGTCGGTTCGGGTCTGGAATTATTAATTTCAAAAGCCAAGGGTCAAATTTTCCACAAAGACGGGATCACAGACACTTTGTGTGTGTGTGTGTGTGTTTGTCAGTGTCCTTCGGTGTGTGCTTTTGGCTGTGTGTTTTTTCTGTGTGTGTGTGTATATATATATATAGTATATGTATCTTTATTCAGTATGTGTGACTGTATTCCGTGTATGTGTGTGTGTATATATACTATATATATATATATAGTATATGTATCTTTATTCAGTATGTGTGACTGTACGTGTTACTCCGTGTATGTGGGTGTGTGTGTGCCTGGACGTGTTGCTGTTTGTGTGGGTGTGTATTTATCTCTCAGAGGCCCAGGTTCCCATACCTCCCATGGGCCACTGGGCGCTTCCAGTTTCTGTCTGAAGCCTAAGACTAATTGGGGCTCTTGCTTGCCCCCTCCCCGGCCCCCCTGCCTCATTAATCAATGAGAGGAGCCGTACCCTCTCTCTTGCCCTTTCTCTCTATCGCTGCCCTGCAGCTAGGGCACTGGGGAGTGTGTGTGGGGGGGGGGGGGGGCAGCTGCACTCTGGTGATGTGTAGCCTTCCCCTGTGCATCTGCATCCTGATCCCAGGGCACCCGCTTTCTGCGGAAACAAAAGGCATCTTGTCACATCATGACTGAGGGCCTCGGGGCTGATCAGGGAGGGGGAACAAATGAGGAGCAGCCCTGCAGACAGGCCGCAGAGTCACCTGGAGCCTCACCCTTCAGGACCAGCAGTGGATTCACGGTGTTGCAGTCAATCAGCAATAAAACGATTTTTTTGAAAAAAGGAAAAACGTGGCCAAGATTGTCAGGAGCAAAACATTTTTCTCTGTATTAATCACCGAAAGATTTTGAAAACAGTTTGTGTTTGGCTGGCTCAGGAAAGTTTGGGAAAGATTAGGTAATGAAAATGTAAATACTGTGGCTTTGCACATTTTTTTAAAGGTGAGCAGGGTGGAACTGGGTGACTGCGGTGGTGGGGCCTGGTAGGGGGCCCGCTGGGAGCATGTGATGCAGTCTGCTGAGCACACTTCCTGAATCGTGTGGAACATGCTGTTCTTATTTTTTTTCACTCATTTGAAAGCTATTGTGACACTTTATAAGGGGTTTGGTGCTGCATGAAGCATGTATTTGATAGTCATTTTGCTTACAATAAGTGGTGTCTTTCAGCGCTGAGTGGTGTTTTGACAATATGCTTTTCAGTTGCTATTACTCATAATGCCCAATTACCATATGCATTTATTGCTTGATATCTTTGAACTTATTGTATTGAACTGTATTTCATATTATGCATTGTTGCATTGAAACAACATATACAGTCATCGGGTCCCTCACCTTCTTGAGCTAATGGAAAGCTCTCCATCTGTGGAAAGTCATTTGTATACCAGCCAGTGCTTCAACCATCACTCTTAATTACTAAGCTATCTGAATAAATGGTACTATCTATCTATCTATCTATCTATCTATCTATCTATCTATCTATCTGTCTGTCTGTCTGCACTTAATTTGAGGAACCGTTAGCACCATCAATAGTATATTGGCAGTGTTTTCGGGGAGCACCAGACACTCCACCTTTTTGCCCCCTTCCAGCTCCCAGCCAATCAGGAACGCCGAATACCTGGCACAACTGTGCTGGAAGCTGAGAGTAAACAAAAACGTGGACTTTCCAGCGGGCCCTGCTTCACTGGGGGGTGCAGGGTGGGCCTGGCCCATCCAATCACAAGGCTGGCCCACCCAGCCAAGGGGAGGAAGTGTAGTTTTTAATATGTAAAAAAATCTCCCTGGCCCATCCTGTTACCGAGAGCTGGAGCAGAGCCTGCTGTCCAGTGTTCCCGGAGGACTCTTTGGGAAACGCTGGTATATTGTATTTATGTGCCTTTAAAGACAAGCATATGTGTAAACTGAATACACCAGTATTTACCCGATTTATTCGCATTTGGAGCAGTTCGAACGAGCGAAATGATTTGATCTTCGCAGAGTGTGGAGAGGGGCGCTTTTACACTGCGCTTGGATTTGCCGCCCTCTAGCGGACAAGCTCAACGACGCACGATCCAGTGCGCTCCTATATAAATGCCAATAGGACACCAAAGTTGGGGGTGAAAAAAGCAGTAGTATACTCGCAGAAGTAATACCCGAACCGTTATATAACATTAATTTATTGCTTTAAAATACGGAAATGTGGAAAGTTCTAGCATTTTTAAAGCAGCTTAAAGTCTTCTTTTTAAAACTTAAATTGATTTTTTGTCACGTTGAAGACTGTACTGGTAGTCTGAGAAGATTCTCACGCCGTACCCCACTCTGCGTTAAGGCATGAGTCGGGTCACCTGGAGGACGAAACTGAGCCTTTGTGTCAGACTAGTCATGCATGAGTAGTTAGTTTGCCTTAAAATAGGCCTGCTGTAAATCACCCCAAGTTGTTGCCGTGTGTGTCTGTCACACTAGGGTTAAGGACATGTCTGTCATAAAACCGTCATGTGTTCATCCATCCATACGTATCCAGCTTCTTACCGTGAGCTGGGCCGGGAGGACCCACGGGGGGCCCTTACTCCCCCAACATGGTGAATTTATTAGCATTATTTTAGCGTTGTCTAAACTAATAATACCAACATAGACAAATTCATAAACACAATGGTTTTATTTTCACTTTTGTGACAAAAAGAATATACAAATAAAGCAGATTTGTCGTTGAAATGTACTCTGCAATCGGCCCGGCACAGGGGTCCTGTCCCTGCGCCTCTCTGGAGCTCTGTCCGGTGTTCATTCTAAAATACAGGTATCGGGGAGTTATCCTATGGGAATCCCTGTATTGTGTATAGCGATCGGCGAGTCCAGTGTGTTTCTGAATAAGTGAATGTTGTTGTGGGTTTTCTTTTGTAGTCAAATCTTTACCTGTAGCCGATGCTTCGCCATGTTTCATATTGTTTTTAGTCTTCAGCTGTGTTTCACAAATATTTCTAACGCAGGACCCAGCAATTCTTATTACAATGTAAATGTTGCAATATCGCTTCCGTTTTAATTCATGTCCCCAGCAGCACCATATCAACGTTTCTTTATCAACGGCAGGTGAGCTTGGCTGCAAAGTCATACTACTAATTGCATAGAACACAGCTTATTCTCTATGTTTTCCGTGTGGTCCACCAATAGATAATTTATTTTGGTGTTTTAGGACGCAGAACACACTTATATGCCATATCATGCACGTGGGAAAGCAATGTATTATACCTATATTATTAAATGCAGCGATGGTTTGCATTTGACAAACTGTAGGGTAACTGCAGACTAGCATTTAGAAAACTTCCGATGCAAACAAACCTAAATACCGAAAACGGTGGAAGTCAAGTGTTATTTTTATTGCGGAGTTTGCAGCCGGCGAGCAGGCGGCTATTTCCGGCTCGTCCCATCCACGGCTAATTTAGCGAATTATATGCGTGTCTAAGTGAACGCTGAGAAGTTCAGCTCAGTGCTGGGCCGTCGTGTTATTACATGGGCCGCTGCCGATCCCTTAAGTGCTGCCGTTCCCCAAGACAAATGGTGCTAATGACGAGCAAAACTCCGGCAATAAACGCGCAGGAAATCGCTGGTTAAAAACGGTCATGTAACCCCTGTCAAAGGCGCGCACTTTAGAGTGGCGGAAGAAGCCTTAAGTAACAATTATTCTCTCGAGTTACATTATTAAAACTGATTCAAAAAGACGAACGGGCGGTATTTTACCGTGGAGATATATTTTTAATAATGTACGGCACAGCAGGAAAAAATCCATTGCGTAGGGGTGACATTGTGGGCAAGAAACTCAATTTGGGGAAAAATTGTAGGTTTCACTTGGCGCTCTGCAGTTGTACCTATTGTGAATAATGTGCTTAAACTTATTAAATTAGCTCAGTAATATATCCAACAAGATGAATCGTTGGTTTAAAAATCAAAATTCTACGACACTAAAGCAACCCTTAAAGAAATTTCTTCTGTCTAAGATTATGGTGCTGTTGTGGCCATAAAATGAGCAAATGAACACATACTAAAACCGGTGCTCTTAACTCCAGCTTTTGCCCTATAGCCTATAATTTAAAGAGGAATAGTTTTTGATCTTCTGGACGATGTGGAGTTATTGGTGTTGTAGACATGTCTCTCATCTGCAGGTCCTCGTCATACGTAGAGTGTGGAGCCTCCCAGATCTATCACACTCAGGATTATCAGTTTCATTGAGGCAGCAGTTGCAGTGGAATCAGAGAAGGATTTCAGGTCCTTAAGTGACTTTTTGAAGCCTGGAGGAGTCACATATTGCCACCGCTATTCATAAACTGGGGTAGTTATTAATGCAATTCATAAGGGTAAGTCACACACTGCATTTCCAGCAAGACATCAAAGCCTCTTCAGTATGCAGGAGTGGCGTGTGATGCTGTGGTGCCCCCTTGGTAACTCTACTGCGTTTAATGCAGTGCCCCTTCTTAAAAAGCTCTGCCCCCTATAAGCATGCATGATGAACATGATTCAGACTTTATGTGCCTCCCTGCCCTCCATGGGGATATTCCATTACTTCTGTTGACTTTCAAAAGTGTCACCTCAGAAATATCAGCCTCCATAATAAATTTCTCTAATTATAGGCCGCATCTTGGTGAATCAGCCATTATTTTGTACTTTATTATTTTTTTATTAAGAAGCATTCAATTAGGTTAATAGACTTTTGTGACAAACAAATATGTGAAGCAAAGCAGACGCTTTGAGTTTAGGGTTTTTGTTAATGCCAGCATTGAGACATCAACCATGAGCTGTGCCTGAAGTATATGTTATGCAATTTATTTGCTATAGTAGTGTCACTAAACCAGAACATTGCATTCATCCTGAGGTGCCACAATATAAACCATTCAAAGGAAATCAAGGAAGGAAAAAGTATTCTTGTATATTTACCAGCATAACCTATATGCTATGTTAACTCACGCTAGGATTTATGACCGTCCAGTAAGAGTTTAGGTAGCAAGCATCCCTATTAGGCAATAAGGACTTCTAGCTGAACTTGATCAAGCTAACCGAGAAATCCTGCTTCATGGTCCTGCGATTTGGGGTCGTCTGGACCAGGACAAGGTTCTAGAGGCCAGCACCTGCCAGATAAATGAGTGTAGTGCCAGGGGCTGGCTGGCCGGTGCTGCAGCCGTCTGTGTTTGTGGAGGACCTGATGGCAGGTGGGCACTGCATAGCAGATGCTTTGGGAGCAGGGAAGACAAGGGACAGAAGGCTGACACGCTTACATGCAGACGGCGTTTCCCTGTGCATTCAGTCATTGTCTGAAACCGAAAATCCCCAACTTTGTTTCTAAGTCTGGATTGAGCATGGGATTTTTACTTAGTTGCTTTTATCCAGACTGACTTCTTCTGTGTTATGCCTCTTTATACCGCTTTTAATATGCTGGTGGAATTCAGGTCGGAGTAATGCAGTGGTTAGTCCTGTTGCCTCACACCTCTGGAGGGTTCAGGTCTCCACCATGGCTCCATGTGTGTCGGGTTTGCATATTCCCCCCATGCCGTGGGGTTTCCTCCGGGTACTCCGGTTTACCCTCCACAGTAAAAAACATGATGAGGTTAAATGGAGTTACAGGATTGCCTGTAGGTGTGTGTGTGAGTATGCCCGTTGATGGGTTGGCACCCGGTCCTGGGCTGTTCCCTGCCTTGTGCCCCTAGCCTCTGGAATAGGCTCTGGACCCCTCGCAACCCTGAACAGAACAAGCAGTTACAGAAAATGGATAGAATTCACGTCAAGCTCCTTGCTCAAGGGTCCTACAGTAGGGTCTGTTCAGGTCACAGGTCCTCATCCAGTGTTATTCACCTGAACAATCCTTCTTCTGAATGCCCTGAGAATAGCCACTGGTGGCTTTCTCTGATTTCCTGCAGAAGAGAATCGACTCAAATAAGAAGAGCATGCAAACTGTATCTGGGATTAGAACTCCCAACACTAGAGGTATGAGGCAGCAGTGTCAACCTTCCCTGATCTCCAGGAGTAGAATACTACTTTAAAAAGTGCGTTGATACAGCTGCAGGAGAGTCCTTGATCTCCTAAGAAGGTTAAAGGAATCACATGTGTACTGCAGTGCCATGGGGAAAAGCCAAGCCGATGCTTTTTACTGTCATCAGCTCTACTTGTGCTGTTATCAAACTTTATTGGTTAAGGTATCATTAGTAATGGAGACAGGAGCTGATACATGTGGGTAAAAAACGTGAAACAGGGAGGTGTTAAGTTCAGTACATTTTCTCACTTCTACTTACTGTCTTCCATTAGCCTCCACAAGAAGCAATTAAGATGGTAACCGTTGATATTAAATATATTAAAGTAATGGTCTGTGTTTTGACTCAGCTTTTTAATTACACAGAGCCGTTTTTTGCCTGTTCAGTTTATGTGACTTATTTTAGGATTTTCATTAGCTGTGTCTTATTCAACTGTAACATTTTTATCGCCTTATGTGGGTTTGCTCTATTTCCTATCTGTCAGGCTTTTTTTATTTTAAGCATCCAGAACTCATTTGTCATAGTTTCACATTCCCCCTTCTCAGGCATAATTATATATTTGTGCTGAAGACTTTGTTGCAAAATATCTGGAGAACAATACGTAAATCAATGAAAATATTAACAGCAAATGCATTTTCAGCAGCACAAGCAGTTTTAGACTTAATGACATGCAAGATTAAAAAGCAACGGAAGCAGGATTAAAGCAACAGCAATTTGTCATTAAGGGAATGTGTCTAGAATACTGTGGTGTTTATGTGTGGGAAGGCAACAGGGAGTGTCAAACTGAAATAATGGTGTCAAACTCAATTCACTTCATGGAGGCCTAATGACATTCTTCCGTTGATAAGCACAATGCTTTTCACTGGTGTGGCCTAATAGTCTCATTGGTCAAGTGGTTGGCTCGACTGGGCAGAGGGAGTCCTCACGTTTAGGGGGAAAGAGCATGGGGTGAGATGGGAGAGGTGCTGGCCTCCCAGGGTAGGAATGGTGGAATCTGAATTTTCTGATGAAATTGCCAACATTTGAAGCACTCTATCTAGAATGGAATGAACTCAAAAGCACCATTCTTTTTCTGGACCAGTGGTTAATTTCAATAATTATTAGCTGAACCTAAAACTTAGTAGATTTTGGAGGGGAAAATGACAAGACCAAATCGAAATTTTCATTATCTCCCCACCTGGGTGCGTGTCACTGCTTTCTCCTGCTTGCCATGTTATTTTCTGCACGCTGACTCATAGACTGTTTCCCCCTAGAGCAGATCTTCTTTAGAGCCTGCTTCCAGTCAATTATCACTGCATTCCTGGGGCTGACTGCTCCTAAATATAACAACACTCCAATACGCACCTGTTTATGTGTCTGTCTGACTGTCAGTGAATGGGGTTTTGCTGCTGGGCAGCTGTCCAGCAGCATGTCAAAGGGAATTATTCATTTTTCTCCTGAACTGTCCACAAGAGGGGGAAGCTTGAAGAAAAGATGGGAAGGTTGTTGTCACTGTGGACTGATGCTTTTGGAGATGTGTGCCTCAGACACCTGACATCTGGCCATTTGGGACAAATGTGTTTTTGGCAAACAAGCAAGCAAGCATGTGCAAAGTTAACTGTGGGCTACAAGCCCATGGAAGATCGCCGGTTCAGTGGGGATGTTAGAGGAAGGCAGGACTGCCACTTGAATTCCTTCATTCCAATTTATATTAATCTTATGCAGAGCTGAGTAATCCAGACCGGGAATTTGTTTCAACCAACCAGTTATGTATTAAGAGTCTCAGTTACAGAGTACTGAACTAGTTAGTTGAAACAAAATCCTGGTCTGGATTTTTACTCTTTAGACCTGGATTACCCACCGCTTATCTTACGTGTACCAATCCTTCACACCTACATGTACAGTGCTCACAGAAAGTCTGGGGATGCTTACTTAATTGTGCAACAAACATATCTGGCATATATTCCACACAGACTTTTTCTTTTTAAGTGTCATTATTTTTTTGACTGACTCGGTTCTGTTTTTGCCATTTTGCTGTTAGTTGAAATTGCACTCGTTGGCTCCTAAAGGAATACTAAACACAAATATTTGGTGTTGTATGTTAATGCAGAGGTGTTACTGATTAAAAAACACCCAAAGAGGCTGCTTGTCAATGAACCTTTAGAACTGTAATTTGGGTTTCAATTTATTATTATTAAATTATTGTAAAATTAATGTTTTACTTACAACTACTGGTTGTTTCTAATGTGATTTACCTTTTTGTAAATAAATGAATAAAGTTAGGATTTCTGTTATAAAACCAATAAATTTGCAATATTTTTACTGAATTAGGCAGGTGCCCCACAACTTTCTGTGAGCACCGTAAGTCCTTGATTCCTGAAGTAACACAATGGAGCTTAAAATGCACATTAGCATCCAAAGCAACCCAAAATTTAAATTTAATTTCTTCTGGGAAAAGTGTCCACCAAGCTGGCAAGTCAAGAATCGGCAAGGTAGATGATTTGAATGGCTGGTGCTTGGAGCTAATAGAAAGATCAACATCTCTCTGTGTAGCCAATGCGCAAACATCAGAAGCAGAGTGTTTGAGGGCAACCTGAAGCTGGACATGGCTTTATAGACACAGTCGTGAATCATAGTAATTCCCTCTGGAAAAACATTTTCCGATTCCTGCAGGACATGACCTGTTCACTCTGTTTCGTCTTATGATATGAACATGGATCTGACAGTCACTGAGTCACATTTTGGTGGTGTTTAAATATTCCCCTGTAAATGTATCTCTGCTCTGCAGATGTGCAGTAATTCTGGAAAAATCTTTTTTTGGCACATATTCCACTCGTTGGCTTGGAAGATTGTCATGCCGTTGATGTCCTTGGGCCTCTGCATTTTTACTTGCAAAGATCTCGTGTTGCCTGGTGGGGAACAGATCACCATGTTATAGTCCAGTTGACATTTCTGGGAGGGCTGGGTGTCTGGTCTGACTACGTAAGCCCACAGTTTGGCCTCCCAGTTATGTCACAGACATGGAAGCCTAGCCGTTGGCTGTCCAGTTTAAAAGCAGTGCTTTGCCACCCCTTTCAACAGAGTGCTTCAAGACCAGACATTTTCATTAATAGACCTCGCTCATGTGCCTGTGTGGCTTCGTGTGCTGTACAGGAGGGTGGTTTTTTCAGTATATTTATTCTACAAAAGATTGATTTTACTGTTCGATCCAAACTCCAAACATATTGAATTTTCTTTAGGGTGATGGTCCTGTGTACGATTAGGCCTCACACCAATGCTAATGATCTGTCATTTTTTTCTTAATGGCCCCCCACTGGTGAGCCTGCAAGGGCCTGATCAATCTTGTTTATAAATTCAGCAGGTACAGGCCAGAACATTCCCCCATAAATCACGGTCCTCGATGGAGGCCTCCTGCTTCCTGGGACCCTCTGCTGGATCCACCCCGAGGCTCTCTGAGGCTTTGGAAAGCCCGCTGGAGGAAAGTGAGGCACATCACCGAATCGGCCGTCTGTGTCCGTTGGCATGTTAATGTGGAGTGCTCCCAGGAGCTAACGACCGACATAGTCACGGACTTGCCGGCCCACCGGGAGATCGGCTCACCAGCCGTGACCAGGCTGCACCTGCAGTCACTGCAGTCTCGAGTGATATTTATCAAAAGATCCTTCAACGTGGGCATTACAGCTCAACCTAAGACTGCAGTATGCTGATGCTATTTGACTCTTATTGCAGGTTTAGGAGTATTATGCTGTGCACCACCCTACTCCAAATTCATGGAAAAGAATAAGTTTCTGCTCTTTACCTTGGCATGAGTTGGTTACTGTAGTACCTTAACTGGAATGCCACCCATGTTGACTGCTGTATTGGCCAAACCTCATTCTGAAGAGCACAAGTGCCTCAGCTCACATCACAAACTCCTCCTCTTGGAGTTCTGTTTGCTGGGATGCTCTGTAGGGTGGTCACGTGAGGCTTAAACGTCACAGATGGGAGGTGGGAACGTTCCCCCTTCTGACTGTTTTGAACCCATCTTCAAAATCGCATCATTAGTTTTTACATGCTCCACTGTAAGATGCATTTTCACTGCATTAGGCAGACTTTGTAATTAGGAGTTTAATTATGTACTGTAATTAGTATTATTTAATTACCTAGATCAGATGCCTTGCATTGTTAAGAATTTTGTCTTGCTCCCTAAGTAGATGCATTAATTTGGCACTGCTATCCTGATTTGAAGTATTCATTTAATGAGAGTATCAAAAAGCAACAATGTTCAGTGCTATCCCCAGTGGATAACACTGGTGTTACCACCAAGACAGACGTTTGGGTTCTGATGGCAGAACATAGCAGTAATTAGAAATTCCCATTTGTCTACATAATTTTATTTGTTTACTTTCAGGTGAACATTAATTTGCATGAATTATTGACTGGTTTCCAATGGCTCATTGAGTTATTGAGGTTTTGTACATATAAATAACTTGATCCCATTAACTGAGTTGATGGGTTGTTGAGAATGAGTGCATTGAGAACATGTATTCTGGTATTCTATCCATTTGCATTTGAGAACATTATCAGCACAGGAGGATTGCAGCTTTTGCCCAGTTAGTGGACTTCCTACATGGAACAGACCTTGAAGCGAAGTATAGGTGGATGGTGCCATCTTCTCAGTAAACAGATTCTCCTTGGAAACAGGCTCATGGCGGTGCAGAGCATAGTCTGAAGAGCTGGGATTCCACACAGCATCTGGCAAATCACCTTTAGCCACTAAGGAACGCTGTGGGTTTACCGTTCTCCACAAAGCCTGGGCTATGCCTCACTCAGGCCAGCAGGAAGTGACACGTCAGAGGTGACACCCTTAGGTTACATCAACATCTGTATACCATGTGTACTTCCCAGCCTAATGTTGGTCGATGTGGCTGCTTATCACGGAATTAGTACAAAATGTCCTCATCCATGTTTCCCCCACAGAGATGATTAACTTCATGATCAATGTTCATCTAATGAAGACCTTCTGGTAAATGTCCGCCTTACGTTTATGAAGGATTGCAATGATGCAATGCGTTATCAGAGAAGCATTACCATTTTTACTCTGCTGTTTATTGGATCGTTGTAATAGAGTTGCTTCACTATTTCCCAGAAGGCCCTGCATTTGCCAGGTCACCCAGATTGTGTCACACAGCAAGATTTCTGTCAGATACCCCAGTTGTTCTTCCTATATGCATTAACATCTCCTTTCATATAATGGGGAGGCATCTGTTTATGTTAGTCGTATTCAACCAACCTTTTAATGAATTAGCCTAACTGGCTCTTTTGAAGTACTGATGCTAACGCCATATGCGTCAACAGGTTTAAGCTGCCGGCAGTTTTACAACCGCATTTTCTAAAGATGTCAGATACATGTCAAGTGTAAGAAACCTAATTAATTTATGCCCTCAAGCAAGATCATTCAAATGCGGTAATCTCACTAAGTGTTGTGTTAAATAATCTGCCGAGGGCTAGGTGTATAATATTGTCATAATCAGGTCTATTATGTTCATGTTTATTTTAAAAGGTAAAATGAATTAAATCTATGAACAAACATTATGACCCACACCTTCCAGAATTCCCTCATAAAGAATTAGATTTGTTAAATCAGTTTTAAAATCTGGTTAATTAATCTCAATTAATTTAATAAGACTCATTGGAAGGTAAAATCTTAAATAAGACTCAGTGGAAGGAAATTGGGGCAGAGTTAGAAAAGGCTGCACTGGGTCCTTCTTTGGAACAGTGTGCCATGTTATTCATTTGCCCACACTGCATGCATTGACCAGTTTTCTGTTTCACTACTCAAAGTGACGCAGAAGCGAGCATTCAATAAGCCCGAACCGGCAAAGGTTACGGCACTGCAGTGTTATTACGGCTACTCAGTAGCTTCTGCAGTTAGGATCTTCAGGATCTTCTTTTTGGACTGCACTGTTTGTGGCAGTCATGCATGGCTGGGGAATCCTTACCTTCTATTAAGCTATAAGGTAACCGCTATTATTATTGTTGTTATTATTAATATTATTATTAATAGGCTGACACTTGTACCTAAAGAAACTCTGGATTGTTTTTTTTATGCAATTGCTATCTGGGATTATGGTAAAGAACAAGAGAACAGCTCCTGGGGCCTGAATGGGTGACCTTCAGGGTGAAAGGTAACACCTTTAATTGACATGTTCTTGCTGCCCTCCAGGTATTGTTACAAGTGGGATCCAAACCCTTAGCACCGGTCGCAGACAGGAGTACACATTTGCTGAGAAGGCAATCAATCTCCACCCCGCTAGACCAGGGGTTCCCAAACTTTTCAGCCCACCACCCCCAAAATAACATTCCAGAGACTCGCAACCCCCATTTTGCCGGGGGGCTCCAGCTCAGACGGCTTCAGATCTTTGCTAACATACGCTGGAAAACATCTTGTAACCCCCCCACTTTGGGAACTCCTGCACTAGACCGCTTGGCTGTCCTGCATCCGGCATCAAGCAGCATAGCCAGTGCTGTGTGGTGCTGTTGCTAATGACGCCAAGGGTGCAATTGTGTCAATGGCCACTAGGCTGTGTAGTAGTTAAGGACTCAGGCAGCTGGCTGGAGAAAATTATTTAACCTTTAAGTGCAGCTGTATGAATGTGTAGAAGTGTAACATGCACCAAATCACACTGAGAAATGACATCATGATATTGATAATAATATGGATACACTGAATATGGGGACAGGAGGATGGAAGGCCACATGGAACTCAATCCATCCATTCTCTGTAACCGGGTCACGAGGGGTCCGGAGCCTATGCCAGGGGCTACGGGCGCAAGGCAGGGAACAACCCGGGCAGGAGAGAATACCGGAGTAGTAAAAAAATACTCCAAGGACAAACGCTTCAGAGTAAAGGTGACATTTTCCCTTCGGTTGATGAGGAGTATCTGACGTCTTTCATGGAGTAGCTGATGTGCTTTTTAAAGTTCTGGACATGTATGAAGCGGGAGGCTTCCAGCTAAGGTCCCAGGTGGGCGACGCCTTTGCGTCTGTGTATAACGGAGCCGGAGGTCCCCCAGTATGCATACAGCAGCATTAAAGTGCGAACTATGAAGTATAAACGGGATAAGTAACCGTGTGTGCGCAGCTGTCAGCTTTGCCCTTCACTTCACCTGCAGGATTTCTAACCTTTCAGCATGTTGAGCTTGCTGACGTTTAGGCTGATGCCTGTGCTGCTGTCAGAAATTAATAAAAACCAAAAATGCCTCTTTGTTTTATAAATGCACTTTTTTTGATAGTTACATTTACTTCCCCCACATTCAATTCAAACGGCGCTGTTTTATTTTTTAAGAAGCCACCTCATTACACAATCTGAATGCCTTTTGTTTGGAGGAGTAAATTGGTTTTAACGGATTATCTTGGATTTAGGTATCAATACACACAAAGCCAAGGCACAGGCAGACAGCCTTGGTCGAAACTGCTTCTGGACGGTCTTTACTCACACTCACCACTAGATGGCAGCTTTTCTCCCCAGACTCATCGATCTGTTAAAGAAGTCCGCATGGAGTGTATATGCTCTTTTTATTGTTGTAGATAATATAGCGTAAATGTGGCACAGTGGCATTTATTATCTATTTATTATGCCAAGTTTGCAACAGGAAACAAAGCAGACTTCTGGGCAATACATATAGATCTCTCCACTTTGTTTGAAGAAATACTTATTTTAAGAAATATCTTAGGGTTTTGGTCATTGTGTTTCTTCCATTAGAATAAAGCAGAAACCTTGAAGCTTAGGAGTAGGTGCTGAGGGTGTAGAGTGTAAGGGCCAGGTGATTACCTGTTCCTTTGTTCTTGCCTTTCCTTGTTTTTCCCTTTTGCACCTGCTCTCTGCCCTCAAGGTTGTAGGGTTTAGTCCCCATGAGAACATAAAAAATTTGGCACTATAGATAAATAAATCTGTAATTGATTCTGGATTAAAATGTCCTCTCAGCAGCAGGCTAATGTTTCTGCTCTGTGAACTGTGGAAGGGGCATTTCTGTGGACACCAGATGGCTTAAGTTGTTACAGCTGCAGTTCATGTGGTGTCTCTCCATCTCGAACCCTGTCACGTCGGTGACACCGTCCCATTGGAGTTAGACCTCTGGCTGTAACAGGCGAGTGCTGAACAGCACAAGCATTCTGAGCAGGCAGGTTGTGCCGGACACTGCTGCTTCACAGAGTTTCTCCTTGCTGCGGGTTTGAGCTCTTCAGATGTCCAGGGTATGAGTGGACTGATCTCATGCAAAGTCAGAGCATCCCGTCTCAGCCTGCTGTGGCTGACAGAGGACAGATCAGCTCCAAGTTAGCATCATGTGCACTTTGCTTCCTGTTTGAAGAAACGGCTTCTAATTCCATGATCTTCTGCTGGGTCATGCTGCCACCCAAGGTGTTGCCGTGTTCGGCAACTAATGAGAGTAAATAACCCTTAGGGTGTAACTCTGCATACGTGTGTGTGATGGATCCCACCCTGCAGGGCGCTCCTTGCTTCCCGATATTGCTGCCACAATCTGATTGGATAAGCAGCTCTTCAGAATAGATGGATGGGCGATCATTCGTCTATTAGTTTTCCTAGAATCTCAGTGAGCCTGAGGCCTACCCTAGGACACTGGCCTCAAGGCAGGGCCCACCCATGACGAGATGCTACTGCACTGGATGGAGAGATTGCTGTTATTATTAGTATTGGCATCACTTACGCTCCTAAAAGTCACTTGCTGGAGGCCAGTGTTCAAAGAGCATGGAATGAAGATTAAACCCTCAGCGAGCACGAGAGGATAATTAAACGTGGAGATGAAGGCATCGATGATAATAGGTGAGTTAGGCTGCTGAGCTGTGCAGGAGACCTCGGTACAGGGAGCCATAATGGATGTAACCTGAGTTTTAACATGTAAGTACGGCGTGATCTGACTCTTCTCAGGAATCGTGATCATTAACGCTGTGTCACCGGGGCCTGATTAAGGAAACTGTGATGAGACGAGGCAGGCAGGACACCCGCGTTCGTTATCTCTGCGAGAGAAACCAACCAGCACTTCTGGTTACATCCGGACCGGCTCATGAATATTACCATGGTAACTTGGAAACCAGTCAATGGGATCAAGTGAATTTGGGAAGCTGCCAGACATGCCCAGGTGTGGTGATGCACAGCATGGTGGCTTGGCAGGGGGACTCCTGCTCTGCAAGGGATCTGATCAGTAAAATGGGGGCGGAGACATACCTCAGGGTAATTTAGGTATTTTAAACCTCTTAAGAGAAATTTAAAACATTGCATAGTATTACATTTATGACGGACAGTCAACAGGCCAATAAAAAATGAAAAATATCAAAACTCACTATCCTTGCGATATAATACCTTAAAGCCCCGTTTTATTTCCCCAGTTTGCTATAATATTTTATTACTATAATGATAGGCCATCTAAACAAATGTATCAAAGCTGCAAATAGGCTACTTGACGTCCTGATTTATATATTTTTTCATGTATATAAATGCAGTAGGATATTTTAGTTGGTATATTATTTTTATAAATATTTTTAGACCATTTTAAGCCTCCTGGCAGAACAAACTTAGCTTGATAAAGAATGGTTAAAAAGGTAAGAAGGGCTGCAACAACGTGCTATAAGTACGTCAGTCGCTATGTCGTGGAGAAGTTAACTCCACTGAACGGAGTGAAGGGACAAAGGCGTGGTGGAGGAAGAGCAGAGGCGGTATTTTCCAGAGGAAATTAAACAAATGAAACATGACAGAGGTGGAGAGAATGGTTCTAGAAGTGTGTGAGTACTTCACATTACAAAAATTATTGGGGAAAGTATCGGGAAAGATTTATTATAGTCTTAATGCACTTATGTAAGTTGCTCTGGCTAAGGGCGTCTGCCAAATGCTGTAAATGTAAATGCAAAAATGTGAAAAATGGTGTGTGTGTGTTTTACTCTTATTTCAGTTTAATGTTGTTTTTGTATAGCACTTGGGTGCCTGGGTTGTGTTTAAATGTGCTGCACAAATAAGCTTTACTTTGACATAAGGTCAGAGTGAAGACACTGCAATGTGACGGAGTAGCCCGTCAGGAGCAGCGGGCGCACTCAGGCTCGCACAATCGCACATACACGCGCACGCTCCCATACGCACGCGTACACACCGTCTGCCGAAACGAAACCTATTCCCCAAACGTTTTGTTTGCCCTGCTCTTATTTCAACGACGAAATGCCATGTTAGGTAGCCAAGGGCGCACACTTGCCTGCCCAGACAGTCCCATCTTTCGCCACGTGAGTAGGGTAGGATGAATTGCATTTAGACAGGGATGAAAGTAAAGGCGTCTGTGGGTGTATTTGATAGTGCCATGCAAGATCACTTTGTGTTATACTGTAAATAGAGAGAAAACAAGTGTTAATGTTGAAACAAATTGTGTTACCGGATTTTTAAATTTGCATTTTCCCTTGTGCACGTTTTTGCTCCGTCAGTTTAGATAATGTGCTATTTCTGAATAAATGGGTGGAAATTAAAACTGTCTTTTTTATCTGATTTATCCATTAATCTAAAAAAATATTCGACCAGTTAGTCAAATATTAAAATAATCGTTAGTTGGAGCCCTAGTTAAGATACTAAGCACTCGTAAGAATAATGATAATCAAACTGCACAAAAAGTGACATCCGCCATCACGATATTCTAACTAGTCAAACTTCTACATTTTGATTTCTTATAGAGGGAAGAAGTAAATAACCGCAAAACTTCAAATTCTTTAGTTTTGGCTACATGACTGGTCATAAGGCTTGCATGTATATACTACAAATACTGAGTTCAGTATTATTTTTTCCCCACTATTTGTAAACATTAAAGTTAGATGAAAGCCTGCTTAACGTAGGTAAATAGCAATCCTAAAAAACGTTGCTGCACTGAATGACTTATACATCGTCTGCAGATTAGGCTATAACTATGTACAACAACAACAACGATAGCCCTTATTAATGTCTGGCTTTATTTACATGCAAATATGAAATAAGAAACCAAAATAAAGTCTCTCTCCAACTCACCTGTTGCTTTTCCAGCATCGTCTTCACTCTGGAAGTTTTCCCACGCTGTATGCAAGTTAGTTTTGGATCACTGCGCTATACAGATTTAGAGCATGTGTGTGTAAATGAATCTCCGCCTGCTATAACAGGGTCCAAACTATGAGTGTCACTGTAGAGCATCTCCCACGCTCCCATTCCAGGTAAAAATCATGACTTGTGGGCCACCACTGATTAAGGCTGAACGATTTATCGATTTCAAATCGAAAACACAACTTTAAACAGTGCAATTAGCAAATCACAAAGGCTGTGATTTAGGATATGCATTATACAGGACGTCTAATCCAGTGTTTAAAACTGTCGTGAGAATAGTTTTCCAATTCATTCCGTCGACCTTGTGTGACAGTCAGTCTCACCAATCAGAAGTGCCGTGCTCCTCGCGTGCCAATCATGCTCACCAATCAGAAGTGGCCCAAAGTGCGTATTGCGTATACGGTTACAAACAACAGACACGTGAAACCCAAAGAAAATACACAGTGCAGAAAAATATTGGTTCCGCTGCTGAGCCGTAAATGAAATACCTACCTATTTAATGGTCAGAGATTGATCACAGAAAGGTCCTATTATTAGGGGTCCAAGCAGCGTTAGCCGCTAGATCCCTAATGTTTTTATTAATTGTTTTATTCTCATTAATTTATTTAACGTAAGGCAGTCGTGTTTTTTATAGCAGCTTTATGCATCATTGTTCTCAGCTAATTTGACCCTTGTGTACATGGAACTTTCCGGAAACACTTTACCAAGGGTAAAAAAGCGACCGAGCGCTGTTTGCAAACGCGGCACTTAAAATGTGCACGTAAAATTACAATCACTTTATCATGTTCGGGTTGCTAGAGAATTATTTTGTGGTTTATTAGGTGTATGTTCTATATCATTGTTGATGGAATAAATATATTTTGGGTTCAGTTCATATATTTCCATTCTTAACTTTGAATTAATGTATAGTGCAGTTCAGATTTCAGTGTTCAGTTGTGCTGAATTACAGTTTTTAATACACATATAGTAAATACTGAGTTAAAAAATAGCAAATCAAATCGCAATATCTGTCAGATAAATCGCAATTCGATATTTTCTTAAAATCGTTCAGCCCTGCCACTGATATTCAGTCCAGACGTCCACTGCTCATTTAGCCAGGTTTGACCATGATAGTGCTCCTCACAAAGATTTTGGTCCACACACCATGGCTGTGCAAACACACTAAGGTGCCAATGATGATAGAATTACAAACACACATACACACACAAGCTAACAATGTCTGTAATCTGACAGTGTGTTAAAAGCTATCCTGCAGGGATCTGGAGAAGTCCTGGCCTAATCCCACCCCAGGGGGTGGGGGGGGGGAGATTCTCAGTCTCCGTCCCACTTTGCCCTGCAGGAACTCCCTGCCAGGACTCTCGCTTGGCTGCCTTCCTCACACCATCCGGAAACACTGGCCTTGAGGAAAAGTTCTGTCTCCCTGGAGCTAAAAAGGTGACAGACGAACCCGGGAGGAGCGCATAGCCAGGAGCGACCCAGCACTGTAGGGGGGGCCAGCTTCGCCTGAATTTCTTGCTCTTGCTAATTATAGCGGCTTGGTCTCAGTCGTGATATTTGTGTGGCATTATGAATGTTTGGACACTTCACCCTGCGGTCCTGAGAAATAACATTACTTTATTATAAGTGCTGCCAATAATTATAGTTCATTTAGGCCTGGGACAGTGCTAACATTTACATTCTAAATAGGATGTAATATTTGGACCCCATCTAGGGAGCACCTGGCATAAGCTTCAGGGCCTCTCTACGATCCTGACCATGATAAGTGGATGACTGGATATAATAGATGGTCATATGTTTGTCATATGTTTATTTTCCCATTTTTACAGCCTGACCAACAGGGATTCTACAGTATTGTAGTTCGAAGCAACATCGGCTGACCTTGAACAATGACCTCCAACCAGTGTCATTAAATAATATCAGCCCTGTCTGGTGACTTCTGTGCTCTACACATTTTGACAGACCCCGCATTCCCTGCTTAGCCCTGGTACAGCTTATCATAGGTCGATAAATTTAGAACTTCTGCATTTCAATAACTCACCGATAGGCATGAGCCAAGGGGACGTGAACTGACAGCGTGGAGCTTTGTTTGGGTGATGGTACTATGTGTTTCCATGGTAACTGATGACCAGCCTTATGCCTACAGGTACCCATTTAATGAACCCCATATGGCTCAGGTTGGGCTAACTGCCTTACTGGGATTTTTATGGGCCCAGGTGAGTGCTGAAAGAGATGCACCAAGGAAGGGTCTTCCACGTGTGCATTTGTTTTGGGGGGGTGGGGGGGGGGCGTTAAATCCTCATTCCATTAGCTCTGTCTTTCTATGTGTATAGACGTCCAGCCTACAACCTACTGCGCAAAAATGCTTCAAAGAACAGCTATCAGTAGGGGGCCTTGTGGTGCATGGAAGCAGCTTTTTTGAAGTGTGCTCTATTATTCATCGAGCTGCTTGTATCTTGGGCTGCCAGTGATGCACATGCACAGTGTCCAGGAGGAATCAGGACAGACATCTCCTCTTTGCATGGATGCAAGTGCTGCTCTGTGTTTATGGCAGCGTGCTGGTGAATGCAGATTAGTAACTCTAAGACATAAAGGTCCCTGCTGTTGTACCCTTAACAACAGAAGGCACTTAAACTTAATCATTTTAGTTGAGGCGCACTACTTCTTTTGTGACAAAAGAGGTTGTTTTGCAAATTCTGATCATGTTTGACTATAACTAGTGAACTAGCATGTGCTGTGTTTGTTAAGCAGTGAAATACTGCTTCAGTGAAGGAACCTTGTGCGGTAAAAGCTGATTTACTGCGTTGCCTGTTTTCTAAGCACGTTTAAGAAAGATATTTATTCATTTCACTGTTGTAGTTAATGATTTGTATAACCGTGAAGTGACATTCCTTATGTCTGTGCCATGCTTTCTGCCACATTTCTGCTAGAAGAGGGTTTGCCGAATTGCAGGTGTGTACTTGCTCTGAGGGGCTTTAGTGATAGGCTGTATTATATCTGTTACCAGGATCCCAGGCTCGTGCCTTCAGTTATCCTGACATGCTCTTTTTTGTTTTTGTCAGTGCAGACCTCTTCCTTTTAATGGCTGGTAAATATAGACATGTTTGTTTAAAAGGGGGTCTTTCTGACAGACGCAGGCTTTTGACCCAGAGCACAGCTGCGGGGAGGCAGAGCAATGTTGCTCCGATGGCTTTATTGGCCCGTGTATACAGCAGGGACGCCTCCCGGTGACACGCCTTCATCTGCCCGCGGCCCTTGCACCTCTGATGCGCTGGTTGGCTGGAGTGAAGGATGCGGAGACCGGAGGCCGACAGAGCAGAAGGACCGCAGACTGACGGACACCCGCGAAGGAAGAGCGACAGCTTAACGTCCCAGATGGCAAACGTTCCACAGCAGATATTTCCAGGTGTCGCTATCTTACCCCCATGTGAGGGAGCCAAATGAAAGATAATGACAGAGACAGAAACTACACCCTGGGAGGCTGAGATACTGTGTAATTTATGAGCCTTGTCTTGCACCTCGCTGCTCCCTGTCCCCTGGTGATTGGGTCCTCAGACACCTCTGCTGATTCCCCCTCAGCAAAAAGCGAAGGGAGGCGGCCAGACGCCGGCTCGCACAGCAGCGGGCGGCCGCAGCCCCGGCCAACCGACATCTGTTTTTAGAAAGACATGTCAGTTTCTTCAAGTCCTTCTCCATGAGACAAAGACATCACAGCACACCGGTCACTGGAGGAAATTATGTCTGTAAAGCATCCATTATAATTTACCTTTAACAGCCACGGTCGTTTCCCTATCTGGCATCACCTTCACCCTCCGCGGAAGGACCTCGAGCAATGTGATCAGCTAAGCGAGGGGAGAAATTCACAAGTTTTACAACTGATGTCTCCAGATACTCCATGCATTATTCATTGGGTCTCTGGAAGAAGCCCTGCATTAAAAAAAACAAAAAACTGTGGGCTGGAGGCGGTGCTCCACCACAAGCCAAGAATCACGCATCTGGGTGGCGAGGGAAGGAGATGCGTCCGTCAGAATCATGTAAATAAACAAAACTGGAAATAGAAGCAATCAGAATAATTGCATTCCATTCAGATGTACTGGGACAATATCCCAGATGAATGGTTTATTTATTTGGAACTAAAACCGCATGGAAAGACCTTTTCTCTGAAAAAATACATATATATTAAAATATAAAACATGAAAAAAATTACACCATTATATATGTACGTCATTTTACTTCAGGTAATTGAGGTAGAAATAACATGCATAGCATCAAATGCCTATTTATATTTCACATAGGAATCCTATATCAATTTGGAGAAATAACAACTTATCATTATTTAATGTTCTTATTATTTTTGTAATGCATTTTGGTCTGTATGTGTTGACCCTGTAACCTTTTACAGCCTGGCATTTGTCAATCCATCTAAACAAGGGTGAAGGACAAAGCATTTGACCTTTAGTTGAAATTAAACGACATTGTTACCACCAGGCTGTTGGGCCTTCAAATCAGTCAGCAAAACCGCATCACGTCATGGTTATACGGCGCTTTCAGAGAACGCTGCCCCCTAGAGGCGCCACACCTGCCGTCTGACGTCTCCAGGTGAATGTCGTTTCTGGGGCGACCTTTCTTCAATGATGCTTCAGGGACCCTGGACTATATATGTACCTGATTTAAATATAACAAAGGCAGCATCATACGCATTCGTTTTGGCACAGCACTGCGGAGACAGCGGTGAGGTGTGAACAGGGCCGTGTGAACTTTCTTAGGCAGTTATTCTAGCCCCCGCTCACACCCCCGTTTTGAATAATTGTTCTGCCGGCTTTGTGTCAGGCTGAGTGAACAAGTTC
>JAODKL010000103.1:1706522-1717993 GCA_026780765.1 Petrocephalus schoutedeni | reverse complement strand
TTATTCTAGCCCCCGCTCACACCCCCGTTTTGAATAATTGTTCTGCCGGCTTTGTGTCAGGCTGAGTGAACAAGTTCCCTTTGATTCAGGCATGTCCCACACATTTTTTCATTGACTGCAACCCTCAGTTCTACAAAGTCCCTTAATTATGGTTGTATAATTCATATGAAATTGATGGAATCAACATTGTTATGGCATTGCTTGAATGTGGTACGACGCACAATCACCGCAGTGATCACTGCTTCGGCACACCGCCTGTGCAGCGTCCCTGAGTAGAGCTTTTTTGTTTGTTCTGATTCCACCCACTGACCATGATTGGAAGGACTAATAGTGAATGTTGTAACCCTGTAACACTTACCGTGGAATACATGTGTTTCGTTTGCGGGCAACCATGAGTGTCATGTAAATCGCTGGCCCCCCTGTCTGTGCTACTGATATTTTGAAACCAATAGTGGTTAAAGAAAATAACATCGATTTAAAAGAAAACGGACATCTCCTTTCTTAAAATGGCTCGTGCGCTCGCCACAATGCGTTCGTTTGCGCTGTATGTGTGTCTGCCGCATCGAAAACATACTGACGCAGAATGTGTGACACAGAACAAACAAGTTGACAATGTCATTTTGAGTATGCCACAGATTGTTCTCGCTGACGTGTTTGATTCTGTTTTGTTTGGGTGTCGTTGAAATATACGGCCACCTAGAGTGGTGATGTACCTCTTGGAATAAAAGAAAAACACCTTCACATGAGTGGCAACACAGTCTTTTTAGTAATTTGCCGAGGTTCCTGCCTGCTGCAGAGCTGATGCCCGGAGATATTCATGATCTATATTTATTTGTTTTGTTGTGTTTCTTGTGTTGCTTTTCATCCTTCTCTCCCAGGATGTTTTTCTTCAGGCCATCAGCAGGACCAAGGCCGTCGTGAGGGTCTTCTATACCCCCCCCCCCCAAGTTCAAAAGTACTTCTCTTGCTTCAAGTCAGTATCAATCCATATCTGTCCTTTACATCCAGTGGTGCTGTATAGGTTTGCCTCTTTCCTTCTTAAACCTTGGGGCGCTATCACATTTTCAGCTCTCCGTTCTCTTTTAAGCTCACAGAATCGGCTTCCTTGGCTGTTATATGCTATAGCGGATCCTCTTGCCAATGTCATTATTCGGCCCGGAAGTTTCCAGCGAGACACTATTGTGGCCTCGTCTGTGTTTCAGGGACAGTTTTCTTAGTACTCCATCCCATCCCATTTTCCTCAAGTCCCCCTCGCCCCCAGATTAAAAACCCGCTTTTCATCAGGGAGATGTAAAGTCCCTCCGCTTCATATTATGAATGAGCGTAACCTATAATGAATTTAAAGCTTAAAGGCACGTTATTCTTCAGCAAGACTGAAGACAGGCAGGATTCAACAGCACTGTAAACCCCAGTGGATCTGAAGTGATGAGCCTGTGATGGTGCATTATGGGAGAATTGATTAAGAGGAGAAGATGCCTGGTGTCACTGATTAATGTGGGCCTGCTTGCATGAGCCCAGCTGCTTTACCATTTTCACCACAATTAAATGTGTAAATACGCTCAGCCACGTCTACCCTGTCCAAACTGCAAGGCAAGCTGTTTGCCCATCGTCAGAGATGGATGAATGCTTGATAAACTCACTTTCCACTGCAGATAGTTGAGGAAGGTTACATGACATGCCAGCAATGGGGATAGTTAAGAAAAATAAAGTAAATAATACAGCTGAGTACTTTCTGGGATCGTAAGGTTACATCCTATATGCCATTGTAACTTTCAGCTGGGTACTTCAGCTAATTAACGTCTGTGAAAATGAAACTGTTTACATGGTTAATTTCTGCTTGGTAATTGCCTTGGGCAGTGTATGAACATTAATGTTGTCCTGTATTTTTGCTGGTTAAAGCCAAAAACCAAATAGTTACATATTCTTAAGGGCAAATTTGAAATTAAACGTATCTGTTTGATCACAGTAATTCGATTTATACTACATAGCATATTTAGCAGCGAGCACTATCACAAGGCACAGTCCAGAAAGGTCAGTGGGAAGGACAGTGCTATGTAGATGGCTTTGGCCTTGGTAATGGGGTGACTCAGTGGGCTGCAGTACAGCCTTGCACCTCCTGTGTTTGGGATTGAATGCTGCCTCCTGCTCTGTTAGTGTACTGCTTATACATATGGCCGTCACTGTCGATTACATCACTAATCAAGTAATCTTCAGATTGATTTGATGATTCATTGAGTTATCATTTATATAATATATATGTTGCAACTGGCGCAAGGCAGGAACCAAGCAACCACTGCAGTTTGCAGACTCAGTCAAAAACACACTCACTATATGCTCTCCAGTTCACTTAATTAATTTGCGTGTTTTGGACAGTGGTAGGAATCCTGAGGGTCTGCCCAAAAGCCACGCCCACACAGGGTGAACATGCGAACGCCACACGCCCAAAGTGGGGATCTCGGTTTGCAGGATATGGGATGTTAATATCGACTGGGCATTTCATCTACATGCAATTGGCACATTGCAAGGATTGCTGCCTTCTAACCATTAATGAGTTGCACTGAAACATTTTTACTCAGTCATAGGATACAAAACTTAGCAAGCTGCTAATTTTAATGATAGTTCTTTTCAATATTATCTAATAAATGATTTTAAAAAGTCAGTCTAAAAGTTACTGCCGCTGCTTTTGCACGAGCTTTGCATGCACTCTCTAAGACAATCAGAATCATTGTCATCCATGCTGTTGGGACTCAGTCATAGGCTGCGTGGTGCTTTTGTGAAAAATCTAATGAAAATGAGAGAAAAATGAATACCAAAGAGGTTAGTCTTCTGCTGTTTGTAAATATTTTGCATCCCATAGAGACGATATTGAGCAAGTGATCTGTCGCCACTGCTTTGTGTCTGCTGGCCACGCCACCAGCTTTTTTCACAGACTCCGTTAGTAGATAATATATAATTCTATTTGGGTATAGATTTAATTTTCAACTGTTAAGTATCACGTGAACTTCAAATCTCACAATGGGGACCAATATCATTCAGTCATGCGATGTACCATATTATGGAAGATGCTGGGGCTAAACTTCATTTTTGTAGTGCTAATTATGTCATGCAGGAATCCATCCATTTTCTGAAGCTACTCATCCTTGGGGGGCAACTGGAGCCTATGGGCACAAGGTGGGACACACCCAGGACAGGGGGCCAGCCCCTTGCAGGGTACATTCACACACACACACACACACACACACGCACACCTATGGGTGGTATGGTAACTCAAATTGGCCTCAACATGTTTTTGGACTGTGGTGGGGGCAACAGCGCTAACCACTGCAACACCATGCCACCCCTCATGCAGGAGTCATAGAAAGTAAATGAAAGTAAGCAAAAAGTGTCGACAAAGACAGCCTAGACCACTCCGAGAGGCTAAATGACACATATTTATAACTGACCTATAATTATTGGGCAAGTCTGTCAAACCCGAAAGTCTTCTTTAAATTGTATTTACAGTGGAGTGGTGCTGTGGTGATATTTGCGATTACCAACAGACAACTGCATTTTCATTCACTTTTAATGTGAAGTGCTTACAAACACAATGCTTTCACTTTTTATTTAGACACTCATCTGCTATGCACCATCTTCACCATCTTTCAAGAAGGAGCACTTAAATCGATGCTTTTAACAATCGAGTAATCGTGTTTCATTGAGTAATCGCGACAGCTGCACTTCCTTGCTCTTGGTGCTGCGTGGGTTTCCTTTAGGTACTCTTCTCTCCTCCCACAGTCCTGCAGAATAGCTCCAGCTGTAAACTGCCCACAGTATATGATTGTGAGGGTGTATCTCCTGCCTCATGCCCTTTCTTTCCTGGGATGAGCTCCGGAATCAATATGACCTCACACTGCGTGAGCAATTACGGAAGACGCATAGTGTTTCCCAGTGATGTGGACCTTGACGATGCTGTAGGACAAGGACAGTTGACCCGTTCCCGCCGTGTCATCGCAGGGGCTGCCGCACAGCCTCTACCCACCAGCCACGGCTCACTGTTTTCACCCACTGTCACTGGGATGACGCTGCCCTGTCAGCAGCCATTAACACGGGGTCACAGCGTAGGACGTCCGACAGCGGTCAGCCGGCAGGCAGCCTTGTCTAAATTAAGGGACGGGCAGAGGAGCTGGTGATCATAATGAGGGCATTATTAAAACTTAACCGATGAATCATGGACGTTTCTTTCTTATTGGGCACTTAGCGTGGCGTGACATTTAGTCAGACATATAGCCAGTCGCTGGGGCCCATGTCATCGCTTTCAGTGATGGGGGAGTGTGAAACCACTTGTTTTGGCCTTTCAAAACAATCAGCCTTTATGAGGGGGTGTCAGGCGCTATGTGAAGAAGGCACCCAGGCTGACGCGTTCGGTGGGATGGTCTGCTTCATTCCATTTTACGAAAATGGTCTGCAAAATCCCACTGTATCAGATATTAATGTAATGGCATGAGAATAATTATTTATCTTGGAAAACGATAAATTAGAGTACTTTTTCCAAATGCAATAGTAATTATAGGGGTACCATTTGTATTTGATGCAAAAATGCCTTTGGGACGAAATCCAATATGATGGATTTCTTTAATTTGAAACTTCTCAAATTTTAGATTACACGACTGGAGTTCCATATGAGTCATTTGACTGCAAGCCAGCAATGAATACACTGGCGGGATAAAGTATGTTAATCCTCCGGAAACTGTTTCTGAAACCAGACTAACCAGCACAGTAAGCAGCAAAATGGCAAAAGATTCTCACTGCGTCAGATGTAGGTGTAAGTGCGAGTTGGCAGGTGTGGCCTCCAGCAAGGAATATAACCTCTGTTTGCCCAGTTAAAGTACCAAGTGGGAAGCGTTCGCTGACTTTGGATCTTACCTCCTGCCAAGATATATAACGATGACAGCTTTGTGACTTGGCGTGGCTCGTGTTTTTGTCCTGCAAATGAGGACTGGCGGCTCGAATCCCACCTTTACCTTGGGCAGACTCTGTGTGCTTTCCCTTGTTTTGTGTGAGTTTCCTCCTGTAGTCAAATCACTTGTAGTTAGGTTAATAGGTGTCTGTAAATTGCCCGTAGATGTGCCTTATGATGGACTGGCATCCCGTGCAGAGTGTACCCCAGCCTTGTGCCCTATGCTGCCTGAGATATACCCAGACTGAGATGGAAGCTTAGAAGATGGATGGTTGTACTTTTGATGTAGAAAATGAGCTGGCACTAAATACAAGTATTCATTATTTTTCTCCCAGTCAATGGACTGTCTTACTGCAGTGTCTCGCTGTAAAGCAAGGCATTGGTAGAGGCTGCTTGCACATGACAGTCTATGGGAGATGACACACATTCCTTTGAAACAGCCAGCTGTTAAAGGTTCAAGATCGCTTTAACCTGATTGGCTGGAGATGCACAGTAGTATCATCACATTGGAACTGGCTGTTTAATGCTGAATGGAATGTGATTAACACCTTTGCAGTTTTTCTATTGTTCTATTGTTTATGCATTATAGGCCTTAATATAAGCTGTAATGAGTCATTTCAAGGTGCTGATGCTGTATCTTAACCAGGCTGCGCACAGACACACACACACTCACACACACACACACGCACACACACACACATTCCTGTATTCCTGTCTTAGTGAGGACTGTCCAATAATTTCTTTGGGAAAAACCTCTAATCCCAATCATGACACCCCTAAGCCCTGCCTAGCCCTAACCTTAACCATAAGTAACCAACTAAAATACAAGACTTGACATTTTTACTTTTTTCATTGCACTCATAAATTTTTATAAAATGAAGTGTAAAGTACTGAGGACTGAAAAAATGACCTCCATAGTGACATACGCACACACACACACACCCACAATGGCTTTGGCTCTTACTTCACTCTTGGGGCTCACAGACATTGGAAGATTTACTGTATTTGAGAAGAGACACGTTTTTCGGTACATCAGATACTAGCTGTAATCTGGATGTTCCAGAACAGAGTCTTAAGAGAGAAGCCAATAATGTGCCAGTGCAGTTCAATTACTCGTCTGAGCTCTGGGCTTTCCCGAGTTGCTCAGCGATTGGCTCCATGAGACATGTCTCCAAAACTCCCTCACGCAACGCTGAATACGGTGAACCTCTGCACACACACATGGTGAAAGAAAAGCCAGGCATAGCATCACACCATCAGGCAGGGGATAGGACGCCTGTGCCTTCAGCTCGGGCACGAGGGCCACCAAAAGCACTAATACTGTGCCATTCTTTATCATGACCGGACGGAAGACACTGTGGTGAAGGGTTATTTCCGAACCATTAGATGATGTATGCAGTGGTACCCAGTGACATATTAACCCAGATCCTGGAGGGGGAGAGCAGTCAGAGGTGCTGTCCCTCCGGTATTTGCTCAGATGTTCCTCGGATGCTTTGCCAGCTTCACTTAATTATTTACTTGTTTACTTTAAACTTCTACCATTATTAGAATAAATTGCCGCTCAGTTCTGGTAGATGCATGTGCGTTACTCACGTCCAGGATTTTAGCTAAATATGTGAAAGATGTGATGTCCCCCCCAGCACCGCCAGCTACTCTAAGAATATCAGAGTGTATTATTGGCATGGTCCTGAATTTATGGAACGTCTATCCAGTTGCTGATTTGAATTCCATTTGAAGTCGGCTAAATCCGCTAGCAATCTATGATAATTTACAGCACTGTTATGTAATGTGCACCTTATCTGCAGATAATTTGCAAATAACTGGTAGATTTATCCAAAGGCGAAATCCTTATGCCCACAGTGTCCAGACCTGCAGAAGTGAAACTAACAGGAGGTAATGTTAACTGGGTGCTTAAACCCCCGGTTTTTTGATCTGACTGTGAACTGCGACCTCCCGGGATGTTTTTTTCTTGGGGGGGGGGGGGGGGGGGGGGGGTTGTGGTTTTGAAGGATTCCTGTCAAACAACAGTGGGTGGTACATTGTCTTGGGCAGCTCCCAGTAAACATCGGGGGTTAAAACACATAACTGAGAGGGTCGAAGTGGTGACAAGGCAAAAGGGCACAGGACATCGCCCTAGAGCGGCCTGGTGGTGTTGGAGGCTGCAGCCTCTACCTTCACTGTAAGCTGAGATAATGACTTAATAGCCTGCAGTCAAGCAGCATCACCCAGCCACTGTGTCTGAAATCTCTGCATAGCAAAGTGAAGCAGGTAAGAAAAAAATGCTTTACTTTCCCTCAAAATGGTCCCTTAGTCAGTGTTTAACATGGCATTCACAGCAGCAATGTAGGCATGAGATTTACATAAAACCAACCTGCCTATTTTGAAATGTATGTTTGTGTTCTGCGCAGTGGTTCTGCTCTTCGTGACGGCAAAGGTATGGCATGTGATCACCCCGAGCCCATTCCAGTGGTCAGGTGACTGGGAAGTTTGTGACTAATGTCTCTTCACATTTTCAGGCAACTTCAGAAAGGCTGCAAGTGTAGCTCCCATGAAATGTCGAGTTGATTTTTTGCTCTATGCGGAAGAAAGAGAAAAATGAAAATATTGTGGCACAAAGATGAGACAGACTGCTTTGAAACTTTTTAAAAATGGTTTTTCTTACGAAGCCATCTTTGAAAATCTCACAGAAGTCTCAGATGGATCTAAAAAAAGTAATACTCCAGCGAGTCTGAAAATGTTCAAAGAACTTAAAACATCTTGAAACGCAATTATTTATTACTGTAACATCTTGTCTGCTTCATCCCTCAAACACCATTCATCATACTGAGCTCTGTATCTCAGTGTCAAATCTCAATTTTATCTCATGTCACGGGAATTTCATTCCAAATACTTTTTTCTTGTATTGTTTCTCTAGTAGCAAGTTTATGGGAGGTAATGAGTTAAACCCCCTCCATCTCCTGAGACATAGAAATCTGTTCTGAGCAGTAATACTTTCCAATGGGATGTTATGTTCGGCTGACCGGAGGTCGGTGACTCACAGTGCAGATGGCAGGGTGTATTCTGAGTTTCCTGCTCCCCTGTAAGGAAAAGTACAAGGAATGCACCAATGCCCTCAACCAGCCCTAGCCCACCCCAACTGGTCCAGTGTGGTTAAGCCCTATCCATTTACTGTCCAGATATGCCTTCCCCAGTATAATTAAGTGAAATGCAGAAAAATACCTTTCTGTAAATATATTTTCTATTTTTACACTTTTAATTATCAATTAATTTTCCACTGCTCCTATTCTTAGAAAGTCCTCACTGAGAGGTGAGTAGCGTAACATCCTGGGAATGAATTGACTTTGACTTTGAGTTCGTGTCTCAGTCGCAGGAAGATTCATGGAAATAAGTCCTGTTAAACAGTGTCACATTAGAGCGCTACTATCTCAGCACATTAGGTACTTCTATAATAGATTTTGGGAGGGAAATTGCATTTTGCTTAATGAATGGGCATTTAACCTTAAATTGCACTGAAGTTCAGTCCTGAGAGATGGCAGTTCTTTTCCCAACGTGAGCCCTTCCAACCTGCCATGCTTCCATGTGAGCAGATGCCTCCGTTTTGCCTCCTGCATGCCTCATATACGCGTCACTGATGATGGACTGAAAAGTCCATAAATAAGGACTCTGTTGAATTGCAAGGCATCATTAACAGCATGTCACAACTGAAGATGGTAAATTGTGTGTGGGAGGAAACAGACTATTAAATCAAGCATCAGTGAAGTCAATTACCTGACTGCCCAGTGAAACTCTCCGAACCTGAACACTCAAAACACTCTCCACTGCCATGTCTGCCATGTCGATACGACTCCATAGCTGTTCCTGACATTGGTTTTTAGTCTTTATTGCTGACTGCATGTCCAAACAATCATTCCCATGCACCATGGTGACGTGACACATTGTCTGTAAGACCAACAATGAGTCCATCTCTGTCAATATGCCCTGGAAGATGTGTCCCAACATGCAAGTCAGGGTCTCCTCCAGCACTAAAGTCATTTGCTACAGCAGAGACTCTTGACCTGAGATGTGGATCTAAGCATCAGCGATTAAATCATGAGATAAATAGCCCCTAAGGTTGTATGGGTGGGGAGGTGGGTGTTGATAAGGGTTCAGGGCGGGTGGAGTGAGGAGCAAATATGCTGAGACAGACTAAAGTTCCAGGGGACATTGATTAAGGCATATTTCTCTCTGGAGGGAGGTGAGGAACTACGCATGTGCCGTATGTGCAAGTGAGCCCCAAGGAAGGAGAGTCATCGGAGGCAATGAAGGCCAAAATTTGAGTCCCTGCTAATTTGCACCTACATTGTATGCATGCATTTTCACTTTCATGCATTGTGCTGCCTTATCTTTGTGCCTTGTGTAGAAAATGTATAATTAACGAATTAAGCAAATTTACTGTTAAGACACATTTACTTGACGATCACTGTGCAGAGATTTTCATATAAACAAAAATGTAGTTTGCAGCCCTTCATTCTGATTTACATGTCAGTGGCACAATTACAGAGTAGCATAGATTAGCAGCTTAGTATTCAGTGTCGCTTTTGAGGAGACTGAGGAAGTTAGGCTGCAGCATTAATTACTACAATTGCGGTTCTTCAGTAATGAACCAGTTTCATCAAATGTAATTAATAGGTATAAATAGCTATTTCGCAACTTAGTTTTCTTTCCACAGATTAGTTACTGATTTGAGGGATTGTAACAGAGTAGCAATAAAAAGGTTGATAATTCAACATGATATACACATCCCTTGTCATCAACAGTTATGTGTAAGTAATGTTAATACCGTAATACTATCGTGACATTTTACCAGAGCTAATTAATACTGAATTACAAGATTCGTTATAAGTTATTCATTAAGTGCAGTGTGGCACTTGAAAATATCTCGACACATTCCTACAGCTTTTATGGTGAAAAATAAACAGCGGCTTGTGATCAAGGAATTTCCTTTGGAAAAAAAATAGCTTTAAAAATTCATGGGGGAAAAAAATCACCAGTGGGGATGAGTTCTGAATTAGTGAAAATAACAATTATGTCTGCAAATTACCTACTGGAGTGGCAAACTAATGTTCAATATCCTCTCTGAGTTTCTCCCCCCAGGCCGTTTTTATGGCGGAACTTTGAAAATGCACGCTACAGGTGGTGCTTGCAGCAATGATCAGATGACAAAGGGCCTGGCAAAGCTGATCCCCAGGAGAAAATGTTTGTTCCCCTAACTAAAGTACTTGAATAGTTGCTTCAGCAGTTAGCTTGCCAAATAAATTAGTGAATACTGTTATTCACTTCAGGCACACCGGATAGCAACCAGGAAGTTTAATCTCATGACTTTTTTAAAGAAACAGGTTCCTGGTGATGGCTGATCAAAATAGAATTCATCACCATGCTTAGGTCAAGCTTTTTCCTCCTACATGTGCTCTAAAATATTCCAGCTGAGCCAGCCTATGCTTTTGGTTACACCTCAATTCAATTGCTTCATCTGAATCAAAGTGAGGTGCCCCATGTTCAATTTAGAGAAGCTCTAAAGAGGCCGGCGAGCACCTTCTCCTTTCTGTGGGATGATCCAATAATCCATCCAATTTAGGTCTTACAGCCAGCCTCCAGGAGCTGGCAAGGTATACAGATTACCGCACGTGTACATATTGATTTTTCATTCGTCCACATTTTCCGCTTCCACGTGGGGGCGAAATTGATCTCTTCCTGTACAAGCACTACTTGGGGCCCTTTTTGGTAGTGGGGAACCCATCTGCCGCATCCCAGCATGCTCTAGTAATGGACACAGTTAATGTTCCCAAGCAAAATAGTGGCCTATGGGAAATATTTGTCGCATCCCCATCCGCTTTTTCATTGATGGTGGTTTCATTGGCATGCAGGATGGGTGTGACCCACATGGGTGACTGGGTCTTGTAATGAAGTCTAATGCTTTTTTCCGTCCCTCCATTACTGCTGCTGCTGTTTAGGGTAACATAATATTCCACAAACTTTCTGTTACAGACAAACATAATATACTTCTCTGACATACACCTGCTTGTCTCTAAGGTGCATGTGACTATGTTTTTTTGTTTAAGTGATTACAAATATAGAGGGTAGTTGTGAAGCAACTTATTTAATGCAGTTTCGCAGTCATTATTCTGCTACTCTAAATCGACTGGTAATCCCACACAAACCACGATGTATTCATTTTTATGAGATATTCATCAGTAAAGAAGAGACTTCAGTAGCTACCACCTCAGACCCCCCACCTTTAACCAGAGGGCTGTTCCAGATACATTAACAGCAGTGCCACAGTTAATCACCTGATTTGTTTAATCAGTTCAATGAGATCATTTTTCCTTAGTTCTTTCTCATCCCTACAGTACGGGTGTTTGAGTATCCCGCCCCCAGAACCCCCAGGCCCGTTAATCTAGGCTGGTTTTATATGGGAATCCATAACACCAGCATGGAAGCTGTAGCTTTCTTTGATTTGAGCCTCTACCTTGAGAGCAGTGATGCTACCTGTATACCC
>JAODKL010000103.1:1689339-1706422 GCA_026780765.1 Petrocephalus schoutedeni | reverse complement strand
ATAACACCAGCATGGAAGCTGTAGCTTTCTTTGATTTGAGCCTCTACCTTGAGAGCAGTGATGCTACCTGTATACCCCCATTTTGCTCCCCCACCGCCACCAACAAAGAAAAGCACCATTCACTATTTGGTTTTTCAGCATTTGGAACTATGCACATAAATAATGATAAAGTTTTAAACTGATTGGATTACGACCCCAATTCCAAAAATGTTGGGACGTTGTGCAAATTGTAAATAAAAATGGAATGCAATGATATGGAAATCCCGTACACCCAAATTTTACTCACAAGAGAACACAGAAAACATATCAAATGTTGAAAGTGATTTTGCTATTTCATGAAAAATATTGGCTCATTTTGAATTTCATGACATGTCGGGACGGGGGCAATAAGTGGCTGGAAAAGTTAGTGGTACAAAAGACCAACGGCTGGAGGAACAACTTGCAACTTAGTAGGTCAGTTGGCAACAGGTCAGTAACATGATTGGGTATAAAAAGAACACTGGCAGTGTCTCTCAGAAGTAAAGATGGGCAGAGGGTCACCCTGATACTGCATCGACAAATAGTGGAGCAATTGCAGGAAAAGGGACAGGCTGAAAAGCCTTACTGGATGCCCGTGATTTTCAGGCCCTTAGGCGGCACTGCATCATAAACAGGCATGATTCTGTGAAGGAAATTACTAAATTGGCTCAGGAATATTTCCAGAAAACATTGTCAGTGAACACGATTCCCTGTGCCATCCACAGACGCCAGTTAAAACTCATTCAAAGAGGAAGCTGTATTTGAACATGATCCAGAAGCCCCAACGTCTTCTCTGGGCCAAAGCTCATTTAAAATGGCTAAGAGGAAAACTCTTCTGTGGTCAGGCGAATGTAAATTTGAAATTCTTTTCGGAAACCAGGGACGCCGTGTCATCCGGACTAAAGAGAAGGACCACCCAGCGTGTTATCAACGCTCAGTTCAAAAGCCAGCATCTGATAGTATGGGGGTGCATTATTACATATGGCATGGGCAGCTTGCATATTTGGAACGACACCATCAATGCTGAAAGGTATATCCAGGTTCTTGAGTGACATATGCTCCCATCCAGATGATGTCTCTTTCAGTTAAGACCTTGCATTCTCCAACATGACAATGCCAAGCCACACACTGCATCAATTACAACATCATGGCTTCATTGAGGAAGGGTCCGGGTACTGAACTGGCCTACCAGCAGTCCAGATCTTTCACCCACTGAGAACATTTCGCGCATAATAAAACGAAAAATACAACACAGAAGACCTAGTAAAGTTGGGCAACTAGAATCCTGTATCAGACAAGAATGGGACAACATTCCTCTCCCAAAACTTGTGCAATTGATCTCCTTAGTCCCCAGACATTTACAGACAGTTGTTAAGAGAAGGGGGCATGCCACACAGTGGTAAACACGGCCTCGTCTTTGAGACTTGTTGCTGCCATGACATTCAAAATTACCTTATTTTTTCCTTAAAGTGATAAATTTTCTCAGTTTTAACATTTTATATGCTTTCTGTGTTCTGTTATGAGATTTCCATGGGTTTATGAGATTTTCATATCATTGCATTCTGTTATTATTTACAATTAGGTCAATGTCCCAACTTTTTTGGAATCGGGGTTGTAATTGCATTAGTATCACACAAAGTTAGAGGTGTGCTGTTTGACGGGGTCCCCTGGCACTCCAAATCTGGGCTTCCAGTGGGGCAGCCTGAGGTCAGCCCAGTCCCCACCCCCACCCAGCTCCCCCCCCGCCAAATTAGAATCTCAGGGCACCCACTCCGACACTGTTAATCGACCCACTCAGTAACATGATATTGTTAATGAGATGTGGAAATGAGCAATAGCAGACAGATCGCGCAAATGTCACAAGCTGTCGTTTTTAGTGCGGCTGCCCTGGGCGGCTTCCCCTGTCGCCCATACCTAAATCCGCCACTGCCTGAGAGAGTTTTAGTATTTACTATTGTTGTTTGGCTGTTGGAAATGCAATACAGTCCGATATTCTCACTAGTTAATTCAGGTTAAGAATCAAACTCGGGGGAACCCATGTATAACTCCTAGCAATTCCTGGGGTTTGATCATTAATCTCTTAGGTTAAAAGTCTATTCCAAAACCAATGAGTTCCTCGCATCCATGGCCCTGTTTAATGTGGTATCAGGTATCACTACAAAGCAGTAAAAACCAATATTCACATGTTTTAATAATATGTGTATATTACATGGACTATGGCCATATTCCTATGAATGTGAGCTGTAATTATTCGATGAGCATCAGCATGATTGTTGAAAACTAAAACTGGTTTTGATGCAATCAGTAGAATACTGTCTGATATTTTTGTAATGAAGATCCCTCTATAAAATTACCTACAGAGCCAGCTTGCATGGGAGTAAGGGGAAAAAATGCTGCATCACGCCAATAGATCATTAAATAAATACCGGATATGAGTCTAAGGTGCTGCTGTTTCCCTCTCATTTAGACATTTAAACCACTAAAAATGGCTTCACCCTAATGGGAGGGGCAGATGTCTCCCTGTCAGTGTGTTCACTGGACACTAGACAGTATACAGAATGTGCTTAAACATGATCTCTAACTAGTTGGTTACCAGCTGGTGTACCAGATGATCGTATTGCTCTAGCACCAAATTGACCATGAGATGGCCGACCTCCTCGTCACCTCAGCCAACTCCAGTTCCTCCCCTTCTTCTCCTACTAGGTTTCAGCGGATAACGACCTGAGGGGACTGTCTGGGGTGTGGGCTGTACCCTTCCAGATGATCCCTAGGTGGCCCCCACCGGTGGAGGTCAGGGAATTGTGTCGGGATGTCGAGAGCTAACAGGCCAGCTGTCTGCACCCTGTCAATTAGCTCGCAGTCACATCTCTTCCGGCTTCTCGCAGGAACACCTGCAGCCAGAATAGCAGCCAGTGAGTCTACTGCCTTTAGCTCTCCTGGGCTCTGTTTCCATTGTCCGAGGGAAAAACAAGCAGTGAATGAGACAGTGCTCACAAAATGTATTCCGATCCTTCACTTCACATTGCTTAGCGTGGAAGAGGCAGGGCTCCCCTTGGTGCTTTAGCCCTGAATATACATCTTAAAAGCACTGTGGATTTAATACCACCATTGTTTATACACCTTAATTCATCATTAATACTCCTGTCTAAACTACGTGCCAGTTTCTTTATACTAGGTGGACTTATCAAAATGCCCCGGTGACATTGAAGTTAATAGTCAATATGATTAACATGGGTCAAGATGGAGAATGGGACACGATGGGAGAACATGCAAACTCACACACACACAGAGCACAGACAGGAATTAAATTCTCAGGAGGTGTGATGGATAAGTGCTATCCACTTAGACACACGCCACCCTGTTGGGTACGCCCGTCTCACTTAACCATTCATAATTCTTAGGGAGAACTTATTTAACTAACTAAAGAGGAGGTGAGGACGTTGACTCCTAACCCTAAGGAGAGCCCAGCTTTGAGTGCTAAGTCAGAATGGCTCTAATAAAACTATACAAATACTGACAAGAGGCTGAAGGTGTCTTTGGATTACTCTCGGGAAGTAGGACTGGATTCGTCCCAGGCAGGCAGATAAATCTGCCATGAATAAATCCAAATAAACTTTTTATGCCTTAAAGCAATGATTCTCAAAGCAGTCCCCAGGGACCCCCAGGCAGTCCATGTTTTTGCTCCCGCCCTGCTCCCAGGGAATTGAGGTAGAGGTAAGGGGGGCATGTGCTGATACAGCACATTGCCACACAACAAACCACCCCAGGGATGAGAACCTGAGCATAGCCATGCAGTGGGTAATACCTCAGCAGCACACTGTTCAAATGGAGATTTTCCCTGTTGCTGGAGTGCCAGTCCTGCCCCCAACCCCCAAAGTTTGCCTGAAGTTAGTGACCCTGCGTGCAGGGCTGGATGTAGCTAAACATGACACCCAGGAAATTGCAGGTTAAAGGCCTTGCTCAAGGATCCAATGGAGTAAAATCACTCCTGGCATTCATAGGATGCAAACCAGCAACCTTCCAATTGTTGGCACAGATTCCCAGCCTCAGAGCCACCACTCTGTCACAGGGACCCAAGAGAGAGAGGCAAAAATGTACACTGTTAAAGAAAATAACTAGCATTTTAGCAACTAGTATTAAGTGCACTTGTTGCACTTGAGTTGGTATCAGGTGTTAACAATGTAGGCTAGTCTTCTTCAGTTAAATATAGTATGAACTTCTGCATATCTGAGCAGTTCTTATAAGTCCTCATTCTCGATACCTACAATATTTAGAAACAGTTTACATCTTCTTAAAAGTTAGTCCTGCATATGATTTATATGAATAGCCAACATTAATGCAACAAAAGTGAATCAATTTTCCCATTTTGCTATTGTTATACACATTATTATGTTGGCATTAATATAAAAGTGAGCGATCCTTTTAGCATAAGTGAATTCCAGATCAGTTGAGCACATACATGGATTTAGCCCAGGTCCAAGCTCATGAAAGCTGCTCCCAACCAAACTTTACACGCTCATATTTAACTACACAAGCCCTGCCAGAGGATTTGACCGCTTTACACTTCACTAAACCGCTGTTTTCTTCTCATTTTGTCTTACTAGCAGACTATGTGTAAACTGGTTGCTATCTTGATGTGCAGAGACTGCAGGCTTCAAAGCTTACTGTAACAGCTGCGATGGTCTGAGAATGTTTTGTAATATGTGCGGTCACAGGGACCACCATGGCGGCCGTACAGCGCGTTTCTGTAAGGCTTCCAGAACAGCAGGTGGTTTCAAGAACGCAATCATAAAATGAAGGTTATCGTGGCAATTTTGACGAAGCCAGATAAGAGAAAATGATCACACAGCACATTAACATTTTACTTATTTAGTTAATTCCTAATCAAAAATCACTGTGCATTTCCATTCGAAATTAGTAGAAGGGTACTTTCACTGGCGTGAAATCAGATGTCTATTCACCTCTGGTCATGTGACTGGTTCTTTGTGAAACTGACATACTGTGAAGCATCAATCCAGATGCCAGCAACACCCAAACCCATATTGAAATAAAGTGAAAACCTACAAAAGCAGCACAAGTGCACATTGAGAAATTGATTGTCTGTTTGTTTTATAAATCACATAAACATTTAGCAGAAATCACTTTCCGTTTGCCTCTATCAACGATTCAACCCTAATCTTTCTGTGAACGCACCACCCTGGGCACCTTGATAGCTGATGGACTCATTGGCATTCCTGCTTGGTTGTGAGTGTTGCATTTTACTTTTATTTATAATGGCAGTAGGAGTTATTTTCAGCCATTTGAAATGGTGGATATGGCCCACTTTTGTACTCCCACCCCAGGCAACAAAAAGGAATGGTAACTCAGAACATTTAATCGTTCAAAAATATCGAAAGAGAGTGAGGGAGACAGAGAAACTGGGCTAGATGCTGAGCGAGGGTGCCTGCGACAGCCTGAGCTGGTAAGTGGCTCTCTGATTTAAACGGCAAGTGATTGATATTCCACACGCTCAGTCTAAGCACATTTTTCCAATCCCTCCCCTGGGGTCCTTTTCATTGTCAGGGCAGTTTTTAAAAAAGGTTTTGCAGTCATAATAGTTAGATATTAATTTTTGTGGGGTCTATAAACAACAATTCAGCAGTATGGACAAACCTACGAATGTAACCTTGGGTTTTGTGCTACCCTCATGCATTTTGCCTGAGGGCAGTGACTTAGGGAAACTGTATTTTAAGGTGGAGATGTGCTCAGTCAAGCCGTAGATTAGCTCACAGACCTGTGTGCTGGACTCTACAGCGTAACACACATGACACTGTACGATAGAGTCCCAGTCCATCATTTGTGGAGACATCCTTCTTAAGATGATTCAACAAGTAATTGCAGACACTCAACACTTAGGCCCTTAGGGTCTAAAGCAGGGGTGCCCAATCCTACTCCTGGAGAGCTACCTCCCTGCAGATCTTAGGTGCAGCCCTAATTTAACACATTTGATACTGATAATTAGGCCCTTCGGAAGCATCTCAATTAGTCAGTTTTGCTTCAACAGGTTGCTACTGATTGGCAGAAGAAGGAGTTTGCTGAACCAGCAGTATGGTTTGGGAGGATTAACAACCAATGCTAATAACCATTACAATCACATTAAACCAACACCTTTCTTTCACAAGCTAATAGATTCTTAATCTCGGCTGTTGAGCAAGGGAGGGGGGTGGGTTATCTAAATGTAAAGAGGCACGTCCCGTGTCTGTACACTCTGTAGCTCCAGAGGTAATGGATGGCTGTGCCGACTCAGTAATTACTCAATGTCCCCACTTCTTACGCCATTCATTAGTCCCCACAGGCCCTGTCAGTTATAGGTTTCTCTGGCCGTCTGAAGCAGTCAGCCCGCTGGAAAGTTCTCCTGAAAGTTTGTCTAGCACTACGCCTTTCTCCACTTTGAACATGAGAGGAACTCGGCCCTTGGGCTCATGATCATAATTCCAATAATTTAATTTGAGACATCAGCTACTGGGACCTGATTGGAACGCTGAGACTTGTTTCAATATATCGCTTAGTGCATTTGCGGCTGTTTGCTGCCGCATCAAATCAGCCAGGGTCTGGTCTACTTCTGAAATGGCGTTTTGCAATTCATTTGCACATCACATGGGTAAATGTCTTTTTTCCAAATTGGAGTAACGTTGATTTGCTTTAGAAGTTGTAGATTTATTTCCAAAGCTGATTTCTGAATAGGAGTAAAGGCCAGTGCTACCCTGACTGTTTATGGTGGTTTATTCTGTACAATGGTGAATTAAGCCTATGTGTATTGATTTTCCATGTGTATACTCTCCTTGTGCATGTTAAAAATGGAGCACTGTTTGCTACATTGAAAACAGTGTGTCTTTAAGCTCTGGTGAAAATCATATTTCCTCTCCCTTATTCCATTTATTGAACTCAAAACCCATATTAAAATTTCACATGAAGGTTGCACTTTCAGTGTGCCTTTCAAAGCAATTGTTATTGATTGTAGGTAGAAGATCTTTTTGACTCCCTAATTTTAAAAGAATCAGACTGTGCGAACAGGTTGTGGAAGATTATTTGCTTAGTACTCACATGAGAAGAAATGTTTCTGGGGCCATGTTATTTGGGATCCAAGAAAAGAAGCACTGGTAAATAAAATCCCATTCATATTTTTTTTCACAAGCAAAATCTTAGTATTGCCCAGTGACTCACACAGACCCTTCAGAAGCAATCTAGCAGGTTTGTGTCACGGGAAGATGGGGGGAATCACATTATGACGTATTTTCAGCCTCCATATGTTATACATTATGTTGTAGGGTAGATTAAGTAGGGTAGATTAAATGCTGATATTCACAGTTATATTTATTTACCTGGCAGATGCTTTTGTCCAAAGTGACACACAAGTAAGTCAGATAATGCATACAGAAGTAAAAGCATGTAACATACAAGTAAAGCAGAAATATAACTAATAGGTTGCACTTGGTAATGTTCATATCAGTAGTGAGGCTTTTTATAAGGTTTCGTTGGATCTTTAAGCACAAAAGATGAGACACACTTTGCCTCATCTTTGAGTTGCCCTTTTTAAGGACCATGTTTCTAATGGGAGTTTACTGGACCATGGGAGTGATTAATGCTCTCCAGAGACAGCAGTAGTGAGTGTTCTGCAGATGGCCTCAGGTCAGAGCATCTGCTGCTGTCACTGAGCAATGAATTCCTGGGCTTAAGCCACTCCTCATCACTGCCTCATTGCTGTCTTATTGCTGCACAGAGCTGAGGCCACTCCTCATCACTTCCTCATTGCTGTCTCATTGCTGGACAGAGCTGAGGCCACTCCTCATCACTGCCTCATTGCTGTCTCATTGCTGCACAGATCTGAGGCCACTCCTCATCACTGCCTCATTGCTGTCTCATTGCTGCACAGATCTGAGGCTACTCCTCATCACTGCCTCATTGCTGTCTTATTGCTGCACAGAGCTGAGGCCACTCCTCATCACTGCCTCATTGCTGTACCAGCCTGAAGCTGCCCATCACTGCACATCACTGGCTCAGCCTGACACTGCTCATCACTGTACCAGCCTGAATCTGCTCATCACTGCCTCATCACTGTACCAGCCTGAAGCTGCTCATCACTGCCTCATCACTGCTCCAGCTTTATGCTGCTCATCACTGTGTCATCACTGCCCTAGCCTGAAGCTGCTCATCACTGCCTCATCACTGCTCCAGCTTTATGCTGCTCATCACTGTGTCATCACTGCCCTAGCCTGAAGCTGCTCATCACTGTACCAGCCTGAAGCTGCTCATCACTGCCTCATCACTGCCCCAGCCTGAAGCTGTTCATCACTGCCTCATCACTGCCCCAGCCTGGCAATAGAATAAGGCATTAAGGAACTAAAGCAAATGTACATTCAAAAATTGTTGAAGGGTTCACTAAGACAATTGAATATAAACATAATACTTAAGTACTCAGCAGTGCTAACCAGTCTGGTGTGTTGGAAAAGGGAAACTTCATGAATAAGGCTCAGCTTCCTGTCAGACAAGCTTTTCAGTGCAATGAGTGAAAATCATGTGACTGTGTTATGGCAGTCCCTGGTGATGACAGTAAATAAGCCATTTTGTAATGGGGACGACTATTCATTGTTTTGTTTAAAAAAACATACATTTGCTGAGATTCTTGCATTCACCACCAATGCTCAGGGATATATATGAATATCTGTCAAGTCTGTAACATTGTTTTTGTTTGTCATGGCCTTTGTTGAGTCTCTGTTTGCATTTAGGATGCCAGAACGGTAGGCCGGCCATCAGGAAGTGGTTGTGCTCCTCCTCATGCATTAGAATGAAACCGTAAGAGATTCCTGTGCCTTCTGTGGACAGCCATATCCTTTGTAGGCGTTGCCTGTGGGATGTTTTCTCCTGGCTCCAGACACTGAACAATAGGTGTTGTGTTGTGAGGAGCGGTGTTTCAGTAATGAGCGAGATTTAATTGTTAAGCACAGAGCTGGCCTGCACACGTATGCTGCTCTTGACGGCAGGCCTCGTCGGTTCGGTGCTGACACAATGCCAGCTCTACTGCCAAGCTACTCTCTGAGTTAATTGGCTTTTCTTTGGGATAAGCGCCCAGCCAAGCAATTACAGGTCAGATTAGGACTAAAGGTTAGGAGTGAATGGGCAACTCACACAAAAAAAATAAAAAATAATAATGATCCCATAATTAGCGATAATTTCTACTGGGAGCCTAAAGGTAGCTATGTTAAGCCTTTTGAATGATCGTAATCTCTTGAACGGATTCCCGGAGGTCAGCGCTGTCACGGGCAAATGACTCAAATTGTTGTTTTCTGTTTACAAGCATTAAAATTGTCAGAGATGGGGAGTTATGGCATAGTGCTATTGACTGACTGGCTTTGAGGAGCAAGACCTAAGGTCCTGTTGACTTTACGCAGATCCCTGCCCCCTGTAGAAGGAATTTGACACACACAATGAGAAGCTTGCTTCATGATGTTTACTCAGTTATGACAGAAGGTTATTTGCAATTCCAAAGCAGCCATGTCTTCTGTAGCTTCTGTATTTTGTTATTAAATTTCAAGGTGGATAAATGGAGAGATCGGTTAAAAACGCTCCATAATCACCTCTACGCAGAAAATTTCCTGTGTGCCATAATGAAAATTGATCTACTGCTAATTGCTTTATCTTATATCAGCTCTCGGATGACTGAAATGGTGTTTTTCTGAGCTAAACAAAATATAGATTCAGCATGGATGTCAGACTGGCACAGCATTGCAAAGGCTGGACTTCTTTGCTTTCTCCCGCCACTAAATGAACAGGACAGAAGACGCATAGCTCCTCGTAGACGGTGTGAGTGGTCAGGTACCGGCTCGACTAAGCCAGTGTAAGATGTGTGATGTGAATTTCAGCCGGGCTGTCATCCTCCTTTATGCACCAGACAGGATGCATGGAACCTCTTTAAGGCTAGAGGGCAAATAAAAATGGGGACATAAAAATGACAAAGTAATATGTGGGGCTGAAATGACAAACCGAAAGAGGGCCATCAGTATGATTCATGATTATCGTGATATTTATCACTGAGACCTGAAACCGCCTTCTGCTGAATGACGATGCAGATTTCCCATCCCAGCACTGCTCCTGCTGCTTTCACCAGAAGGGGTGAAAAACCCTTGTATTGCAGGGTGTTGTGGTACAGTGGTCAGCTGCCCTCCCAGCAATTTTCTTTCAAACTAATAGTAAGACTATTTTAAATATGAGAGTGTTTACTGCTTTGCAGTCATTCTGGCTTTATTTTGGGCAGGTTTAATGTTGTTTTCAGTGGTCGATTATCGTGAGGAGGACGATCAGGTGAGTTTGTCACTCAGCGGTAATTCACCTGCCCCCTCGTTTCTGATGGTTATGGTTTGGTGTCCTCCATTTCTGGATAATGTCACACAGCTGACCCGTGAATGTAAGAGCCGAGTGATTTGCAGTGCCACCTCTGCTCGGGGTTTATCCTATGGGTGGGGGGGGGTCTGAGTTCCTCCCCTTTGCCCGAATTATCTAAAGTGCCCCCTTTTAAAGGTACTGACAGCTCCATTTATATATATATATATATGCTCCTCAACTATGCCCCATTAATGTAAGAAATAAATGTTTTGATCCATACTCCATAACTCCATACATGTTTTTCCGTGTATGTGTGTGTGTGTGTGTATTACCACAGCCCTATGCTTGTCCGGCATGTTATAGCACAGTCCCAGGCTTCAGGCAGTGAAAAGAGGGATTCCTGATGGATCCTTTTGCCTTCACCACTGCTGGCACATTGAAACTCTACTTCTTACTGCATAGTGCAGATTTTGATCAGAAGTGCATTTCACAAGCATCTCCACCCTTCGCCCATAGGATCGCTCATATTACTGCTGCCTGTCAGACCTTTAGCCTATTCTGATCCAAGGAAGCAGATGAACTATGCCATGTGATGTTCTTAAAGTCTCCCTTCTCTCAGAGGACTAGCCATTATGCAATTCCCTGTTCCTTTTCCATCATTTTAAATAATTTGCTGTTCTTAAATTAGAAATTCTTTGTAATTTGCTTTATAATTTCTCCTTTAATTTTCTGTCATCGCTTATAGAGGTTGAGTTGGAAATCCACTATCATTTTCCTCCTTTTGGGGCTTGTTACAGACATATGAAATAAGGCATAATTATTTGAAACTGGTTAGCAATTAAGGTAAATAGTTTATCGCAGTACCGGGAACTCAAATAATCTTTTATAAATGATTGTGTATATTTTATTTGCTTCACATTATATTTATTTTTAGTGATTATTTGATATCATAAGCTAGGTCGGTCAAATGGCAAAACATGCTTGATGTTTATCATGACTGTATCTGTGTTTGTATTGCTTTCTTTCTGTGGGGGCAAAAACCGTCAGGACTGAATATTCAGTCATTAAGGAGTCCCTTTTCTCATTCCAGTCCATAGTAAAGAGGCTCCTGTCCCATTGTCACAGAATAGTGCTTCCCCCTGGATATTGAACAAAGGCATTTCTCTGATGAAGCTAGCTCAGTTGTCTTCTGTCAAGATAGCCCAGGGTGGCAATATGCTATGAATGAAAATGCCGGCGTGGTGTCCGGTGGTAGTAGCTGCAGAGGGGATCCGCTACTGGCCGTCTGCATGCCGCGGTACAGTCAATCAGAGGGCGAATTGCGACTGGCCACATTCAGCATGCACTTCAGTGGGTCATCATTCTGCCACAGGTGCATCTGGAACCTTCCACAAGCCTGTGGAGCACCCGCTGGTCGCTGGCCATCAGCACCCAGTGATGCAGCATCTGTCAAATGGGGAATCCGAGTCTGCCTCATGAGGGGAAACAGCCAAGGGGTAAGAGGAAAGTGCCCATACAGGCCCTATCATTCAGCAAATAGGAACCATTCAAAGCGATATTACCTTTTTCTTTTGATTCAAAAACGAGGCACACGATCAAGGAGATTATAAATGAGGCATTTTTAGTCTGCGTGCCACTTTGATATAGAAGAAAGTAACAGACGTATAAACTATGGCCAACCAACAGTATGTCTGCGTAAAATAAGTGAGATAATGCCTTGGTCTGTAAACATTAGGTCTTTCCTGCTTTTATACATATCTAAAGGTCAAAAGTAACGCAAGGTGTATTTTTATTAAAAGGAGCATGCTTATTTTTAAACCAAAGCACTCCTTCATACTGATATCTGCCAGTTTCTTTCTGGAATTTATGATTTCAAATGACATTTTTTTTTTTGTTTTGTGTCTTGCTATTATTTGGATGTTTGGCTGAACCTTACGACGTGATGACAGGGTGATGCGTTCCTCATGCAACGGGCACCTTCTAGCTTCCATGTGGAATCAAACCTTTGATGTTGCCCATCATACACAAAATCCATTTCGTGGAAAGGAGAACATGGGCAGAAGAGGAAATGTACATAAATACATATATATTGATGCTGAAATGTTGAGTTGCCCTTGTGAGGAAAGCTTGAGGAATGAGGGGAAGCCTTAAATGCTCTAAAAATTACTGGTAGCACAGTGCCCAAATGGGGTGCATTTCAGATATTATTGAAGCACTGCAATATTGTCAAAACAGCGTTGTGGAGTCCTGGTGCTTTTATCATCTCTCTTGATTATTGGTTGAAATGTATTGTCTGTAGCTCAGTGCTTAATTGCACATGCGACGGCTTAAGTGTTGCTCTCCTTTATTGCCTAGCTTTTTGTAGTTACTTTTTAATGCTCTGTGATATGCAGGACTCATGTAGATGAGCTTTCTGGGGTCTTCTTGGACTTTGGTGCTGTGCTGCTGACACTGGAATGCGTTCCGTTTTGACCCCTGTCCTTCACGAACCCAAAGCCCACTGGCATAAATAACTGCAGTTTCAATGCTCCCTCCCAGTCTCCTGCTGGGAGTAGCACACCAGCAACATACCAGTAACACACCAGCAGCACACCAGTAGCAAACCCATCACGTGATCTATTTCGAGGTGTCCTTTTTGGGTTGCATTTTGGGGGGATTGGGGGAAGAACAGAGCCTCAGAGCTGCACCGGTGTCCTTCTTACCTGCTTTGCCCCAGAAACCCGCTCTCCCCGCTCGGCCGGGCTGAAAATGTGCAGCTGAGGTATGGCCATGGTAACCAGAGTAAACAATGTGGGAGTTGGAAATCACTCGCTTGCAGAGAGGCGTGCTGTAATAGCTCCTCATCAGAGCCATGTAAAAGAAGCGTATGAAAAACTGTGCATTTTCGATGGGATAACGAGTGGTTTAGCTCTCGTAGAGCAAATTATAGAACAAAAATTCAAGTTTCCTAACAAAACACGCTCGGCTAGCACTCACCCTCAGCAATCTCTCATTCATTATTTTCTAGAGTCGGCATCTCGACAGCGCAGACGTTTATTTCGGCTGTTTGTGTATACTCACGCGCCTCTACAGGCGCTGCATTCGCCAGGCCCCAGCGGAGGCTAACCGTCAGTAAGAATTAGTATGAATGAAGCCCAGAGAAATGATGAGAGGATGCGAGAAGACGCCTTTAGTAGAAATAAAGGGAATACGGTGTGTCTGTATTTCAGCTGCAGTTATAAAAATTTTACAGACCCTCCGTGTTCTCCACTGGCTGCCAGTGACACACACACAGCATTTTTGAAAAGTGATGTATCCCCTTAGCTGTCAGATATGTTTGAAATGAGAGGTAGGGGGATAAGGGATGCTAACGGATGGTAGGAATTAGGAGCGACCGCCTTCAGTCGAATAACCAATCAATACTGGCTGCGTTAATGCCATATGCCATTGTTCCTTCTGGTCTCACTTGACTTCCAGCCTGTGCAGTAGGCTTAGTGGGCTCTGATTGGGGAGAGCCAGTCTTCTGCATTACACACTCGCCGGTGGATTATATTCCCCCGCAATAATCCTGCTGAACACGTGTGTTCTATAGGTGTCTGCCAGGTTTCGGGGGGATGGGGGAGGATTATTATCTGTGAGTCTCCGAGTCGCAGTGACCGAAAGCAGCAAGAAGCAGACGGCCAGTCTCATTATGCTCCCTGGGTTTTATCTCCATGCAGGAAGGGAGCAGCTAAGAGCTGACTGGAATGTTAGACCCCTGATAAAAAACATCCTAAGTCAAAATTCGGTAAATGGCAGACGGAGTGGTAACAGTTCGCTTCACAAATATTAGTACCTCATTTACTACAGAAGTTCAAATCATGAACAAATATAAGAACTACTTACGATAAAAGAACGTGTCACGATTAATTAATGATGGACAAACATTTGATCAGTATTTCACCTGTGATATTTGTTACTTGTTCCTTCAGTAGTTCCTAAGTAGCTTTCAAAGGTTCACAGAATTAACAGAAACAGTAACAGATATAGTACCTTAATCAGATAAAAGATGCATCATGACTCATTAATGATGAATGGACATGAGGACCAAAGACTTTGTGGTTTGTGGTTAATTAACAGATAAGTAAGAGCATAATACTATTTAATTGTGCCCCCTCAAGTGTTACCAACAGTCAAGTGTACAAAAATATATTGATGGTGCAATATGTGACTGCAAATAATTCTCTCGCTGTTTAGAGCTTGGTACTTGAAGAATAGACATATCCTGCCACACTTCTGGCAATGTTTTGAGGTCTCCTGCTGAGTGAATATTTCTAAGGGTTTGGAATGAGTGTCGCCCACATCCAGAAACACGCTCAGAAGTTTCTGACGTCGAACAGTAAGGCGGGAGGAGAAGAGGAGAGCATAAGAAACGGCTGGGGGGGGGGGGGGGGGGGGTGAAAAGGACAGAGAGGCAGGAGGGATTGTAGAGAGCGAGACAGGCAGGGACGCTACCGAGGGAGGACGCGCGAGGCAGCGCGCGCGGAGCTGGCGGATCGAGCTGCGCGGGAGGCGGAGAGAGAGACGGGGAGGGGATGGGGGTTGGAGGCAGGAAAGGGGATTCATTGGGAGACAGCGAGGCCAGATAAGTGGGAATCATCCCTGTTAGCCAATGGGTTTAAAGAGAGAGGCAGATGTCATTAGACTGAGAGGTACCACCTCCAAGAGCCGGAGCTTCCCCTCAGTCGGGAGAGCGTGCTGCGTGCGATCGGAGCGATCACATGAGCCCCGGCTGGCTCTCCCTCTTCGGGCGCCCGTTCCTTCCCCTCTCTCTCTCTCTCCCTCTCTCTCTCGTTCTCTATCTCTCAGACACAGTCGTGGGAAGCGGCAGCGGCAGCAGGACAGGTGAGTTTTCTCTCTTCCTACCACTTCTTCCTGAGTGCTGGGCGTTGGTGGCCAATGACTGTCCAAGTGCCAGCAGGTCCCCACCTGTCAGCTCTGGGCACTCTGATGTCATGGCAGCAGAGCAGTCAACTCTGTATTTTTTATTTTTTTGGAAGCCAGACTCGCAGGTGACCTGAACAGACAGAACTGTCAAACCCACGGGGCAGGAACAGGGCTGTTCATTAGGGCATATCAAACCCGAGCACCAACTTCAGAGTAGTGGGGATGGGCAGCTCTACTGGGGATTTCTGGTGTTTAAAGTAATCATGTGGAGGCAATGAAAACTGATGGTTTGTTCTTTTGGGGAGCCGTCTTGTGTAAGGGGCTGAGCCCCAGGTGTCTGAAAATCCAGACAGGAAGTAGCGAAAGGATGGCCCCTTGGTCAGTCAGGTTTGGAGTTTAAAGCGCTGGGCTTCCTCCCGTTGGGGTTTGTGGGGTGGGGGGGGGGGTCTGCGTGTTCTGCGCTGGATGCATATTAAGTGTCACTTTGCAGGAATATGCGCTGTTAAGCGTCTAATGTGCCTGGAGGTCCTGCGTGGAGCTGCCTCTCTGCTGCTGCTCCTGCGTAAACGGGGGCAGGTGGGCTGCACGCGGCGCCGCGGCGCTCCCCTGCGTGTCTCCGAGTAGACAGCACAGACTTTTTCCTTTGCAGAGGCTTTTTCACAGCTGGCTGTGGCTATAATTAATTGTAACTCTGTGTGGGGAGCATTAACTCTCCACAGGCAGGAGCCGCAGAGGAGAAAGCGTCTGTTTTTGCAGTGACCCTGGGTGCATTGGTTAGGTTAGCTCTGGATTAGCGGTTGAACCTTTTAAGTGCATCATAATGTTGTTAACTGCGTGCACATGGCCATGGAGCAGATGATTGTTTTTCTGTGCTTATGATTATTCATGCGGGTGGCTTATGAATGGTTCAGTGAGGTCTATAAGAATGTAAGGATTTTGAAGGATGACCCCTAAATGTATTCTACAGTTTTGTAGCCTTCTTTTCAGGCTGATTTAATAGCCGTACCTACCTCCCCATCCTGAAGCTTCTGATCCAATAAAGTTAACCGAAACTAGCAGGGAGACCTTTATGTTTTTGGTACATGAGATTTTTTTATTGGTGGGAAACGGCACGCCCTGACCCTCTTCGCCCATTTGGGCTCTCAGCTCCCTGGCGCTCGACACGTTCCCTTTGGTGTGTCCACCAGCTTTGCGATTCCTCGGATCCGTGTGGCAGTCCTTTGCCACACCACTCTGCTGGAAAGTTGGCGGCAAAGTGTCGGTGGCCGTGTCAGAGATGTTGGTGCTCAGCCCATCTTTCAGGAAGTCCTTGTCGTTTTCACTTTTGATAAACATGAATTCTCAGTGACAAAAAGAGAACACGAGTCACTCATGCAGTTGCGGAAGTGAGACCTGGAGAAGGCTCTTTCTGTTTATCTCGGTGGGGCCACGTCTTTAACAGTGTGATGTTTCTTTTGCAGTTCAGTTCTGATGACAATAGACAGGTTATTCTGTAATGGAACATTTTATAAACATTTAACTACTTATAACTGGGGATATAGTTAATTAACATGGCTTATTTAAATATTTTGTGCATGAATTTTGTGAGTAATTACATTTGTGACCTTGGTGATTAACCTAACCGGGGGTCAGTAATCCCTTCGTTGAGCACAAAAAAGCCCCCCCCCCCCCCCACAAACGTGCATACTACACGAAATCAGTCACACACTCAGAATGAAGCAGGCTTAGAACATAAGAACATAAGAAATTTACAAACGAGAGGAGGCCATTCGGCCCATCAAGCTCGTTTGGGGAGAACTTA
>JAODKL010000103.1:1666803-1688276 GCA_026780765.1 Petrocephalus schoutedeni | reverse complement strand
TGGCCCGCCCCCCCCCCCCCCCCCCCACCAGCCCCCACCCTCTGTCTGAAATGGTCTTGACAGCTGTTCACCTGAATTTTATAGCAGACACGCAGAGCTAAGAGCTGCCCGTTGCTTGAGTAGCCGGCCGTTACGGACCGGCCCGGTCTCCCTCGGCCGTGCCCGTCCATGTGGTTCCTGCTCTCTGTACCTTCGCTCCCTACCTTGCCACAAGAGCCTTTCTTGGTGGGCAGAGTCATTAAGTGCCTGTGCCGAGCCATTACGCAAACTGCTTGCCTGTGCTTCTCCTTTAATCATACCAACGTGTTCTGGGACTGTCAGAAAAGACCGATATCAAAGTTCTATGTGCCCCACTTAGCAGACATGCTTCTGGTAACTTATCTTTTTGCCATTTCAATGTGTTTCATTCAAATTAACTTCAATGAGTGTACATTCCGAATCATCTGAAGACTGGCTCAAAAACCGAATCTAGTCTTATAATAGCACTATGAAAGAATGTTTACCGAATGATTTAAATAGAAGACAATAAAGTATAAGACTGAAGAAGCAAAGCGTTTGCATCGCATGGAAGGGAGCCTCTTGGGGCATTCTGGCTATGCCTTTGAACTGTGGATTGTTCTGTCCTGTATTCTTCGAATCTCTCATGGGTCTTCAATTCCCAGTGAGAGTGGGCTTCATGAACTTAGTCTTTAAATCTTTTTGTCAGAACTTTCCTTTGCAAAAGATAAAAGGGAGACCGCTGCCCCATCTGCATGTTTAGTATTAGCGGCGCTGTCGGATTTATTGATGTAGTCGGTTGTATTTTTTATGACAACAATGGAAATGGAAAAGCGACCTGGCCCGACAGCCATCACCCTTTCATCCACCGTGTTGTGAGCTGTATTTAATCCTGCCAACTGCAGCTCTGAAATATTGTCCCGAGTGCAGTCAGAAAATGAGCACCAATCTTGCTTGTTTCACAAAGGGCATGCCGGGTCACATACCCCCTTGTGGTTGGGATTTCACTTATAGAACCTCAGATTTTACTGGTTAGGAATGGCAAAGCTGTTGGGGGCTTTTTGGGCGAGGTGGTGGCCGCCCAGTGAAAACTGTGGAAATCACGGCGGTGAAGCGCAGGTCTGTCGCTCAGGAGGGCTAATGTCAGGGGCACCTCTCTGCTTTGGAAAGCACCCCCCGGAGCAGCTTCATGGCCACTCCGCATTTTGCCCGTCTGATTCAGTCCGGTAGGCATGCCTGTTCCATCCACATGGGGCCCCGTGGGCCAGTAAACACTCAGAGAGCCAGACAGCATGGATTCTGTTACCTGTTAGAGATGGAGGAGATCGGCCGGCCCGCGTCAGATAGGAGGCAGATGGAGGCCCCTAGCCGCTCCTGCGGCTCTCTGTTATCTATCGTTGGCGGCTTCCGGCTTTCATATCTGCTCTGTCTTGCATGGTAGCGGTATGGGCTTTGGGAGTGGGCCTATCCCCTGTGTATGTGCAAAGGATTGCACCGTAGCGACGGCATCGCCCCCACCCATCCCCCCCTACCCTCAGCCCAACCCCATGTCACACCCAATCTTTTAATAGCCTTGGCCGGTAAGGGTCACTAAGGAGCACCCATCTCAGGGAGGCTCATGGAGGCAGTTTCTGGGAGCAGAGCGACCGACAAGCACAGAGCAAACATGCAGCTCTGCATTTCCCGCGACGTTGATGTGGGAAGACTGCTTTGCCCTGAAAGCACTGCTCTCTATTGACTGCCTCTGTGGGCCTTGATATAGCTTAGACCAGAAGCAGAGGCAGTAGTAAAATGTTGGAGAAAACAACTACTCACCTTAAACCCCATTATTATATATTGTATCCTATCGAGCAATTGGAACGTCATGCATTAAATACCTCAGAAGTGCACAAGACTTTATTAGAAAGAGCATAAAGCCCAGACACAGAGTAAGTGGGAGTTTATTTGAATGACTGCAGAGAGCATGCACTGTCCCAGCAGGGGACCTTCGAATCAGAGCGACCGTTTCAACACTCGTCTTTGCACGACCGGTATTAATCAAGGCGGCATCAGGGCCTTTGTGCCACCCTTGCCGCTACGCGGAATCAGGTAATCCTGATGGGGCCCACCACTCGTTTCCATCTTCCTCTCGGCCAACACCTGCGCGGCGAGGCATGCTATAGGTGTGCAGCCTCCACAGACGCAGCAGCCCGAGCGATCCCCCCCGCCTCCACGCAGGGGGCGTCAGCGAGTATGCACTAACACCTGTACAACCAGCATACGCACGCATATCTGCCAGCATTTATATTCGGGAGAGTAGGAAAAAGCATTTTTAATTTATAAATAAGTCCAAGTGCAGTGGATGGCCAAAAGTAATTGCACGATGTTAATGACATCAGTAAATGCGTTCAGTAGCTGGGCATGTTGCTGGTGTACTGTGCCAGTTTTTTGATCAAATACATCTCAGTTTTCAGTTAATGCTTTATGTGATATTCGACAATCATGAGTGTTTATCACTTAGGAATGGTTACTTTGTATCTTTAATAGATTACGCATTAATTACTTAGTAGCTTAATAAGCTCTGTTCTGGCAGAGTAGCCCCTTGACTGGCCCTGTGGAATTATGGGTACCCAACACAGCGTCTACTCAGAGATTCCCTTAGGTAACATCCCTTTACATCTGTTCAAACCTCACACAACCTTAAGTCTTCTGGTCTCACTGCGACTTGCGAGCAGATACAACGCGGGTGTTTGATTCTTTTTTTTGTGTTTGTTCCCTTGATTTAACCCCCCTCTTTAGAAGTTTGTAATCCCTGCTGGGCTCAGGGTATTTATGTCCCTTTCAGATGCTTCCCCTTTTGCCTGGGAACACAGTATGACTGACAGGCGCTCGGTTTAAGAATATACAACGTGTGAAGCGGGGGCTTATGGGAATGATCGAGGGCTTTTAGTCCACTGAGAGCCATCCTCGAGTTTCTCTGCAGCTTCAAGGCTGCATTGCATTATTTTTGAGGGTGACCTACATTCATGGTGTGGCTGGGAAGTCACCTGATCCAGCCTTGTGAGGATCTCTGTAACTTTTTGGATTATTGTGTACCCTCTGGCTTTAAAAATGCATACGTCACACTACCGCCTTACACATATTACTATTGCAACTCTCCTTTGAGTTGCTGGATACCTCTGGTGAAGGATATGATCTGGCTGCATTGATTATCATACTTCGCATGTATCCAAGTCAAAGCCTTTCATTTCGAACTCGTATGCTGGTGCAGCATTGATAGTTGCCAGATTACATGGCTTGAAACGTGTATGAGGGCTGTTCAAAATGTGATGGCAGTTCTCAGGAAGCTCTGCACCTGCATCACTTGTAATGTCTTGCTTTTGAAATACCTGCTGAATTTGTGCAGAAGATACACATTTGTCCGGAGATTGATGTTTCTTATTAGGAGTAAAGCTAAACATCAGTGTTCGTGATGCTTTCATTTTTTGCCCATCTTCTGAAATAAGAAAAGGGATTTATTCCCCACATGCGGCTCAGGCCCTTGCTATGTGTGATGGTCTCGCCAGTGAGGCTGGGGGCTCAGCTTCCGGCAAGGTCCCGGGGGGGATCATGGCAAAAATTACACCGCAGTGGGCAGCACGTGAGGTGGGGGGGCTTCTTCTGGGCTCCTGGCAGGACGGAGGGGGCGACTTCTCTGCCACTGAGCAGATGAACCGCTGATATACGACTCCAGGAGCAGGTGCTCTGTGGCCCTGTAATTATTCCCATTCTGTTACTATTTTAATGATAGCTGCTCGCCAGGCCACACCGCCCAGTGTGCCGCCCGCTGCACTGCTCCCCATGCCGTTGGCGCGGACCATCCAGCCCAGTGTGCTGCCTGCCGCACTGCTCCCTGCACCACTGGCCTAGGCTGCCCCGCCCAGTGTGCCGCCCGCCGCACTGCTCCCCATGCCATCGGCCCGGGCCGCCCTGCCCACTATGCCTGCCGCAGTGCTCCCCATGCCATCGGCCTAGGCCGCCTTGCCCAGTGTGACGCACACTGCCCTGCTCCCTGCGCCACTGGCCTAGGCCGCCCCGCCCAGTATGCCACCCAACACACTGCTCCCCGCGCCGAGCCGCCCGGTCCAGTGTGAGGCCCGCCACACTGCTCCCCACGCCACCGGCCCAGGCTGCCCTGCCCAGTGTGTCACCCACTGCACTGCTCCTGGCACCACCAGGCCAGGCCGCCCCGCCCAATGTGACGCCCACCGCACTGCTCCCCACGCCTTTCTGATATTCTTTCAGAAGTTCATTTCAAAACAGAATCAGTGCTGTCGAAACAGCCCAAAAGCAGCTGGCTGATGAATATTTTTATTATTGCTGTTATTACTTTGTCCTTAGGAGATGGTTGTATGCAAAATAATTAACGTGCTTTTCGGACACCTCATTCAAGGGTACAACAGCAGGGCCTATCTTGATGATTGAGCTTACAGCTAACTGGTTACACCTCCGCTTCCTCAACTGCTTTGCTGCAAGCCAGCGTGACACAGTAGGATTGGTGGAGCTCAGGTCTATGCCGGCTCAGGAAGACGGCGTGATTAGCAGAGGATGTAGAAATGCATGATTGGCCCACTTCCTTTACTTTACAGGCATTGCCTAAGTGTCTGACTCTGTGCGCCTTTCACAGCTCCTGTTCAGTGTTCCTGCGGGACAGTATTATAAGAGAAGCACCTTATTAAAGGGAGATGTAGCTGACTTTCTTCAGGTCTCAAACCCATAATGCCTCAGTATATTAATAAACCCTCTGCAGTGCTCCCCAAACTGCTTTAAGTTTTATTTAATTTTGTAGCCAGTAGGTGTAGTTCTTGTTCCCTCTGCTACAAATGAGATCCCTTTTTGGTAGTAGACCCATGTTGTGTGGCCTTGTGGCAATGTAAGGATATGAAATACGTGCAATATGTGACAAGCCTGTCTGCTCAAATTCCCATCGCTGCTCTGGAGCCATTTGCCACACATGTGAAACCCAAACTCTGGCCGCTAGGGCCCCAGACAAGAGTGTGTGTGTGGATTTGTAATTGTTACAGTGTGGGGACCCAGTGTCCCCACAATGTGATAAAAACCTATTACTTATTACCTCGTGGGGACATTTTTTCGGTCCTCACAAGGATAACCTCAATTTTACAAAAATTAAAAATGCCAAAAGTCTTGCATTGTGTTTGGTTACTTATGATTAAGGTTAGGGCTGGGTAGGGGTTAAGGTGGTCACAGTTGGAATTAGGGTTGTGCTCATAGAATTGAATGGAGAGTCCCGATAAAGATAGGAATACTGTGTTTGGACTCTATGTGTGTGTGTGTGTGTGTTTTCGGGGTTTTTGTCATGCAAGTTGACCTATGCCTGCAATTGTGCATCGCGTTGATCGTGACTGAATCAGCCGTTAATATGACAACATAGATGCTGTGCGATTCCCGGGAGAGTCTCATTTGGCAGACCTCTGTTTTGACTGTAATATTGCTTTTACATAGGCTATACTAGCTACTGAGTTTATCCTTGAATGGCTAATAGCAGCTGATTATATCTTATTATTTTAATTAAAACTGCAGTATTATAAATACTTTGCAGTCTCTTCTGCATTTTTAATGCTTTCAGGAGTTTTTGCTGGACGTGTTTAATTGGTCAGTACAGGTGATCAGAGCACAGGAGAAAAACAAAATCCACAAGCACCCAAAAGAACTGAAATGTGTTCTCACAGTTACCACTTCTCACCATCTCTGGACAGAAGCAACAGGTATTGGCCACAAGACAAGGGACAGTAATGCACAAAAAGCTAATTTAGATCTACGGTCATGCTCTGCATCTTGGTAATTAATCTGAATTAAAGTAATCAGCTGTACCATGGGATGCGTGGATAAATCCATCCATCCATTTTCTGCACCTGCTTGTGCTATTCAGTGCTGCGGGGGGTCTGTGTTAACGTAAATAAAACAAACAAGATACACAAATCAGCAGTAACCGTGTCAGCTTCCGTACGCACCACCATACCACACAACCTGCTGCGTCCAGCACCCTTTTAAGGTACATTCAGTGTAATTAACAGAATAACAGAGATGGTAAATAGTAACATAAATCACAGGGCACACTCACACACCATTCGGTAACTCCAAATTCACCTCAGCAGTCTTTTGGACTGTGGGGGGGGGACCAGAGTACCCAGAGGAAAGCCCATGATGACACGGGGAGAACATGCCAGCTCCATAGACGGGGACATAGCAGAGAGTCGAACTCTGATCCAAGAGGTGTGAGGCAGCAGCGTTAACCACAGCGCTACCACACTGCATGGACTGAGGATGATGATGATTATAATGATACTTTGCTGTCTGTCACGTGGGAATTCAAACCAGCAACCTTCCGCACAGAGACACGGTGTCTTGACCCACAATGTGCACACCACATTGATCCCAGAATCCGCAACACTGAATAGCACAAGCAGCTACCGAAAATGGATCACATAATATAGAAATATTAAATTATGAACAAAATTTTAAGCAGCTGAAGACAAAATGGATGCTTTTAGTGTGATTTGGCGAAAGTGTAGTGGGGAGCTTTGTTATTTGTTTGAAATTTGTGGAAATCCTGCAGGATGTGATGGACAGACTCAGAAATCGGTGTGGAGGAAGTTTGGACCATAAGAAACCGCTCTGCTCTTTTTCCTGCTATTCTGCTCTTCTGTATTTCACTGAGATCTCTTGTAATTCTCCAGCGGCCTAATTCACGAAGCAGGATTCGTCGCTGAGCCAGAGAACTTGTCAGATTTAAGGTAGTCAGGTCTAAATGTAAATGAATGAAGATGAAGTCCATTTAAACTGAGGTACCTTAAACCCGACAAGTTATCTTGCTAAGCAAGAAATCCTGCATTGTGATACAGGCCCCTGGTTTTCCCGGCCTTGATACAGCCAACGAGTGTGTGACTCATTGTTATGACTGACTTTTCAATGGTGACATTTTTAAGGGCTCTCCATCAGTGTCAATGTCATGTGACCATGCCAGATCTCCAATTTAGAGTAGCCTTTGTCAATAATTGCTGTCTGACCGCTTCAACGTTACTGCTGCTGACTAACTGCAATCAGGGTGACACTGCTGACCACCGTCGAGTCAAAGACTTCTGGCTTGTCTGATAGCCGTCTGATAGAGTACAGTAAGGCAGATTTTTTACCACAACATACTGTAGCAGGCATACTGTAACGACACCATGCTTATTCTCCTGAAATATTCTCGGGGAGCTTTATGGGTGCAGAACTGACGTGAGCAATCTGGCACTGCAGATTAGGTTAAGCGCGTGAAAGTGAAAGTGAAATGTGAGCGTCTGGCGGACAGATTGAGCGCTGACCCTTAATGACCTTTATCTTAGTGAGGGTTCTGACGATTTAGATGGGGATTCTAGCTCATCAAACATTTACCGGACGCCATGCATAATAAATGATGCTGGAGGCTCCGTGCCTGTGTGTTGACAGAGGTGTACCTACAGTCTGGCTCTTTTATTTTTTTGATGCATCCCAGTACGTTACCCGTACTCTCAGCTCACACCTTTTTTGGCACGTCTTAGACTGCTACAGGCTTCCCAGTGAAGCAAGCTGACACTGGCAGAGCTGCTTGTGGCGAGGAGCCATCGCGGCTGAGTGACCGTGGAGCTGGATTAGGGCTTGCAGTCTCCTGGGCCATCTTGCGAAATGCCCCTCAGAAAAATCTGTTAATGCAGTGCAGGTTGGTCAAAGAGGCGAGGGAAAAACAGAATGCTCAGGGAATGAGGCTGAGGATTGCTCAGCTGCTTATTCGACTTTGTGGTCAGTGATGGGCGTTTGTGTACGCTGAATGAAAAACGGAATACCGGTAAATAACAGCAGCAGAAAGCGGTAAATCAGCTGCAAATGCGGAGTCTGTTCCACATTCTGAATGAGAAGAATAAAGCTCCCAAATGAGTACAAAGATGAATACAGTAGGAGGAAACAGTCTGTAAGAAGTTTTTTTTTTTGTTTTGTTTTGGACCAATGCATTTATATCTGTAATTTGTTTGGCATTAGGATCCTTAAAAGAACCATAATTAAAAGATTTACAACAATTGTTGATTGAATTAGTAATTAATACTTATAAAATAAATATGCAACGAGTAATACTTAAAGAATATATTTTTGTTTATGTAGGCACCTTTAGGATGACCTTGGTTAGGGTTGGGACTGCATGTTTTCTCCAAGCGCTGACTGTCTAAAATAAACGGGGGAAAAAAACAAGAAAGGCACAGGCTGTAATTTATTTTCTAATCTGACCCCTATTCAGGCCACACCAGCTTTAGAGGAAAAAATGAAAGTAAATTTTAAAAAGGAAAGCTTCAGAGTTCTATTTCCCTTAGTCTGGACCCATTTGAGAAAGCGGCTCATAATAAGCTGTCGCCTGATTGGACAGCTCACCCTACTAACATTTTATTAGATTTATATTGGTTGGCTTCCCTTCCTATTTTAAGCCCCTTTTAACATTGTGCAAGGTTTGTCTCAATGCCCTATCTGGATAGAGGACATTTCTTACTGGCTGCCACACACTGAAAGGTTTTTAATAACTTTCTCCATATTATTACGACTAATATATATTTAATAATTGTAATGATGTGAATATAATGTGAAGTAATACCTCATCTACCTGGACACAAATACAGCAGAAACAACAGCAGTTTGCCTTATAATTGAAACCTATTTTGCTCCTGAGTCCGAATGCCTCACTGGCACTGGCACTTGCAGTGCCAGCTTAAAGTGCAGTGCCAGTCCCACTCTAATCATGCATTTGCTCCTTGGTTTGTCTTTGCACTGGTGCAGCTTCTTTTAGCAGGAGTAACAGTTTCAAAAGCCTCAAAATGTGTAGTCTTTGAGTAGGGTTGAATAGCCTAAGCTGATTCTGAGATTATAAGTTGATGCTATAGTTATAAGTTGATCCTTGTCCTGGTGTGTGGGTCGATCAGAGAATTCTCACGATTCTCAAAACTAAAGCTCACCTTTGTGCTGTAATGCACAAAAGGGTCAAGAAATCATCATCTTTAAAACTGTCAGCTGTATGTCTAGCTAGACTTTCTGTTTAATTAGATTAATCGGCTGATGTGTTTGAGCCACATAAAAACCCACTTTGATTGTTAGACTGTTTTTTTCCTCATTTATATCTATATGGTTCTGACTTAAAGTCTTCTTGAATGGGTTAATTTGGTCCTTTGTGGCATCCTCGAAAGTCATTTCTATTCCTATGGCCAGATTTATTTACAGATGCCGCATATTGGCAGTTTAATATCCAGCTTGAGGAATTCGAAAAGGGGTAAGGGGAAAAAAAACACTTCCATTTCAAAGAGGAATATTGCTTTTGGAAGAGTGTGAGGAGTACATCTTTATCTAAGTCTGTGATCCTTTATAGACGATCAAATGAAGGGAGATTAAGAAAATCAATAAATGAATGTTAGCAAACCCCATGCAAAAAAAAAAAAAAAAACCCTCAATGCTGTGTACACTGCAGACTTGGAGACTGCTTGCAACACATTTAGTGCTAGAGTCCCAGAAAGAAAGATCCGATATGGAGGCCTGGGAAAAGCCTGTTAAAAAGCGAGTGGGATGGAAATTTCTATGCATATGAAGCAGCCAATGAGATTATTGAAAACCGGCATGGGCGTAATATCTATGTTAGGGTCTGCTTACGGAATGACTGCAAATACACTCCAGTACAGCTTTACCGTAACTGTATAGAACAAGCCCACATACATGCATGCAACATTTTCACTATAGGATTTTATTAATATATTAATAATTAGTGTGTTATTATGCATTGCTTGTCTAGAGTGACATGGCAGTTCGATGGGTGAAGCCCTTCCCTCACACCGGCAGGGGTTGGGGTTCTGAGCCCCACCTCTGTTTTGCGTGTGAGGTGCTTGCATGTCCTCCTCCCGGTTGCGGGGTGTCCTCCTAGGCTCCGAAGGCACGCAGTGAAGCTGTTTGGCTTCTCTGAATTGCCCGCTGGGTGTACCTCAACACTGTGATGGCCCGGCATCCCAGCCTTGCGCCCCATCCTGCCTGGAATTGGCTCCAGTATGACGTGAGCAGAATTAGCAGTTAGAAGACAGATGGACCACCTTTTAGCAGCTTAAAAGAAGCCTCCTGCTTTTTTGACTGTCTGTACTATTGAGGGTGACCGTGTTTCCCTGTAACATCCTTGTTATAAACTTCTTTCTGTCCCTCTTGAGTTACTGTCCTCGCACTCAGGCACATATTGCATTTTGGCCTTAGCAGCTGGTTCTAATAGCAATTTCAGTAACCGCTTTATCATACTGACTTATCGACTTACTTTATTGAGTGATTTACATTCTGTAATATTGTTTGCACCATGCAGTCGGGTGACTGTGCTGTGATAAGAGGCAGTGTGGGCGGTCAGTGCATGAACAGATAATACGAGTGGCAAGAACACGTGAAAAGTAATGAAAACCTGCATGATGGCCAGTCAGCTTCTGTATGTCAGTATTCAGCCCCTTTTCTCCATGAAGCCTGTTGTTTATTTAGTATTTCCGCACTGTGTTTTCTGTTCTGGGTGTGGCTGACTGAGCAGTCCTTCCACTGCAGGGTAACTGGAGTCTTGGGTGTTGAATCTGTTGCGATTGTCTCATATATTCTAATTAATAGTATCAAGTAATATCACATTTAGGACGTTGAATCTTCCTGGAGAACAGGAAACTGGGGAATGCTGTGAATATTGAGAAATCCTCAGAAAATGCCGCTTGCATTGACATTATTAGAGCAATTACTTTCTTTGTTCACTCTACGTGGTTAAAATCTGAATGTAATCTTATTCAAAATAACATTGTTCTACTTTCGTTTCTCAGATGTGCAATTGAACAGAATCAGCTAATGGATAGTTCTCTTAAGGGCTATTTTCTTGAGAAATTTTTAAGAAAGGGCACTTGCTCATTTTACTGGCTGGGTTATTAATGAAGTCTCAAGCTTACGTACAGCACTCACAGAAAGTCTTTGGACACATGCTTAATTCTGTAATATTTTGCAGATGTAATGGTTTCATAACAAAAGTCATTTGACAAGCAGTGTTTTACATATCTGCACATGTGTTCCACACAGACATTTTCTTTCTAAGCGTCATAATTCAGTTCTGCTTTTGCCATTTTGTTATTAAAGGCAGTTGTAGTGATTGGCTCCCAAAGGGATACTAAACAGGAAAAGTTTGGTGTTATATGTTATTGCAGTGGTGTTACTAATTAAAAAGCACCCAATGAGACTGCTTGTCAATGAATTTGGAACAGCTCCCTTAGAACTATAATCTTTAAGTTAGGGGGTTTCAATTTATTACTACTTGAAAAGTGTTTTACTTGAAAGTATTGGTTGTTTCTAATGTGAGACGCGTGTAGATCAGGGTCCCCCGATTCCAGTCCTGGAGGGCCAGTCTGCACCACAGTCTGTAGATTTCACTGCTCAAACACACCTTATTCAGCTCACCAGCTAACTGCCAGGTTTAGTGGGTGTGTTTCAGCAGGGGAATCTGCAAACTGTGGAGCAGACCGGCCATCCAGGACCGGAGTGGGTGCCTTGGTGTAGATGCCGCATCGGTGCCTTTGGTCAAATTTTCTTTCTCTCCTCTTTCATGCCGTGTCGCATGCCGCTGACTTCACTTCTTCTTCATGGCGCTGAAACACAGAAATCCCACATGCTGGTGCTTTTGTCAGACCACTACCAGGCTGCGGCCACAGGGGCTGCTTTGCCTGGAGACGGGAATCAAACATGGATTGTCATCTTGGGGGAGGGGGGGTGGGCTTTGTCATGCACTGTCCAAGAACTATGTCTGTCCGTGTTGATAAGGAAATCCTTCTGTTCCAGACTTCTTCTTGCAAACCTGTTTCGTTTTCTGTGCAAAACCACACACGTGAAATGCACTGTACATTCCTCTAGCCCAGAGTAGCCATAGATGCCTGTTTGTTTGTTTGGTCGGACTGACTTTTAATCAGTAAACGATTACTGCACTGCCCTCAGCCAAGGGATTCTCAAAGCACTCCCGTGCAATTAGCCGCTGCAAAACTGCCCACAAATTCCTCCCTCTCTGTGTTTGTTCTGTGGCTGTTTTGGATGCCACTCTCCCTCGGCATTTACGTGGGAATGGGAAGCCAGCAGAGTTGCCCAGACTGGCGTGTGCAGAGCGCGTGTGCAGAGCGCAGGCCAGCACTAAGCTGGCATCACGCAGCGACGTCGCTCATCACAATCTGACCTATACACAAGCACTGTCGGCCGACGGCTGCCTGCCACATGATCATTACTGATACTGCACTAATGTTATCGCATGGTTTGATGTTTTGGGAAACCCTCTGTAAGACATTGTAAAAAGGTATCTAGCTATGAAAGAGCCATAAAAAGTAACTGTAAAAGGGTTATAAAATGGGCTTCCCATGAGCCAGCTTTACAAGACAGGTTTTTAAACTGCGAAATTTATGGCTGTGCCTGTGGGAGGCTGTGTTGGAATGTGTGAGCCGTGCACAGTGAAGCAGGGCTGGCTGGGCACAGGTAAGCCAGGGGTGTGAGCTGCACACAGCCCCTTCACTGGGTCACAATTGTCACAAAGCATGCAGGTACCAATAAACAGGCCAATGGGGCTCAGCCCTGACCCAGCCTCACACCCAGTGCACTTACTGCTTACTGCCCTAAGAGGTGGATGCACCATTTTCACTTTACCGCGGTGCACAACTCTGTCTGCCGCAAAGCCTCCCTCGCTTACTGAATTAACTGGCAATTAATTTTAGTAATAACCCAAGATATTTGCCCATATACTGCCTATATTCACACATAAATAAAGTGAAAACTGCATGGTGACAAAGGCAGTGAGAATAGGTAGTGTGCTGCATAATGGTATTAACATGCCTGTTTAATTCAAAGCTTCTTAAAGACTCAGGTTACAAAAGGAGGTCTTAGTGAGGGGGTGGGGTAATGATCCGTCCTGGAAGGAAGTGCTACGTGAATATTTTGCAGTGAATAATTCCACTTCTCTGTCTGTCTCTCATTGTTATCTGTGTTATCTTTTTTTGGGGGGGAGGTACTCTTTTTGATTCTGCATGCTTTCATTTTTCAACACCTGCCCCACGCTTCTCCTTCCTTCCTGATTCATGTAAAATTCCTCTGTCACATGATCAGGTTAAAATAAGCCAGCCAATGAGATCTGAGCTTTCCCTTTCAGTGCTCATTGACGCAGTGACGTCTACAGCTCATGTGGCAAAACAGGCAGCCTTTTACTGGCTGCCAAAGGACAAGGACCACAGTAGAAGTCCCGCCGTCCTCCTGCTCTTGCTCTCCTTCTCTCAGCCCTGCTGTGATGTTCATTGGTCCACAAAGGCAGCAAGGCTCCTCTGTGTCTGCCACGCTAAAAATTCATGCATCATGATGACATACTGTCAGTAGTGTCTATCCCCATGCTTCTGGAACACGCTGCCCCCCACCAACCAGTGCTACAAACACTGGCACCTACAATGCATACAGACTGCATGACTTTCTTTGGAGAGTCATTGGTGCATGGATGAGGTCTGCTCTGTTGGTCCAGGAGGTTGCTCTGTGTGACTGGTCTGAATGCTCAGCCTATGCCCCATGCCAGGGTCTGTCCTGTGTGTGAGAGAAGGCCCCCTGAAATATTAATTTATTCCTTTTGTTAATGCTTTTATCCAGGGAGATTTACATAATCCTGTTACTTTCAATCAATCTAAAGAGATGCTTCCCAAAAGTGTGCAGGTTAAGTATAATGTCCAAGGGCACATGGCCTCTAAGGTGACTTAGCACAAGTCCAGTTCCTTAACCACATTGCCCCCCCCCCCCCCACATTTAGGGTATCACATCACACAGCTGTGAATTCTGAAGTTTAGAAGCTTTGGTTGGGAGTTTCAGAGCAATTTCAGTATTTTAATGGGCTTTTGGTGTGTTATCTCCTTTTTAATCGGATCATTTAGTGATGCACTCCCTCTGTGGTTGGAAATGTACGGTAACCGTGTCTGGTTTCAAAGACCGGGTCAAGGTGAGATGTAATCACTGTCTCACTCGACCTGCAGGCATAGGCTGTAATTACACAGAAAATGGCCTTTCCAAGTATTGCTGTGGCATCGAGTGAGGACAGTGCTCTGTTGTTTGTCTGACGGCATTTTAAACACCCACTCTCAGCTAAAATCGTTCTCCATTTGTGAGTCTAACAGCAGCTCTGGGGCACTTCAGAGCACCGCCACTGAGTGTGGTTTTTTATTTTTTTTTTCATTTTGTTAACTGGACTTTTAGAGCCATTTGATGAAGTTGAATTTTTCTCTGGCACTCACCAAAATTGCTGATACCCCAAATTATTTGTACAGGATGTAAAAATTCATCCATCGGCAAATCTTCCAGCAGCTGATCCTGGATAGGGAAAAATTGATTTTTTTTTTTTAATTAACCTTAGCCTGGCAAAGGAATCCTTCTCTGATGACATTGAAATGGAAGAGCCACAGTGACTGTCTGCTTAGACTCTGCAAAGATTTGCAGCACCTTCCAAAACCTGAAGATAGTCTCCCTTTCCTTGCTGACGTGTCTCTGCCAAAGCGGCTTTATCGGGAAAGTAGCTGGAGCAATGCGGCAGGCAGTCAGGGGGATTCTGCCTGTCAGCCGCAGTCCTGTGCGCCCCGCAGCCACAGTAGAGTAGAGACCCCGTGCATCTCGTCCATTCGCACACGGAAACAAAAAATGTGCAAAAAAAAGGAAACAGTCCCTGAAAGGCCAGCGCTGTGCCACCCGCTTCTGCAGAACTGGCGGCTGAATAATATGGCTTTGTGAGGGATTGATTGGCAGCGTATTATTTCTTTGACTAAAGGAATCATTTTAATTTGCCGTACGCACAAAGGGTTTCGGCGCTCCTGTGGCGATCGCAAAGCGGGCACGTCGCCCATCCCAGCAGCACCAGCAACCATCAGTGGATATGAACGCTAATGCGATAGTGTTTTTTTCCTTTCTGGAAACTATTACCTAAAAAAGATTATTTTATTCACATCGCATCTGGAGGAAGACCATAATTGTGAATTTTCTGTATTTCAACTTCAGCTTTCATCTCAATAAATTTGAATTTTTTTTCAGCCCAAACTTACACACTGAGTATCTGGTTCATTGGTTGAGTTTATATGCAGAAAGAGTCTATCATTCCACAGCTTTCCAGCAGACCTGCCGCATGTGGCAGGTCATATAGTACAACTTATGGACTGTTAAACATTAGCGTAATAAAATGTCCTGTGCTGTAATTCTGCCATAAATTGAATTATGTTACGCTTTGTTTTTAATACTGGCTTTCATCATTTCACAGTGACAGTGCCTGGAAAGTTTCCCATTATTCCTGTGTAAACACCCCTGTGTGGTATAGCATGTGTACAACTGACCTGGGGTGTCACACGAGGGTGACCACAGGCTGACCGCGACAGCATTGACCATGAAATGGAGGTGACTATGATATGGCGGTGATGAAGATGGGAAGGTAATGATGATGTGGAGCTGATCATGATGTAGAGGCGACCTCAGCGTGGAGGGGACCGTGACTGATATCAGGCCGCAAACCATATTTGCTTTGTGTCGAAAGTTTAGAATTAGAGATGCCTCACACCATTTATTAGGGTTTTCAAGCTAATGCTTTATGACACTTAAGGCAAACACTTTAAAACATCATTCTTTCACAACAGCAGGTGATAAATGTGACCTTAAACGGATCCGATTGGCCATTTGTCCCACGCTCACCAATGGAATCCAATCAACTATATGTCTCCACTGACTGATAGCCCTCCCTCCCCATGTTCCTCCACTTCCCAAGCTCTGAGGTTAAACAAGTCTGTCCATGTTCCCCCGAGAAAACTGACTCTGATAGCCAGGCCCGAGTTCCTGCCTTGTGATGGCCGGCCACAGCCGCAGCAGGCTGCCATCACTAACTGACCCACGATAGAAAGGACAGCAGGGAAGGTCGGGCAGCCAGAGCCCACACAGGCATGTAGAAAATGATGCCCCCTGCTGGGTGGAAAGAAGCACTGCTGAGGAGCAGAATTAATAAGCCTGAATGACACAGTATCTGAATACTGCATTGTGGAGCTTCATGGGAAATGTAGTCAACACAAGGTTTGGATCAGGCTGTTCATAGCAGTTTGTTACTGGATGGTTGAGGCCAGGTTATGACAGTAGTTATGAGCAGTGAGTACTGGAGAACCGGTTAAGGAATGTGGATAATTAGCTTCCGATATGCTCATTATCGGGGGGGGCACTGTTCACTACGGCTGGTCTGCAGCTTGATCTGTATTGCACGGTGAAAGCTTAAATGCTGTTTTAAAAATCGTCCTTTTCCTTAATGCACTGGTAGATTACAAAAGGTATTTTATGATGTAAGGGTGCTTTCATGGAGATTTTCATTGGCATTGCATTCATGTTATGAAGACGAACTGAGTGCTCCCCCCCCCCTCGGTGGGAGTCTAGGTGCTAATATATAATTCCCTAGGTCTTAGTGTGGACAGAAAAGGCTTGTGCTCATCCATCCATCCATCCATTCATCCATCCCTTACAACCACTTGTCTATCATAGGTTTGGAGTTCGCCTGCAGTCAGTCCTAGGAATCACAAACCCTGGCAGTACCTGGATGAGATGGCATTCCATCTCAGGATGCCTACTGACATGCTTAGAATCACATACTCCGGGAACCTTACAGTCATCGCTTAGCCTAAGCGCATGGCTCTGGAAGCTGGAGTTACGCTGGAGTCATGCAAATTCCACACGTGCAGCTGGGATCAGAACCTCCACCCTAGCGATATGAGGACACGGGGCTAACCAAATAACCCGTGTTGAGCGTGTCGTTGAGTGTGTCAGCCATACCGTCTGGCACACTGCGATGGGCCGGTCATCAAGAGCTCACTGTGACCCGAGGCAATTGTCACCACGACACTTATAGCACAGGAGAATTCTCAAAGGTCAAGGCAGGACAGATAAGCTCCTCATGCTTGTCGCCTCCACGAGGGTGAAAGTTATGGAGTTTGCAGTAATGGCACCCTGCATATTATTTTTATTATAATATCTGTTTCCACTGACTGCCCTAGTATTGCCTCAATCTGCTGTGAACTTATTTCTCTTGGCTTATGTTAAAGACCTTTTGGATTTGTGGATCCCATAACTAGAGGTATATAACACTGGTGGAACACAGAAATCGATATTTCCTCTGGCGTGGTATTTTGATTTAATACTGCTATCTTTTCATTTAAAATGATCGGGCCTGGAAGAGGGAGAGGTCAGGAGTGTAAATATAAAGCAATCCGGTAGACACTGTCTAAAACAAACACTCTTTTGGCCGCTTCTTTGTCACTGGCTAGAAAATGATTTGCTGGGCATCTCCATCGAAGGCTGTCTGGCTGTCACTGTGTCTGAGGCAGGATTCAAACACCAATACACAAAGAAACTCTTTGTTTAATATCTTTTTTTTTTGGAGAATAAGTCTGTTGTCCACACTGCCTGACTGTCGGTGATGCTCGTAGACTGCCTCGGTCTTCTCCAGAAGCGTGGCTGAAGTGGAAAGCTAAGTGCAAGCCTGCGGCCGGACCCCCCTTCCCAGTGCTTTGAGACTTTCAGGAAGTGCAAACTGAAAATCCCACCTTCGGAATCGGAAATGTGTGGGAGGATCCAGCGGTGCGCAGTGCATTATGTGGTTTGAGGAGGGGTGGAGGATGACACACACCCCAGTTTTTGCCATCCATCCTGCCACAGTAAGATCTGCTAGTTCTCTTGCTTGAAGAAATAGGGGAGTCATAAAATTTCTCCCCGCATTTTAGAGGGACTTATTGTTCCTGGTTTATTTGTTACTCTGGAGTGCAAAGTACTTTAGATATTGAATTTTTGATTTAACACATATATTTAAAGAGACTCCATGTGTTTGTTTATTATTCTTTATAATAAATGAAAAATAATTATTTGGTATGTTAAAAGTTTTCATTTTGATTGTTGATTACCCATCCTGCAAAAAAAAAAAAAGCATTCAGTTTACAGTAAACCACTGGCCAAATGACTTAACTTATTCGGAAATGAGGAAAAATGCTCATCGTGTGATGATTCTGACCACTGTCCTTTACTGCTGTCCGTCGGTTACGCTGCAAAACCACAGTGTAAACAGCCTCCTACGCAGCCAGCAGGAGGAAAAGTTTTGTGATGCCCAGCTGCAGACGGGGAGCTTCACTGGCAGGAAGTAACCTGTCTGTTCAGGTTACGATGCAATGTTGGTGGACCCCAGGGCCGATTCATCCTTGGCAAGAATCCTGCCTGATTTCAAAACAAGATGTAGGGATACATGTGATTCTGCTGCTTGCGATTTATTCCGCAAGATGTATTGACTGCTTCCATCTACCTCTGATAGACCATTTCCAAAGTAAATGCCTGAACAAACTCACAGTATCTCTTATTTTTTTCTGCTCAAATGGTCTGTAATAAGCTGCCACACTTTTTTTTTTTACTCTCTCAAACACACAAGCGGATTGTCGATGGCTATTTGCGCAGATATGTCATTCGACCGCGAGACCGATTTTCATTAGTTAGATGTAACGCGGGACCGGCTCGGTTGCTGCTGTCGACACAGTTCCTGGTGCGCTGGCTGCCCCGGCACTCGCGGTAGGTAGGACAAGGACAGCCACCTGCGAGACTTAATCCCCCATCCGCATGTCGCATCAGCGGAGGGAGTCGGCCCCGGCGTCAGGGCGACTCCCCATCCACCCACGCCTAAAGCGCGCTAATCCGTGTGCCGACTGGCTGAAGGGAAAAGCCGCCTCTCCGTCAGCCTCAGCATCGTCCCGCTGTCTTATCTCACAGTGCCCGACTCGCACCGCTGCCGAAGGGAGACGGCAGAGATCCAGCACCTTCTGAGCACCACTTTAGCCTAGAAGTGCCGCCGTTTCGGCATACCTCCGCTTTGCCCCATGTCCCATCGCACGGCCGAAATGGGCTGAGCCCCCGATGAGCCGCGCGTCAGGGGCGGCCCGTGGCTGGCGGCCCATGGCTGTCGCTCCGTCCCTTTCTGTGACACTCCCTGCGTCCTGAGTGGGCGACAGGCAGTTAGGAACACGCACCACGGAGGGCGTGAAACGATCGGTGAGATTAAATGTGGCCTTGTCTATGTTAATTATACCAGGGACATTAATTACAAATTTAAAAATGTCAAAGGAGGTCCTGCTGTTTCATGGGTCAGAGACAGGAATCTTTTCATGTCGGGTCTTTTCCTTTGAACTTGGTAGCTCAGGACAAATGAAATTACTGCCGTAACTGATTAAATCTAATTATATTATGTTTGGCATTTCAGTAAATTCTACAGGCTTTTTGGTAATAAACATACTGCTTGTTACGTGGCACTGTGTGGATGAGAGCTGCAGGGCGATGCTGGGGTGGATGGTGTCCTTTTGGTTTACGGTGCCTGCATGTCTCCAAAAAGAGCTGCTGTTTTGTCAAACTCACTGTTTCCGGGAGTCTTATCTTCTGCAGGACATGGGCGGATGCGACTGGCACAGTGGGGCTGTGTCTGATGGTCCGGAGGCACTCTCCTTCATCTAATGTGCCTGTTCTTAGACCAGCTGGGTAGATAAGGCTAGTAGGTCACTGAGTGGAATCTCAGCAAAAACAGAATGCACTGTCCTTTGTTTGCCGCAGAATTGCATTTGGAAATGAATCATTTCGCTGTGCTTTCCTTGACCTCAGTCTCAACACCTGTAGCCTACATTCCTGACCGCCGCGTGGTGACGTGCTTGAAAGAATTTCCCTTATTTGTGATAGTTAAATTGAAAGGCTCACTGCCTCCATCCTTGTCTGGTTTAAAAAAAAACATAATTCAGTACAGATCTTTTGTGTTATAAAAAAAGTCAAATGTAGCTCACATGATGCCAGATGTTCCCCGGGAGCTGCCAACCAGTGATTGTGAACAAATAAAGGAAATACTTAATGCAAACCAAATGCTGGCGTCTGCTCCTGGCAAAAAAAGAAAAAAATGTTATGAGCAACATATGAAGCGATCAGATTGTGGTGTAATTCTCCATTAACCTCTGGGTGTGTAAGTGAAGCCAGCCTCCGCCTGGGTGCTGCCCGGCGCTTGGCAGCTGACCCACCGCAGGCATGGCTTGGCGCTTCACCCACCTGGCTCCAGACCATCTCTGCTGACGCCCCATTGGCTCCCTGCTGGCGGGAAGGCTCTCCTGTAATAAATAAGTTGGCCTTTGCGCACTGACGTGCAATTCTGCGCCGAAGGTTTTATATTTGCACTTTTATTATTCAAAAATAGCATTCCTGGGGAAAGGGGCAGTATATCACAGGCACATCTGCTTAAAGACGTACTGCGGTGCTTTTCCCTGCCTCCGCACTTGGTTTTATTCGAGATAAATGAACAGTACAAATTCTAAAGGATCTGACAGTTTTAGTACAGCGCAGCCGCCGCCGTGCGCGCTGATGGGATCTCAGCTGAGCAGCTGCCGCTGTGCATAAGTACATTTGCTTAGGGCGGATGGGAAACATCCGTCTCTGTGCTCCAGCGTCTAAAATTGATTCCTGCAGAATGAAGCGGTAGATAGTGGCCATGCCTCCCATGCAGTCCTGGGGAAAGTTTGGGCAGAGGGTGGCGGGGGGTGGGGTGGTGCCGGGGCCTCATTTCTCATGGTGTTTCGACTGAGTTAAATGGGTGCAAATTGCACTCGCACCCAGCTATGGCCGAGAGACAAGAGGCAATCTGGTGGTCCGGGCTGATTGGGGCGTCTCTGCCTAAGTGCCGGCTTCCATCACTGTCTGGCATAAATGCTGGTGATTGACTGGGATCGGACTCGGAGGGGGGGGCGCGTTCGGAAAACGATGGCGGAGATTCCTGGTTCCACTTGCTGGTTGTAATAATGGCAATGTGGCAGTCGGCGAAGTAACAGCCGGCATTGGCTGCTCCGGGCAAATGGGGAAAAAGCCAAAGACTTTCTAAAAGGCCTCTCCAGTTTGTTTACCGTGACAGAAACATCAGGAGCTGAAGACGAAGCCCAGAATCAGGTGAAATAAAGATGGGCAACTGGATCGTAGAGGTGGTTTTTATTCTAACTATGTTAGAGAATGTTTTTGACTAACATAGAATTAAGTTCAGCTTCATTTAAAATCTGCCATATGTGTTAATTAACCTATTGCATTTATTTAGAATAAATCTCCACAGAGATCAACATCTATTACACCTTTTATAGTTTTCATATATTTCTTCAGGTGCTTTTTTTCAGACTTTGATTTCTCTCCTCCCGTATTGAATGACAGGGCTCTTTTCAGTCATTGCCACCTTCAGCCAGTCTCACTGGTGTCACAGTCCATGTCTTGCAGTCGATTACCATCCCGTTTTTCTTCATTGAGATAGATAACAGCCTCCATTGTCTGCGACTAGATGTATTCCTTCGCTGGGTTCCAGCCTTATCTGTGCCAACCGTCCCCCCCCCCACCCC
>JAODKL010000103.1:1633767-1666703 GCA_026780765.1 Petrocephalus schoutedeni | reverse complement strand
TCCCAACCCCCCCCCCCCCCCCCCCCCCCCCCCAGCTACCAGGCTTGCGGGGAAGTAATCCCACTGGCTCCCTGCCCCCTCCCACCTACCAACTAGGAGAAGCATCGTCCCATGTCGTCCGTCTTCTTATCAAGCCATAGCGGCAATGTCTTGGTTGAGATTATGCCAATCCGGATTTTTTTGTTAATTAAAAACCAGTTTCTGGCCATGGGAAGGCAGCCAGACAGAACATCCGAGTCTTAGGCTTAATTAGGCTTTTACCGGGCCTGACCAGCCCATCGACTGGAATACAATTGTTTCACATGCTGCTGTTCAGCTTTGGTCATTCTCTCCTAGAGTCCAAATACGACACAAGTTGTTTATTTTATGGTTTCTTTTTTCTCTTCGTGCTTCTTTCCATAACCTGCTGTCTGGGAGATCATTATCTACATCAAAATTTCCCAGTTAAAACTGCCAAAAAAGGCGTTTTCTCCCCCCCTAGTCCTGACTGGAGAGGTGTCTACTCTATTACTACTATGTGTCTCCCGGGGCTTTCATGTTTGGCCGCTTCCATGGAATGTGAACTGCACCCAAACACAAACTTTTGTCTGATTTCACATGTTAAAAATGCAGGGTAAGGTGCTTAGCTGATTGAATATTTGTGAGCCTGTTTTCTCCCAAGGAAAAAATCCAATTTTTACGTAGGTAAAGCACTGCAGACAAAGCCAACCGCGCTCCTCTGGGGAAATGTAGCCACGTATCAGCACACTCTAGGTGCGGCTTCTCTGCACAACTTTGTTGATGCGAGGCTTTAAGATTATACCTTATTACAGAGGCTGAAAGCTAACTGAATTGAGGTGGAAATTAACTCTACAATGGAGCGTTACAAGAAGACAATTTCCCCGGGATTAGACATTTATTATTATTTACTATCTTATCATCCATCACCCACTGTGATTTTCATTTGCAACCATTATCCGTTTATACAGCTCAGTGCATCATAAAATAAATTAAGGTTAAGTTGTAGCTTAAGGCTGCCACAAAACACCTCCTGGGACATGAGGCAACGGGAAATCCTGTAATAGCTGAGCAGTATTGCAATGATGGCTCCAACAAAACGGTTCAGTTTCTCAGAGTCACGTGTTCATGAGTTTATTCGAAGAGTTTGCCCCGGCAGAAAGCTTCGACATCAGCAGAATGAGCTGGGTACCTCGCTCAATCGCCTCTTGACGCTGTAAACTGGCGTGCGGCCATTACCAGCAACACAGGAGTGTACATATAGCCGGAGAACAACCTTATAAATCTGGGATCTATCATTGCACACCTCAGAGCTCTGCACAGATCAGACTAACAGAGGCGTCAGTGGCTTCCTGTATGGCACGAACAAGAATCCCTTCAGTCTCTTATTTCTGGGTGTGGCAAAAAAGCTGAAAGTGATTGTGCTGGCTTTTATAGAGCTAAATTGCATAATCATTAGCCCTAATTTCTTATGAATCCTTATGTGCAAGTTTAATAATGACAAATGCATATTGGGTCAAATGGGGGGGGGGGGGTTAATAGGCCATGTACAGATCTCATAAATGTAAAGGGTCTTAATCTCGCAATCACGGCACAATCTTCTGCCTGTGAATTTTTAATCACAGGCATCTGTGCATATGCGAAGGATGATAAATGTCACGACTGGGTTTAACTGAATTAAATATCGGTTTACATAGCATGAACTCTCGTTTGATGTATTGGAATATCTTTTGAAGGCTCGCGTTGGGATGGTGAGTAAGGCAGAGTAAAGAGAGTAATAAAATTAAACTCTAGCTGTGGTAAATATATCTTACCTTGATGGGGACAGTCCTGTGCAATTTAAAAAGCAGAACACGACCCTCTCTTAGGCCCCTGTCAAGAGACGTCAGAGAGTAGCTGAAAAACTACTTGGATGTGAAATTTAGAGCATCTGGAATCAGTCTTGATTTATATATGTTCTTGGGCTGCCATTGTTGGGCCTTACCGTTGTTTCACGTAATCATCATATATAAACCAGTCAATAGACTTATTAATAATCTGGTGATATAGAAATGCACCAGCAACCAGCACGATGTCCACAGCGAATTCTCATTTTGTTCAATTGACTTCCTCTTGTGCACTCCACTCCACTCTCCACTCCTTCTTCTCGTTTTTACAATGGCTGTCTAATGAATTTGCTTTGGGTCGCTTGCACACAAGGGATATGAACCGGGCTAATTGCTTGAAGGAACTATTTAATTAAACTTTCCAAAGTGAAATTTCCTATTTGTAATTTCCTAAAAATCAATTTGATACAGAACAACGTAGCAGTTTTAATTTGTCCACGTTTAAAAAGCCTTCTGTCTCAGCTTAGCCTCCCAACTACGGCCTGTCTAAGTGCATTTGCTTGGTAATTAATCTAGGCAGTTCAGAAATCTCACAGCAAAGTTCATGCCCAGAGAGTTGACTAATGGTATTTGTCAGTTTTCTTCTCAGCTTTTACACAGGCATTAGAGTAACCAGGAAGCAACTGTCTGTCTCATATTGTCCAAGAAATTCATTAGATTTCTTTTTGACTCATGTACACTTGCTTGTGCAAGACATAGATTACTGTTTACAAGTTGGACAACACAAATGTTGAGCCTTCTACTGAGTTCATAAAATTCCAAGCAGATTCTTCTCTTTCAGTTTCCAGCCCTGTTCCTTTAACTATTTTCAGCTCTCTCTGGAGCAGATACCGCAGCCTGGGGTGGTGAGCGGCTCAGCAGGTCATGTCGATGTACCTGTATTCAGAAGATTGCCGGCTTAAGCCCATGTCCATATCCATGTCCATGGGCCCATGAGCAAGGCCCTTAACCACCAGCTGCGGGGTGCTGCATGTTGGGCTGACCCTGCACTGTGACTCCTCCCTAGGCTATGAGGTGCAAGTTGGGGTAGGACAAGTGAGTAATTTCAATGTGTCAGCACTTGTGCAGGTGGCACATAAGGGATTAAAAAAAAAACTTTAAAGGTGCTGTCCAGGATTTGTGGACCCTTAATATGAGATGCCGGGTAAGAGCCTTCGCTCAAAGGTTTAGCCACATCCCTGGCACATTATCTGCCAGTCTACCCACCCAGCAATGACTAACTGCAATGACTCATAACATCCAGTTCAATATCTGTTGCTACAGGAAATGAAAAGATAATAGTCATGCTGGAGAAGGTGTGGATGTTATGAGGGAGGGACGAGCCAAATCCCGATTTGTCGATTTCTCGGTTTGGCTCATTTAAGTGAGCAAGCTTTGTACATTGCTAGGGCGGTCCACTGCACGCCCTCTTCTGCCCTGTGCGTTTATCGGACCTCCATCCAGCAGGTCAATGTTTTTCACAGTAGCATTTCAAAAACATTAGTTATTTACATTAGTTACTACACAGAAAAGTCAGCCAGCTGTTGAACCTTCATCCTATGAACATATTTAACACCTATAGACTACCAACCAAGAATAAGTTGCTGTAAGAAGCAATCATAATAACAAAATACAGCTCCAGAAAAAATCAAGAGACCACAGCACAATTTTTTGTTTCCCTCATTTCTCAATTTGTGGTTATGAATCTGTGTAAAATATACATATTTTTCTCTGTTTCTCTTTAAGGGCTTCTTCCTTGCTTTGTGGGACTTCAGTCCTGCTTCTAGGAGCCTGATACTAACTGTCCTAGCAGTGCACTTCACACCACTTAATGTTTCCTATTCCTTTGAAAGTCATGTCATCCTCCGATTCATGAGGCACTGCTGGATAAGTTGACGGTCATTTCTGACATAAGAAAGTCACTTCTACCCATTACCTGGCTGGTTTCTGGTCATTCCCAGTGTCTCCTGCTTCACATTGTTCTTGTGTAGGCTACTGCTGTCTTAGACACGTTGAACCTGGAAGCAACCTGCCACTCAGTGTAGCCCTCTACCAGGCCAGCCAGGATTAAGCCAGGATTTAAAAATGCACATTTTTGTTTTAAATGGTGCTGTGGTCTCTTCATTTTTTTCCAGAGCTGTAATAATAATAACAAAACTTACTTCTTCTCAAAGTATTGTATTATTAATGTAATTAATGTCATCTAAAGAAATAAAAATATAATTTGCTTTTTGCAAAGTTACAATCAAATTGCTTGTTTTGTAAAGCAAAAATCTATATTTTTCTTTTATACAACTTGTGGCTTTTATCTCAAGTACAATCCACATTATTACTTAAAGACTTATTTACCACCCTTTAATTCTGGCTTACTTTTCAGGCTTCAGCACTTTTTAATGTGTATTGACTTGTAAGTAAGGTGTCATGGTAGCTTAGTGGATAGCACTGCTGCCTGACAGCCCCAGGAATGGAGCTTTGGATTCCATCATTGCTCTGTGTGTGTGGAGTTTGCATATTCTCTCTATGTTCTGTGGACATTTTCCTGCAGACATTGGTTAGGCTAATTAGTACTTCTACAATTGCCCATAGTGTATGAGCGTGTGTCTATATGACCCATGAAGGACTAGCATCCCACCCAGAATGTATTCCAACCTTGTGCCCTGTGTTTCTTGGGACAGGCCCCAGGTGACCCTGACTACGATGAATAGACTGATTGGTGGATGTGGGGGGGAGGGGGGGTCAAAGATCACTCAGTGGGGTTTGCATGTTCTCCTACAGAGCACATGTGGAAATCTGTGGCTGCTGCACCTGTGTCTGTCTTCCTAAAAATGACTGACAGAGTGCCCCTACCCACCTCGATACTGTGTGACACTTTAAATTAGGACCCATGGCAAACATTAACTGAATAAATAGTTCCATTTATTTAAATTGCAGAGATGGAAATGGGCGCATTGACTGAGGTCCCAGGAGACCCCGAAACATTTGTATTTTTAAAAAGCACTAATCAAAGCAGAAGTCGAAACCAATGGTGTGACATCATTAGGATCAAACTGATTGACAAAGTCATAAAAAATTGGAATGATAAAAAAAGCACCTGTGAGACATGACAATAAATATTCCTCTGGCGTATGCTCTCACCCCTGATGAGGGTTAAACTGATATCATGTTAGTTTCTTAGCCATCCTAACCTTATCAATGGCTGTCAGGACTGCACTGTAAGGTGACTGCAGATCATCACTTGTGACAGCTCTGATACATGCTGCTTTACATTGGTTTTGGGGTCTTTCCAAATGTTAACAGCATCATATGCCTATTTAGGACATGGCAGGTGAGAAAAGCTAAGCTAATAATGGTCCTGTGGGAGTCAAGGCCCCCCGGATGGGCTGGGGGAGGTCAGACAGAACAAAAGGCAAATACAAGTAGCCAAAGACGAAGAAGGGGAATGCAAAGTGGGTGGCCAGCATTAGTGGGACAGACAGCTCCCCCGGCGGCAATCTCCTGGGACAGAGCTTTCTGTCATTCTGAAGATAATTGAATGTCAGGCTGCGGGAAAGGTGGAATCTGCATGCCCCAGACCATGTTCTGTTTTAATGTCTCTGATAAGATCTGTTTGTGATAAAATCGCTAATCCTGACAAAGAAACGTTTCGCTTTTTTTCTGGTATCTCCGAAACGGTGCCCATGCAAAGGTGTCAGATGGAACTAGGTCTGTAGTTAAGGAAGTTACCTCTGACCGTACCCTTTCCCCCTGATCCTAAATCCCCTCCCACACTCCTGGAATAAGTAAACTTAAAAATGAAAAGACCAGATGAAGAATGGAAAAAAATATAAAGGGAGCAGTCTGAAAAAAACAGCCTGAAATCTACAGTCCAGGACTATCAGCCCCAGTGTGCTGTTGGTTCATTACTGATAGAACAGAGGAATACAACAGGAGTGACTGATTGTCCTTGCGCTTGTCACCTAGTCTGAATACTGCATTGTAATTAGCAATTAGCTCTTAATTACACTAATTGTAATTGTAATTAACCAGTTGGAGCTGCTACTCTGAATTTTGCTCCCACCGATCTGCAGCATGGCCTGCAGTCGACGCTCTGCGGTGTGTGGAGGCAGGACGGAGTCCGGGCATCGTTTTCAGGGTGATCAGAGGGTGTCACTATGGTCCCGTAGACCAGGCAGCACCAGAGAGCAGGACATTCCCCAATCCAGGACGGATCCCCGAAGAAGCTCCATTGCTCTGGAGCACCGAGCTCACCAGCAGTGGGGCACAGTCATGACAGTTGTGTAGCATGTCACGTAAAGGGGTGGGATGGGGAGTTGGGTGGATGTTGGGACATTGCTGGTCGGATTTGCTGCCATTCAGGATGGGTGTTGATGCTGGGTGATCAGGTCCCTTTCTGTGAGCGTGTGTGGCTGCCACCTTGCAGCTGAACTTGCTCCCAGATGTTTCCATGTCAAGATCACTTCACTTGCAGTTGACCATGGCAGGTCTAGCTGGACAGAAATGTGGAGATCAAACCTGTTGGGAAGGTGTCCATTGGTGTGTAATGACAGTGCTGGGCTGACCAACCGCCCATTCTGCTGCCATTGCTTGATGCTGGAGACAGTGGCTGTCTGCTTTATCATACACCTGTATGTCAGCGATGGGTGTGGCTTATGTGGCCGATTGCTGCAATTAGTACAGGTGTCCCAACACTTCCTGTCCTATAGTTCCCCTATAGTGTAACTCCTTCCCCTGAACTCCCCCACTGCACGATATGAACGGAGCACCTGTCACAGCGACGTGGGCTTTTTCGTGCCTCTTTCTGTCTGGTGACCTTTGGGAGATTATCAGCACTGTGAACTTAAAAGCTGCTGTTGTCATTTTGCCATGGACTGGCGGGGGGTGGTGGGGTGGGAGTGTTGGAGCTTGATTTATTTTAAGGTATTTGTGTAGTTGTTTTGGTTTCTACCTTTCACTCCAGACAGCAGGACACTCCTGGCAGGGGGAGGACTTCCAGTGAGAATGCCATGCAGATCAGGGGAGCTGCTACACTGTGTGTGTGTGTGTGTGTCATGTGTGTGCATGTGTGTGTCGTGTATGTGTGTGTGTGTGTGTGTCGTGTATGTGTGTGTGTGTGTGTGTGTCATGTATGTGTGCGTGTGCGCGCACGTGTGCCATGCCTGGCCACAGCAGGACCCCCTCTGGTGCACGCTTTAGGCTCAGATCGATCAGAAGCCGGCCTTGCAGTGTATCGGCACTTCAGCAGGACTGTGACATCTGACTGGTCCCCTCGCTTCATTGCAAAAAGAATAAATTCTTTTACAAATGCTTTGTTGTCTTCTATGCATTGCAGGCACTGCCGTTGAGAGAAACACAGACTGTTTGCATTCATTTCACAACACTGCCAAGAATTCCCGGGCTAGGAAACAGCTTGGCTGTTTTCATAAATGTGTTTTTAAAGATTTATGGAGGTGCCCGCGTCCTTGCGGAAGGTCAGGCACGATGGCTCAGGCAGAGGCGTGGCCCTCGCTCTGAGGACAGCGCTCTCTCTCTCGCCTGTCCTCAGGTGCAGCTGCTGCCCGTCGCCGTGAGGGCGGACGGGACGAGTATGAAAGAAATCAATCAGGGACGCGGTCAGCGGCAGCCGCTTCCTCCCCTAAACGGCAGGGAATAAACTAAGCCTGTATTTAAGCAGAGCTGTAATTCCCGTGCGGATCTCCGCTCAGCCGTACATTACCGGACCGAGATCTCGAGTGAGAGCTGTGAGGCAGACTTTGGAGCCATATCTCCAAAGCGGCATGTTGTGCGCTGTGATGAACTGTGAGCAGGTTGATATATTTTCTTGTCCCCAGTAGACGCGCGATGGAGCGCGCAGAGGCAGCCCTCTCGCGACCTGATGCCCGTACGGTTTTCCCGCTATTCGTTTTCGTCTCCGTCTCCTCCTCTCTCCTCCCGTCCCCAGAGCGCACCGCTCCGTTCATGGCCCCGTCGGGCTGATTGTCACACTTCGGCTGTCAGCGGCCCTTTTGAGGGAAGCCGTGACATTGAAGATGTTTCCTGTCAGGCAAACGTATGAGCTGCTCATGGTCCCCGGTACACACTCTGCTCCACGCCCAGGACTGATCATCAGCCCAATCCAAAGCGACGCGTGCGGCCGACCTGGCAAACTTATTTAGCAGCCTGGGAAACACTGTGTGCAGCAATCAGGTGCTGCATGCCGGCGCTGGCTAGCGGGGAAGTCTAAGTAAGTGCTGCGGCTTGGCTTTTCCCAGGGTAATTCTCCAGTGTGCGGCATGCCTGCCATTTTGTCTGGTTGCAGGTGTCGTTACAACTATTAGTGGTGGCGCGGGTAAAATGTAAAAAAAAGCATGTGTTACTCAACTGTTACTCATTGTTTGATGACTCAATGCTTCAACCCCATGTGAAACCTCAAAAACGATACCTCTGCAAATTCTGCGTTATAATAAAACATCAATAACACGGATCATCTTGCTTGTGCCGTGGATTTAAACACTCGCATGACTGGTTTCTATTTATTCACTGCGCCATAGTTTCCTTGATTCAGTATTAAAGGTTTTAAAATGTATGCGGCGTGATTATAAAGTAGCCTTGCAGTCATTTGCCGGTTTACGGAAATCAAGAGTATGAGTACATAATACATATTATGCTGAAGGTCTCCTGGAACAAACTGCAAATATTTGCTATCTATCTAGTGTGTGGTGACAAGCTAGCAAAAAGCTACCTGGTGACTTAGCTTGATTTAGCCACTGTAAATATCCATCAAAACATCCATCCATCTATCAAAACATCCATCCATCTATCAAAACATTCATCCAGACATCTATCCATCCATCCATCCATCCATCCACACATCCATCTTATAACTGTTTGTCCTGGTCAGGGTTGCCTGCCATTGTAAATATGTTTATTAATACATTAGTAAAGTGCCTGAATATTTAAGTAATTGCAGTAACACTGACAAATTGAATAAATATTGGATTTTGCAATACAACGCTTTATATTGTATATTTTTGTAGCTGTGTATTATCCTAGGTTGGATTGCCGTCCCATGACATGGATCTCTGTCTTCGGCTGTCTCCTAGGACTGAGGGAAGACAAAACTGGCTGGACTATGAGGCGACACCATGGCTGTGGCTTGGTGGCCTGGAGGAGGCTGGCTGGCAGCTGCGTGCTGCTCTCCGTGTCGCTCATAGTGATCCAAGCCCGGGCAGACGTGCAGCTCGCCAAAGATGAGCACTACAAGTGGAAGACAGGTGAGAGCTGCACATTTTGCCTTAAAATAAGCAGCAATGAGAGCAGGAGGAATGAGTAGAGCATTAGTAAATATGAAGTAACGATCGGTATTGTAACACATCTCACCATTGTAATACCTTTTGCTAACTTGCTATAGCTCTTTAGTTGTTTATATGTCATTGTTTTGATGCCGAAAAGCATTCATAGTTTACATCAAAGCCTACATAAATTATCTACTGAAATTGCTTTATTATTGCATGCTCCATTACCAGTTACTTGTGTAAGCTGCAATATTTATCAAAGCACAAGTCTGTGAAATGGTAATATTTTCTGCACTGTTTTGACACATTGTCTGGCTCTTGGGTGTCCAGATGTACGCGATTTTCCCTGAGCTGTGGGTCAGGACACAGTCGGGTTGTGGGGGGGCAACAGGCTGCCAAAACAATCAGGCCTATTTTCAGTGCAGGATTTGTGTTATATTTTTGGCAAACTGCAGCCATTGCGATCCAAATCCAAACCTGTCGGAATGGCATAGTGTGTGTAACTGTGTATGTGCGTATATATGTGCGCATGGGTGCCTTTGCGTCGTTAATTATTTCTGCCTAAATAACTTGACTGCATTCCAGAAATGTGATTTGTTTTCTATTTCTGTCTGTGAAGGCAGAAGCCTCATGGAAGGTAATCAGTGCACATTAACACACAGCGACCTCACCCCCCACACCTCCGTGGCCAAAAGCAGAGAGTCTCTTCGAGAATTCATGGCTGAAGAAAGTTTACCCATCCTGTTCTCCGCGTGATTAGCAGCTTCATTTCTCCCTCTGCGGTTAGATAATGACAAGCTCCACAAGTTAGAATGATTCATTTTACTTGAGAGGGCATTTATTCAGAAGCAGCTTACTGAGCAAATGCTGGGGGTGCGGATTTGACATCCTTACCTGAAAAGGAGCTTTTTGGATGTGTGCAGTGAAAGACCCCCTTTGTCAATGCGATCCTGCCTAGTCACCATTCAGACACTCCCAAAAGTACTGTCCTTGTGTCCAGGTGACGCTTAAAAAAAGAAAAAATGCTGTAATTGATAAGCACTGCATTATAATAACTAACACAACCGCTTTATAGCATTTCTGACACATGGGTTCATGCAGTGTTAGTGTAGCTTCTCCTGTAACTATCTTGCATTTCTTGCTGGTCACTCACTAGAAGCTCACAAACCGGCTCGCGACACCTGACTCGCACTCCACTCTCCTGCATCACGCACCCCCCCCCGAAAAAGGATCTCAGTGTATTCAATGGCCAGCATTCGCTGAAGTAGGCCTACCAGTGTTTTGTGTTTGAAATTATATGTTAACTGAAGATATTGCCAGGTACACTAAAGGCAATGTGAAAATTATGGTTTAAAAGGTTTTTTTTTAATGACTGGCATTTTCACTGATAATTTTTGTGTCGTACAATTCCCCATACTACTTTGTGAAACCTGTGATTACATGCATCCAGCGGGGCCATCACCGGCGTCTGCTGATTGTCACGGAGGCAGGACCGGGCCGCCTATGTGTCTGTCTAGGCAAACAGATCTGCAGTAAAAGGCTTTAGCCAGGCGACTTTCGTGAATGGCATCATTGCTGGGTGGCAGCATAGCTTCAGACCCCCTCATTTGCTGGGCCGCCCTTGCAGAGACCCAGGCTGGCCTCCATGTCGTTATGCACCCCCATCCTCAGGTCTAGGGGGTCAGTCCACTGAGCTGCCTTCATGCCCGGGACTCTGCCTGGATGCCCAGCCCAAGTCCTAGATGCCCTTCCAAGGCCCTGTCTGCATGCTGGGTCCACTTTCAAAGGCCTGGCCAGAATCAGGACCATGTCCTGGATGGCCCGTCTGCTGCTTCCCCGCACTCTTTGCTGACTACCAGCCAAATATTGCACACTCAAAGCAGGAGCTCCCCATTCCAGATTGATGTCTGCCGTCTGCCAGCCTGGAGTGTGGCTGAATCCAATTAATTTTTTTCCTTTCCTGCCTGGCAGCCATACCAGGTCCCACCTCCACCTCTAAACCTTTATATCCCACATTTATTTCCATTTTTACTGCTTTTCCTATTTCTGTGGACTCTGACGGATTCCCTCTCGATTCATTATATCCAGCCAGCAAACCTCACGCGGTCTTTTTTCGCTCACACTTGCTTCCACACCCATTACTGAAGACAACCACATGCATCTGGCTCTGTCAGGCCCCTTGGGCTGCTGCTGGCCCGGGTAATACGTAAACCAGTGCGAGCCTTGGGAAGACCCAGACGTTTAAAAATATTAAAGACTCTGACCAGAAGCTCAGCCTGTGCGGTCAGCTACCAGGAGTATGTCTTGGACAAAGGGGCTGCAGGAGGTCTGCTCGGCATGCTCGGAGATTCCCAGCATCCTTCCTGAAGGCCGCTTTCCCCCCCACCTCACCCAGTGCCTCTGACTGTCTCTTTTTTAAATGAACCGGGCCTCTCAGCCCACAGAAAGATTTAATTATTTCAGTCACACTCGGCCCCAAATAAGATTAAAGTCATGGCAGCACTGTGGGCTCCGAATGCCTTTGAAATGCATGATGACTCCTGAGAATGACACAGAATTTGGAGAAGCATGTTTCTAAAAAGGGGTGGCACAAACAGGGTCCTGTGTGGGTAGCGCTGTCGCCTCACACGTCCATGGCTGAGCTTCCTCCGTGCTCGTGTAATTTGCATGTTCTTTTCGCGATGTGTGGGTTTCTTCCTGCAGTGTGAAAGCATGCAGCCCGGTAAACTGACGCTTCTGAATTCTTCATTGCTTTATGCTGTGTCACCTGACAGCACCGCAGCTAGAGATTCAACATTACAGGTGTCAACAATTCATGAAGATGGGGGCATCATCAATCGGTTCATGTAACGGGCAGAACACAGCCGGTATGTGTGCGTGTGTGTGTGTCTGTGCGCGTGTGTGTGCGTGCGCGTGCGTGTGTGTGTGTAAACATTCCTATCATATTCTCAATGTGTACATTCCCACACCTGCTAGCACGAACGGTTTAATGTGTCACAGTGGTCCCACACGGAAGGAACTCGAACCCACAGCTTTCATTTTCAAAATGTCAGTGAAAGGTGAGTTGTTACTCGGCCACTAGGGTGCTGGAGGATTTCTGTAAAGCATGGCAGGTGACCAAATCATTTATCTACATTTGCAGCTCAGAAGTTCCCCTTAAATATTTTCTGTCCTAAGGAATCACAAGGAGGCAAATTCATAACATAATAACAAAAGTCCAAAATTAGTCATGCATTGATGTTTTAACTGTATAGCTACACCAATTACAATGCAACTCATACCCTTGAATAGAATGGGTTTTATTCTCATAAAATGCGACCACACAAACCCATACATACAGCCAGGTTTCCTGTCCAGTGAGCTCTGCATCCATGGGACTGGACACCACAGGAAGCAAGTAATTGGGTCCTAAACTAGGGTCACTGGCTGGATGAGAGGTTCTGGAATGAGGGTTGGTGGAGGCAGATTCAGCTGTGGACAGTTGCTGGAGCCAGATGGGGAGGGGGGACAGAAATCAGAATATAACCTGAACTACTTCAGCTATACCCAAAGCAGTTGTACAAAGATGGGGCTCTGAGCAAAGCATGAAGCTGGCGATTTATTGAGCCTGGGACTTAATCTTAATGAAGTGGCAGTCCACACAGGTGGAACAGCGTCTTTGGCAAAGTGCTGCAGAAAAATCTCCATTCCTGCTAGCGCTAAGGGTGCCCCCCTGGACCGTACTGTGCGGGCGTCTCATAGAAATGCAATATGTCTTTAATTCATGGGGGGGACTGAAAGATTCCTGGCATTAAATCACATTCTCTTCGCCGGCGTAATATCGCAGTCCTCGTGTCCTGTCGCTGAGGAGGGGGCTGCATTAGCCCCCGACGCCAGGCTCGCTGACATGTGACATGCGGCGGCGAGCGACGGCCTGTTCGGCAATCAGATGCGCTTTGACGGAGGGAAACAAGACTTTGCACAGCGAAAGATGGAAACTGCTGCCGGGCTAGTGATGCTAACAAGCCGCTAGCGTGGCCGGACGTAGGGCGAAGCCGCTGCTGATTAGGGTCCAACTTTCCTTGCAGTTTTAGGAATAATCCACTGAGAGGTCAGCTCCTGGCCTGAGCGCAGTCTTGCCACCGACTGCCTCAGATGGAACCCGGTGCCTCCTTTAAACAAGCTGTACATTGTACGACCGGCTGCTGTCGATGGGCAGCTGACTGCTTTTTGGACAGCTCCGGGGGGTCCCCTAGACAGCGGTCCATGTCAGTGGTTGTGGGAGCTGTCCAAGCTCTGTAGTGCTGATCCTCTTCCTGTTTCCTTCAGTTATCCATCCCACAATGCACCACGTCACACAGGAAAGAGGGCTGAGGAACGCTTTGGGAAATGCTGACTGGATCTACATAAAACACCCGTGTTATACTTGTCCACGAAATTCAAGCTGTGCCCGTCTCTCGGCAGTTGCCGTATATATTCTTGTATGCTTTTTAATTTTACTGTATGTATTTATAACCCTCACTGCTGCTGTCTTAAACGCCACCCCCCCCCACCCCCCGGTGGTTTACTTGATAAAATCTCAGCAGAGAGTGTTTCCAGGCTGAATGTGAGAACTTTCAGCAGACAGACATAGATCTTGGGAAAGATCCTAAGGAAGTCAAAGCCCCTGAGAGTTTCATTATATTAAAGATGGACGGGTTCTTCTGAATGTTTTTATGCTGTCAGATTGTTCTGGCGAAGCAGGAAGATTGTCGGCCGAACTAGGATCCCCGCAGCCTGGCTCCCTTTGCCATTCCCGACTTTTTCCTCGTGAGTAAACTGTGTAAAGCTCGCAGTCGTGTTTTTCATGACAGCGAGGGGTGGAGTGCACTGAAAGCATTAAAAGGGGTGAGATTTATAGACCTCATTCGCGATGGCTGCCAGGGTGGGTCGGGGGGGTGGGGGGGCGCACGCTACAAAGCTCCAGATAAAGGGGGCAGCGGTGCCAGAGTGATTAGAATGGGCCAGGTCTCCTCAAGCCTGCAGATGGGCGTGTACTACCAAAAATTAAGTGCAGGAGGGTAATTTCCTTCATCTCCCCAAGGTGCTTCTACAAGTGCCCTATTTAATTGCCACTGTTCAGGCCAGGGGTGAGAAACCAGATCCGAGTATCGATTCAAAGCTAAAAATATGTTCCTGCAATTATCCCAGTTACGCAGGGCACTTCTTCCCTGTGGTCCATTCCTTTTATCCTACACCACAGGGTGCTGGAAAAAAATCCTTTCGTGGCTCTGATCTGATGGACAGGCTCATTGAATTTATTTACCTATTATCTTAAATTTTTTTCACTTTCTGGTTCAAATTACACATTTAATGAGCGGGTGTCATGGTGACAGAGTCTCTCAGAACAAAACTCCCCGACAATGACAACCTCCGGTTTTCCGTGAGCAGGCTATGTGGATTTGTCATCTAGTGCTGCTATCGGATCAAACCTCAGGGGAGGGGTTGAACGCGAGTTGTCATGAAAGCTGACATCACCTCTCAAGGGACCCCACCCCCCCGCCCACCACAAAAAAAGCCCCATACTCCTAGTGAGGATGGTTTTTTAAATGGTCGTTTTCTGATTTCCAGAAGGAAAGTCTCAGTGGAGCCAACAGAGTTTTTCAGCTGTTTCCAGCTCTGTGCCAAAAAGCCTTTTCATGTAGGGAAGTTACGGTGTGACTCTCACCGCGTCTTTACTGATGCATTTTCATGCCATGTACTGCAACAAGAGGTGAATGTGCCAGTGGATGAGGCACAGCCGTGAAAAAACTCATTCCCTTCCCCAGAAAGAACATCTATTTCCTTTAGTGAAGTATTTGATCAAATATTTGCGTTCATCAGTGCTGGTGAGGAGGTGTTTCATTATTTAACCTGATTACCAAGTGTGAGTAACTCGTGGCTGGGGGCATGTTTGTGCAATAAATAGGGCATGGATTTGTTAAATAACGCAATGAACTGGAGCAGGGCGATGGCCTCAGACAGTTTTAATGAGGTCACTGGCAGCCTGACATAGAGATTAAATGGTGGTGGTGGGGGGGGGAGTGACAGGGGATGTGAGTGACAGAGGGGGGGCAGAGCAGAGGTTCACCATGGGCTGCAAGGAGCCATCTGCAAGGAGAGGGGCCACCGGATCGAAGCATTCGTGGATGGATATATGCACCCCAGTGGGCCCAGCGGGTTACCCTGCACGGGGTGGGGGGGGTCCCGCCTCCTGTAGCCGCATCCGTGTGCCCGTGTCGGGTCTGACGAGCTGCTGCCACCTGCCAGCTCATTCATTTGCATCTTCTCTGGTGACTGACACGGCGTCTTATACTCCACAGGTCCTCTTCCTGTGTCTTATGCTGTAGTTTGGTTTCCCATTATTACAAAATAGTACCGTTCGTGCAGTTAATACTCCACTGTATACCATAATACTACACTACACAGCTGTGAAAGTGAGTTAGCGGGGAGCTCCAGTGAGAGACTGTCGGCTAAGAGTCATTGCTAAAGGCCGCTGGTCAAAGAGCCGTAAGTTTCACGGTAAGTTATGGATGTTTTCTTTGCTGTTATTGTAATAAACCACTTTATAGTCAGCATGACATTTTTATTTACTGTGTTATTGGCTTGCCTATCGGGTGCTTTTACTTATGGAGCAGTTTCCCCTTAAACACATTTATAGAGCTGGGTATTAAAGCTATTTACATAAATGGTTGAGCTTGAGTAGTACAGTATAGGCACTGTGTCTCTGTTGTGTTACTGATATTCTGCAGGTGCTCAATGTTCTGCGTGTATTGCTTACCCAGTAGACACTGGTTGTATATGAAGCTTCATTCTCAGTTAAATGCTTAGAGTTGCAACTCTTTTGTGTAGCATTTTGTCCTCTTGTCTCAGAAGTGTCCCTCTGGTAGCGTATCCGGGAAGGACTGGACCACCGCTCAGGATGGCGCGAATTATCGATTCCGATGGCCCAGGCCAGCTTGCTATTGATCCGGACTCTTGTGGTCTTCGGCTCCGCCGAGTAGCTGCTGCAGATAAATACATGCGGTCTGTCAAGGAGACGCCAGCAGTCTGACGGGGATGTGCTAAATGTGGCTCGGCCTCGGAGCCGGTGGCCACTAACGGAATTACGGTCGCGTGGCCATCGATAAGCAGGAAGGGGGAGTGGAGAGATGCGTGGAGAGTCTGTCTGTGGCTGCTGACGGCTGGCTGGGTGTGCGGGTCATCTTGTGGCAGGCCGAGCTTGGTTTTTTTCCAACAGTCTCTCATTTTAAACATGATAGACCTTTTTTTGCAGAGAGGACTTTCATTTTTATTTACATTTTTTTTCTTGGCAACTCGAGAAGCTCCTCCCAAATAAATAAGTTTAACATGAATGTGTTTCCATTTCCTTATTAGCGAAACACCTTCAGGTCTCCAGGACTTACTGGAATCAAGCAGCAACAGGCTCTGTGGGCGACTAGGCCGCAGCTAAACAGCAGCTCCACTACACAGCTGTGAAAGTGAGTTAGCAGGGAGCTGTTACATTGCAGCGATCTTACACAGCTGTGCAAGTGAGTTAGCAGGGAGCAGTGTTATATTGCAGCTACCCTATACAGCTGTAACATTATTTAAGAACGAATAAGTCATTAATTCACTATAAACCCCCCCAAAATAATTTTCCAGCAGAGTTTCCTGTCAGCAGCATTTTCATCCGCAGTGACTGCATTAAATATTTTAAAGTGGTTCTAAATGAATTTTGTTGTGTGTTGTGTTATGTGAATTTTATTGTATTCTGTATTTCTGAATTGTTCTGGCAGCCCTGGGAGAGTGCAGAGTGCCCCCCCCCCCAAACACCTCTCAGGCGTGCAGCCTGTGATGAGCCTCCTTGTACTCCCCCGGGACATTCAGGGCAAAAACATTTGCAGCTAAAGCTTTAAAGAATGTATCTACAAATGAATTCAGGTCAGGAACTAATTGACAGCTGCTGGCACAGATTTCTGTTCTAACGGATTTGTGTAGCATCTGAAGCACTGTCTACCAGCAGAGGGGCTGGAAGTGGCTAGCAGATGCTATTGGCTCCCGTCTGGTTCTCTCTGTCCAATCAGAGCAATTGTACATATAAGAGCTTATGAGACACTGGACCCGCATGGCAGCATGGCAGTCGATAGGGCCTTGAAGGGCTTTTTGGATTTTGGAAATATTCCCCTGATTTTAGTGGCCGTTAAACCCATATTGGTCTAACACTGGAAGTTATGAAGTACATTACACCTTATAATAAGTCTGGTTCCTGTAGACTTGAGGTTCACATGCTCGTGTGACCAGTACGACTTTTCCCACCAGTGCACTCCAACCCCCCCCCCCCCCCTCCAACACGGTTTGTGGAATGCATAGTCAGTGTCCTTCTGCCAGGGCTCCAGGGCACCAGGGGCTCCGGCTGCTACTTTGGCCCAAGCCAGTAATGCCTCCTTCCCTCCCCTGCTGCTGCCCCCACCATCACAGCCTTTGAAGCACCAGCTTATTAAAAAAAAAAACAGTAAGAACAGTAATTGGTCTGGTCGAGATGCCGTGAGGCACCAGGCGCATCGGCGTAAACTGGCAGAAGAAGGCATGCCTTTGTTCGTTTGCATTATGTCAATAGCACATTAACTAATGAGATGTAATTAAGGCGAAAAGTCATGCAATCGCTTACAACAGGGCCAGACATGAAAACAGGCAAGACGTTTCTTTCACAAAAAGTCAATAGGAATTAGCAAATCCCTTTAATGTTTGACCGTCCTCCACATTTTTGTTTTGCTGGACCCAAATGCAGAACAGTCATTGTCTTTAGTCTAGTCACGGATGTCTGTTTTTTGATGTCTGTTTTTTGAAACCAAAAAAAAAAAAAACGTTTTCTGAACGCTACAAATTGTGAGCTAATTCATTCTTAAATGGCCATGTCTGAATGCCCCCCCTCCCCCCAAAGGCCCTGAACTGCCCCACTTTCCTGAACACACAAACAAGCAGCCCTCCTTCTGTGAATTATCTCTCGCTGTAGGGGGCGCCCCTGGCCTGACCTTTCGCACGGCCGTATTACAGGCACATTAACCCAGTGATGGCGGAGCTGGGCTCCCCCAGGCCGGGTGAGGGAGGAGGCGTGTGTCAGCTGACCTCTGCCAGCTCGGCGCAGCCCAACCTCCACAGCTTTGGTGGTTTTTACCTGCTTCCAGAGGGAACTTTTGAGGAAACTTCACCCGCATCGTCTTGCATTACAGAACATTTGACTAAAATACTATTTTTATATTGTCTGATACCTATACAATCTCTATGTACTTATGTCTATATTTATGTCTATATACAGTACCAATCAGAAGTTTGGACACACGTTCCCATAGAAAGATTTAATTGTACTATTCTCTACATTTTAGCATAATTACATACTATAAAATAACATGGAATTATGCACTGACAAAATAAGCATTAAGTACAAAGAAATTAATTTATTGTGTGGGCAACTCTGTGGGGTGGGATTCTGAACGTTGCCAGTTCAAATCCCTGGGTCTGCAGAGTGATCGCGCCATTGGGCCCTTGAGCACGGCCCTTAACCCCAGTTGCTCCAGGGACTGGTTGACCCTCCTGTCTCCTCTACACCACTTCCATGTGGTGGCCTTCTAAGATGCTTTTCCAGCTGTCCTGAAGGAGGTCCCACATATGCTGAGAACTCATAGGCTGCTTTTCCTTCAGTGTCTGGTCAAACTCCTCCAAAACCATTTTTACTGTGTTTAGGTGAGATGACCAGGACACTCTCCTTAGTAGGCGGCTTGGCTTTTGACAGGTGCTGTATTTATGCAAGTTAGTGCATTTCTGCAGCAATGGTGAGCCTGGAGACTATCCTAGAATGCACTGGGAACGAGGCAGGGCTGACCCTGGATGGAACAGTAAGGAACACACACACACATACACAATCACACACTATGACCTAAAAAAGCATGTCTTTGGACTGTGGGAGGACAGCTGCTGGAACACAGGGAAAATCTGCAAACAAGAGACTGGTTTCTTTAACTGTTTGGTTCTCATTGGCAGAACACTGAACAGAGCACAGGAGCGCCTGTATATTATATTAGTATACCCTCTTCCACATTGGGGATCACGCCGCCCTGTTACATTCCTTCCTCTGGTCCCCAGGCTGTCTGCCATGCTGTCCCATCTATTGATTACCCAGATGTGCTACCCTGTATGGGGGAATAATCCCCTCTGAGTGGCGATAGTCATCTCGCAGCAAAGCCGGCGACTGTCTGCTGGTCAATTAAGCGCCTCCGCTGTGTTTGATAAGTCACTCTAGCGGAGTGGAAAGTAATCAGCGCCACCTTGGGTATCCATGAGCAAGCTGCCGTTCACAGCGCCTGCTGGGGGTGCGGGCAATCTCATGGATGCCTGAAGAGAGACTCTTTGAAGCTTAAAGTCCAGTCAGGAAATCATCTGGTTTTCTAAATCTGAGATAAGAAATCCGAAGATACTGTGTCCGTAGAGGTGGAATCATGGATAGGAGAGGCGTGATAAGGCGGAGCCCTGCTAAGCGGGGCGGCAGCGCGACTCGCAATCCAGGGCAGCTGGCACCACTTTTTAAAGCGGCGTTACTTACTTTTAATTTTGATACGCCTGCATGCTCGGGAGATACTAATGACTGGCAGCTGTTCTGGGTTCCTCAGGTGTTACGTTCAGGGGTGTGCTTCCCTCTGGACCCAGGGGTGTCAGAGGGGCATGGATACCCTGGCACGTTCAGCAGGGCCCAGCACTCGATAGGGGTCCTTAAATTCATAAAATTATGCAGAAAAATGGACAGGGGACCCCAAAGTGACATTTTGTATAGGGGTCCAGAATTCCTAGTTTCATTCAGTTTACGTGGTTCCAACTCACCCCAGATTGGTCCTTTTAAAATGATGGCCATTCCCAACTGCGTGTCTCTGTCAAACAATCGAATGTCATCCTTAAACTTCAGCCCTGGCCTGCACAGGGTTTAGCGTAAGCCACCCCTCTGAAATTTTCAGTGAGAATCAAATTATGTTCCGAGAAGTTCAGAAAATGTCTATGTGATCGTATCACCATCAGCGCAGTAACTCAGAGAGGAATTATATTATGATGATCGTCGTCTCTATCAGATGCCACTATAACTTCCCAGCGAAACGCGGCGTATATCACCATCGCTGTGTCCCATCACTGTCACCAGAGGCGGAGCAGAACTCCCGGCCCGGATTGCTGCTGTTACCTCTGGTGACTCTTATCCCTTCATCGGTGTTTCATACAGTGACAAGGAAAGGAGGAAGTGTAAATACACCACAGTCAGGGCCTGTCAAAACGTCAAGATTATTCACCACAGTCAATAAGCGTTATCCGCTCCACCTTATCCCGCGTCATCTAAATAACTCGCCAGTCGCTCCTTTGGCCCCATTTCGATTCAAATTAACACTCGCTGTCGATACATTTCTGAAAGGTTACCTGTCACCTGAGATCCGCCCCTGTTTATTTCTGGTCAATCAGCTCTCCTCCAAGAGTCTGGACGATTATAACAGACAGTGGCCGGCTGTTTTCCCTGGCTTCCTAGCAGCAGTGAAATCTGTATTTAAGGCTCCGTGTATCACACTGGTCCCTTAATTTCTTATCCAGTACAGAGTCATCTGAAGTCTATCCCAGACAGCAATGGGCACTAGGCTGTGGTACACCCTAAGTGGGATGCTAGACTATCACAGGGCTGTGCAAGTACACACTCATGAGATTCAATCCCACAACCCTGGAGGTATGAGACAGCAAGTACTCAATTAAACTTCCAGGTAACGGCATAAATCTGTCAGCATGAATTGATAAATACATAACCGATGAATTCTTGTGCTTTCATTAATCACAGGTTCAGATTTAACTATTTGGCACAATAAGTGCAGGTTAGCACTAGAGGAAGAGTCATACGAAACACTGCGAAACACAACGAGAGCAAAACACAGCAGCATCCAGTTGCCTAGTCTGTGTTATGGTCTTGTTGAGCCAGAGTGTGTCCTGGAAAGTATAGTGAAAAGGCACGGCCCTTCTCATACAGGCCGCCGGAGCGCTGCAGGGCACTCACACATTTATATACAGCTTAACAGTCATTTATGGACCAGAACTGCAGTGTTTGGTCTGTTGGAGGAAACCTTGGCAGGCAGACTCACGGATTTTGGCTCCCAGTCCCCGGAGGCAGCAGCCCTACCTGTTGAGCCGCTCTGCTTCCCCTCTGACGTCATTTTAGAAAAACGTTTGAAAAAGTAATTCTCTGTGTAATGACGACTTTGGCACAGAACCAGCCAATTCCGCCTGATTGTACTACGCATTTTAAAACAATCTGGATTTAATTTCTGTCCTAGCTGTACTATTTTGTTATTTTTATGCAGATCACAACTGAAGTGGACTGATTTTTTTTTTTTATTCGCATGCCATTTAATTCAAGTTAGTGCATGTATTATAAAACCGTAAATGACAGACCATCTGCCTCAAGCCCGAGAGTCCCACAGTCTTCCCCCAATGCCCTGCACCAGCTTCTTCTCTTCTACTCCAGAAGCTTGCCTACAGGTTAAGATGGAAGCAAGCTTTCATCGAGAGCAGCTCAGGTTTCGCCATGGTCTAAAACCCGTATGACATGGACAAGAGTTTCAAAGGCAAAACCAGGCGTGCTTGATGCCCTCTCAAGTCTTCTTTTCTGTCACATGTAAAGACTATTGGTGTCTCCCAAAAGCCATGCTGTCAGGGCACCAGCGGCCTCCTTTGGTGAATCTCACAACCTGGAATGAAGAAAGGATGTTTTGGGGTCCTGGACCCCCGACCGTAAGACAGAGGGGTCTAACCCATGAATCTAACTGAGACGGTATAACCACACTGGGAGCACTGGTCAAAATTGTATCTACTGTTCAGAATTTGAATATGGTGTTGTTTATTAATCATTAACCTCAGGTTGTACCCTGCGTGAGTGAGAAATCAAATGCTTGAAGTGTTTGTTGTTTGACGGACCTCCCGTTACGTACGAGGTGCTCTGTCTTGACAAGAGCAATCCTGAACTCAGATCAATACTGGGAATCCATTACCCGAGGACCACAGGCGTTTGAGCCTGCCTTGTTTACAGGGGCTGAGGCCTTGTTTCAGGATAGCTGGTGATTCAGGAGCTAGGAGTGGTGACAGGTGTGTGAGTGTGCCTGTATGTGTGTACATGTGTGTATTTAAGAGTCTGGCTTTGTGTGTTTCTGTGCTTAAAGTATAGACTGACTAACTGGAGCTCTGAGGTGCTGGGGCTTTGTGTGTGTGTATTTGTGCAAAAATAAACACCATAGAGAAGTTGAATTATGTTCTTGAGTTTTTAAAAGTTAGTCCTCTTTTTTATGAATACTTAAAGGCCAGCATGGAAGGCTGATCTGATTTGATCCACATCTCTTGCCTTGATCTTTTCACTGCCTGAGATCCTGCAGTTGGCTGTCACCCAGGACATCACACTCACCCATTACCAGACCCTTGACATTCTGCTTGTGTTCTGGTTCTAATATGCTAGTTTTGTGTATCTTACAAAACCTTATTGATTGTAATACTTTTTAAATAGTTGCTCCAAAACGCCATGAAATTGCTTTTGAATACGGTTCTATCTTTACGGCTGAAAGTTATTTAATGGGGATTAGTAGTGCATAGAGAAGATGATGCTTGATGACCAGAATTCATAATGGTGATGTTATTGTAAATGATGGCTCGCATGCACTTGGCTGAGCCAAAGCAAGATGTGGTGTAAACAATTCAGCTGGCATATGATTAAGCTCCTCCTGTACTGGTAGGGATATCTCTCATGCATGCACACATTACACATCTCAAAAATCAGTCTGATTTCTGTGCCATACGTAGATATGGATGTAATGGCCAGGGTAAATTGCGATGAGTAAGACTGGTAGTAGCAATGACCACATAGAACACATAGAAAATCAGCTATATGAGGGTTATATGAAGGTTTGGCAGTGATGGTTGGTCTTCCCCTCACCACATAAACACACACACTTAGTTACACAGCCATTAGTGTCTTGAAAACGTCCTCGTGTGGATCAATGGAGAACAAGAGATGGATCCTTGTAAGCAAGATGTGAGTGGAGGTGGCAGACGAGCGGAGGCGCGCTCATCACATAGACACAGTGCAGGTCTTGTGACTCAAGACGTTGACATATGCAGTTAAAAAGGCTGCATGCATATTCCATTGACATCACATCAAGTCGGTACATTGTTTAGCAGAGCGGTGTAATTTGAAGTAGCTGACACGGAAAGGGCCTGAACAGTGAAATACGCTTCATGCTTGTGTTGTTTTAATCCATACTGAGAATGTCAGAGACTTAAATTCAAATGTGAAAAGATGTCCAGTCGTGGTGCTATTAATTTTCATGACTTTGTCTACTGTTCCAGTTATAATGGGTGCGATTAATCCCGGGAAGACATTCAAAGATCTGCTACCTCATCCAAAAAGGGAAGACCTCAGTATCCGTTTTCATAGCTGCAGTTCTACGGTTGGGTGTTTACTAAGGCAATTGCAGGCAAATGCTTTATTCAAGGGGATATCATTTGTGTCTGCCTCGGACTGTAAGCCTGTAAATCGGCTTGCTGCAGATGCTTAAATTTGCTAGTATCTGCTGTTTTTGCCCCAGAACAAACAGCATCCCTGTGTGGGCAGTGCTGATGCCTCATACCTGCAGGATTGGGGTTCGAATCCCGCTTCTGCTCTGTCTGGCACTTGCTTGCCCACCCTGTATTTTGCTGCCTTCCTCCCATAGTAAAAGGCAGGCGGCTTGCTGAGTTGTTGGTGTGTGTGCCCTGCGATGTGCTGGCACCCTGTCCTGGGGGTTCCTCTGCCTTTTGCATGTGCTTATTGGGTTTGCCTCTATGAAATCCTGTTCAAACAACACCAATGGTCACATAAGCAACTTCAAGAATAACATTTACAGAATCTGTTCATCATTTAGCACATTGAGAGGTCAGGTTCCCCTGGTTTAGATCAATCAGCCAATCAGAATGGGTCCCCAGGACCGGAGCTGAGAACCAATGCCTTATTATTGGCTGATTGAGAGGTCATCCCAAAAACCCGCACCCACACCGGCCCTCCATGGATCAGGTTCCCCACCCCTGATCTAAACCATAAACTGAATTCGAATTCCTGGCACTGAATGTGATCATATGCCGGTAAAAATTATGCCAGTAAAAATTTTGATGTTATACAAAACACTTAATTGAAAGTTGGGACAGCATGGAGCAATAAGGAATCCTATTCAAAATGTTCAGGCCGGGACTGACTCTGCGAAATAGGTTCCCTTGTTGCAGGTGATAATTTAAGGGTTGCAGGTTTAGAGGCTCTGGCTTGGAGGGACAGCAGCCGAACCGTAACTTGAGCTATTAACTGGAGGTGCAGGCTTGAATGGAGAGGCAGGAAAGGGCAAAAGAAACGAGGCACCATGGGCACAGCCTTTCAGAACAAAAGCAGCGGGATGGGCTTGGAAAATGCTCTTATATGCTGTATGCATTAGGCGATGTTCTTATCTAAAGCAATGTACTCGACCTTTGAAGCAAATGCTAAAAAATTAAATACAGAAAGAGTGTAATTCACAGCATCACATGCACTCTTGAATACAAAGAATCTGACTCGAAGAGTGCAGCGATTCTGTAAGAGACACAATAATAAAACAAAAGCAGGATATTAAAAATAAAAGTGATGGCTTTGGGTCAGCCCAGGATAACCAGATGGAATATGAATGGATGGATGGATGGATGGATGTCTTGGGGTCCTGAGTTTTCAAAGTTAGGTTTATGTAGGTCAATTTCATTCTGGCTAGTTCTTCCTCTGTGAATGGTGTTGCTTTTTTAAAAAGCACGTTTTGTACTCTTTTACAAGCAAACATTAAATATGCATTCTCAGAGTTGATTGCTGAGAATCCTGGAGACAAGCAATAATGATTCATACATCATCACACATTAATGAGATCCTTCCTTCTTGTACTGATGCTCATCACGCTCTTGTTCACTCAGCTGAAATAATTCAATCACAAATAACGTGTATTTTAAGATTAATGACTTTTGAAAGCCTCTCAGGGAACTATATGACATAGCAGAGAGTAAAAACTCTTTACTCTTCTACAGCTATGATACCGCTGACCTAGCAGAAGATCGCTCACAAAACCATTAGTCGTAATTTTGCTCATCTCACAGGAAGAGGAATACCATGTGTGGAACTTGATTTGACAGTGTCTCCGCTACACAGAGTCCTGGGTCTGGAGATGAGACTCTTTTCTTTACTGGGTGTTTTTGGGTATCAAATGCATGGGCTGTGAATTGTGCTGGACAGCTTGTAAGTGCTAAACTAATTACTATAGCTGGATGTTGTGAGATGGAGAGATATTGCCACCAGGCTGGAAGTCAAATTGAATCCACTGCTTCAGTGCATTTATTTACATTTAGTAGATGCTTCTGTCTATAATGTATAAGTGAGGAAAGCTCGGAGGCAGAAAGCAAGGTGAGTCAATATCCCTGGAGCAATAGGGGTTAAGGTCTTACTCAACAGCCCAGTGGTGATATGATAACTCTGCCAGCCTCAGGATTTGAACCCACAACCTATAAGAGACTGACATTCATCTGTCTTCTGCTGAGCTACACGGTGCCCCTTTCCAAGAAGATAAGATATTTGTTTATACATCCCCATGTTGACTTTCGCCATGGATGTTTTATATTCAGAAAACTCATATATAAATGTGAATATGAAATACGGTGTGAAAACCTATATCTTGTGGAAGGTGCTACAGCACTGGACTTTTGATGTTCCATGCTTTCTTGAATCTCCTCCCATCTCCTTGTTGGATAAATTGGGCCAAAATTGCTGCTATGTACTGACCCAGAAATCCAAGGTTATTGTTGCAAGGAAACTCTCTCTGGGTCAAAACAATACTCACTAGATCTCATCTCCCCAAACTCCTGCCTCCACGCATACTAAATCCTGTTAAGGTTACACAATGTCCAATTTTCCTAACAAGCTTGATTCCATGCCTTGAAATGCAAAAATGCTTGAATTGTTTTTCAAGTCTGGTTAGATAAAATTGTCCGCTAAACATCTTAATAACAATAAAATAATAATTGATTTTAATATAGACTAATAATGTCATGTAAACGGTAATGAGTGCTCTAAATGTTTCATAACTTAGCTCTTAGCGGATCCTATTTCATGATTTATAAGAAGATGTGATAATCTCTAGACTGATACCCACTCTTCATTGTACTGTTATTGCTAATTATTTATTCATTTGAATTGTTAATGCCAATGCTTTTAAATTGTTTATATGCTCCAATAATGAACAATGGAGCTTCTGTAACCTCCTTCAAAAGTGTTTGGACTGGGAGAATCCACTACTTCACTCATCATACACAAGTGGAAATTCTTGTCTTGAAATCCCCATCAAACCTGTTGCATCCATGCTAAAAATTGTACATTAAAATGCTTTTTTAAGATTATTTCTCAGCTGCTCTGCATATTCCTCTACATATTCCCAAGTGCATAATCGAGGACTTGGACAAAATTGATTTGTGCATCTCTTGTTCAGCCATAAAGGGTGAATGGAGAATACAAACGATTTTTCCCCAAGACTGTTAATCTTGTTGTTCCCTGAGGGAAAGTCATTAAGGAGAAAAATGCTTGAGTGGGATTTGATCTGGCACATACGGGATACGCATTGCGCCGCCACCTACCATAAAAAAACTACAAAGACTCAAAACAGAAGCATATTTTTTGAACAGATAAGACCCCCAGTTGTGAACAGCTGGTGAGTTATATTTTCAGAATCAGAAAGAAAACAAATGTAACATAATGCAGCATAATGGTGAACACTGTTTTCAACTCCAGATTTGTTTTAATTATAAGTCCATCCAACTCTGTGTCTACAGTAATGAGCATTGTTAAATTAGATTTATGCATGGACGTAAGTTTTTGCACAGACTGGATGAGTGATGTCAAAGTATGTTTAGTTATCTGTTATTTATTAATAGATTATATTTATTTAGCAAATAAATGCAATCCATTGAAACCCTTCCTGACATTTGGAACAAACACCTGGGTGTAAGTATCTGATTCAGAATCTGTTCAGAAAATTAGTTGCTTTTATGTTGCTGTTAATTAAAATCTAGCAGAAAATGTAAATTACAGAACACTATATATTTCTTGCATAAGGGTCGCGCCATGAATTGTGAAATACCAGACTAATAAGGTCATTCACTACAGTAACAAGGCATACCCAGAGTAATATATATTCGATTAGTGCTTGCTTTCTTTTGTCCTTTTGTCTTTAACGAAAAGCATTGTGCTTGGATGTATTTGGAGAGCACAATATTATGCTAAATTTAGATTTTCTTTGTACTTATCTTGCTTGTATTTTGAGAACTTGAGAAAAACAGCACACAACTGAGAAATCCTGATTTCTCTGGTTGCAGTGAAACTGTTTTTCTTGGGGGTGGGGATGTGGGGGGTGTGTGGGTGTGTTTAGGAAGAATAACCTCTTTTTCCCTGACTCAGAATCTGATAAATATGACTGAAACTTATTCAAATCCTGATGCGGCTAAGCAGTGGATCGCGTCTAGGTACGCGATGCATGACACAGGCCATCGCCATGGTGACATGTCCCAGCACGAGAAGGTCTATAATTCACCCAGAAAGCACAGCCTGGTCCCAGGTTGGCTATCTGTCACTGCCTGGGAGCAGAGTGACATCTCTGGCTCCATCCTTCTGCTCTCTGTACCCTTTCTAGGCTGATGGCCAATAGCTATCATGCCAGTTATTTTGTAAAAAAAAAATTGCTGAAAAGCTGTTACACATCAAATAAACTGTTGACAAAATAGCCTCTTGTGGTTGCTACTAGAGACACTGCTATAGCGTACCCCCATCTGGGACCAGAAAACCAGGACCCTGACGCGTAAAAATCACTTGACAACCAATTACAGGCTGCTGAACACTGGGAAAGATAGCCAGTGAGTGTTTCAGGCGTTTGAAGGAGTCAGCACTGACGTTAGCTCAACACTAAGGTGGCTACATGGGGTATCACTCTGGTAACACTGGGCCTGCGTGCGTAAAACCGGCTGGAGATCAGGGACAGGGGAGGCAGGTGGGGCAGAGGTCTCACCATTAAAAGTAAAAAACAAATAATGATAAAATAAAATTAATATCAATGTCTACTGCTCTATGCTATAAATGTAAGTTTTGTATGATGTCTGATTTTATATAATTCGCGTCTGTGTGCAACAAATTTACTCTTGCTGATCTGATACAAAACCACACCGAAAAGGTGGGAGGTGAAGCAGCCAGTACCTCTGCCTCACTGAAGGGGGCGTGCGTGAGCTCACGGGATTATTATTGCCGGTACGCTGGCTAAAAATCAGAAAATCAAGTTTGCTATAGCACTCCGTATTGTTTTTTATCTTTGTTCTGAAAGAGCACGTACCTTAGCTGCCACGAACCTAACTGCTGGAGACAAAGAGTCCACTTGTGGTTTGTATCAGTCTGCCTTGTCCCTTGGCTCTGTCCATGGTAAGAAGTGTGAGGACCACGCCCCTAACAGCTCAGTCTTCACAAGTGAATATGAATGCCTCCCTGCAACCAAGGCTTGGGATGGTGCTGAAATGAGACACACGTAGCTGCTTTCATCTTAGTTGATTATTTAAAATTTTGCTGCAATCCGATGACGTTTTTTGAATTCTAATTATGTGTGTTTCTTCACTAAAGTTGAAAATACCTTAATCTGGTATTTGAAATGATTTCATTTGAAATCAAGTTGCTGCTACAAGTGGTTTTATGGTGCATTTTAAGTGATTGTGAGAACTGTTCTGGAGCTATTCAAAATGAAAGCACAGGAAGTAATGGATAACTAGTTTTTGTTATATAGTTTTGGGACCCTGCTTGCATAGCATAAGAAAATTTGTCCGTGGTCCAGGGTTGAGCAAAGCAGTGCTGTTTGGTTTAACCCAAGGGCTCAGTGAAAGCCTAGTCAGGAGAACCACACAGGATGGAGCAGCTTGTAATTAGTATATGGTAAATGAAGTGTAATAAAGTGATATTCACTAATATTGATTCATACTGTCCGATAGTTTCTTGTTCTTTCATACTAAGGCTGTGTGGCATTTTCCTGTGCTGGGAACTACTGAGCTCAAATCTAGGTGTCCCCTTGCTGACCTCCCCGCAAAAGACGGCGGCATTTGAGCAGGACACGGCGCATCAGCCGCAGAGCTGTCCGTTTGGTGCCCTCCTCCTGACCCCATCAACGTGCGCCCTCAAATCGGATGTGACAAAGCATGATTACATTTCTATTCCCACTTTTTTCTTCACGTGAAGAAAGCTTGTCTCGACCGCCCTTTCCTGCGATGCAAATAAAAGCTATCTCCACGGAGATATATAAATGTTTTTTTTTCCGAATATAATCAGTATAGAAACAGTCAGTCGAGTTTATGAAATGGCAATATGTGTTAAGCTCCACATGGCACATCATCGTCGCTCCTAGAAATGCCCAAACGCGCATTGGAAGTTCCACTATCCCGCCTGCATTCTGTTGCTAAATTTCCAAAGATTCTAGGTTTTTATTTATACTTTTAATTTCAGCTTGGATCAGGTTCGAAACAATCCATTTATGAATACTAACAAAAGGATTAGCATACAAAAACATCAGATAGCAAAACATTTCAGGGGGCAACAAATAATAATAATAATAATTTAAAAGTTAATGACATGCTCCAGTGAACTACGGAACTGTGCGGCGGTCTTCGGCGGGCTAAGCAGGTTTTCCACCATCAAGGGCTTTTGCGACCAGTGCAGAATATTTCGCCGTGATCTTTCCAATGAATGATGCGCATCCAGGAGTGCCAACACATATCATAGATGTGCTCGTTTTAAATCTGATAATCTGAATCAGTGTAATTACTTTCATTTAATTAACTCCGGCGTACGGTTGTTTTAATTAAACCAGTCATTAGTGTACGACGAGCGCATGAGTGTGACCGTTCGTGTGTAATTATCCAGCTTTGAACTTTTAAGCAGTGTAAATTTGGGATTAAATGTTTTTTATGGCTGTTTAAAAGTGTTTCAAAGCGATTACAAATATTCACAGTCGATAGTCGATATATTTTATCTGCTATAATAATATAGACATATAGCCTACTCAAACATTATAGATGATGGATATTGGTATTAGTGAAAGTTGTACTTCTGTCTTTAAACTGTTTCTCGAAATATGCACTCAGAATAAAACACAGGAAAATCCACTTTTCGCAAACAGCGGGGCGCACTGGGAGACCTCTCAGATGGCGGCTGGTTTATTTTTTGGCATCTGCAGGATTACTTGAGGGGTTTAATAATTTTCCCCGCCAGCTTCTCAGCAAAAGGAGGGGGTGTGTGTTTCGGACACTTGTTTAGTGATGATAAATAATCAGACAAGTTCTTCATCTTTGAAGTTCCAGCTTGTGCTATAATAACCACGACACGCTGCGCGGTTCTGCTGACTGCCGCGGTTCTGTTCTCGCATCCGTCCGCCTGCAGTCTGCGAACTAGCTCCGCTCACCTCTCTTTATATTAACTAAATAACTTAGGCGGTGGACCGAAATTAAGCAATTCATGCTGCATGCACGATCCGATGTTTACTGCAACGTTTTCTTTGCCGCCTGTTTGATCCGACACGTTTCTTCTCAACAATTTAATAATATAAGTTTGATTCAAACGCCTTGCAATAAACTTTTATTAGATCTCCACATTTGGTCTAAAAGCCGAGTTTGTGCAGAATTCTTAATACTGTAGCTCAGTGTTTCCCAACCCAGTCCTCCGGAAACACTGGACAGTCCACGTTTTTGCTTCCTCTCAGCACACCTGTACCTGGTATTCGGTGTTCCTGATTGGCTGGGAGCTGTGAGGGAGCAAAAACGTGGATTGTCCGGTGTTCCCCGAGGACTGGGTTGGGAAACACTGCCGTAGCTAATAGATAATGGCACCTTGGTCTTCGTTTTCAGTAAGTTTAGGTGTGTCGCTACGTTTATAGCCTGTCTATCTGAGCATGAAGCTGCAGCAGGTGACCCGCTTACTGATGGTGTCCCTGTCTCCTGTCCGTCCTGCAGGCCAGTGGGGTAGGTGCCTAGGTGAGGACTGTGGGCCCGGAGGCGTGCAGACGCGGTCGGTGTGGTGCGTCCACACAGAGGGCTGGGCGGCGGCCGTTTCCAGCTGCCCGCTGGCGGACATCCCCGAGCAGCGGCGCCGCTGTTTTCGCGAGTGTGACCTGCAGAGGGAGCTCTTTGAGTGGGAGACTTCGGAGTGGGGCGCCTGCACCCTGACGCCCGGAGGGCCGCGGCCGGGGGAGTGCGTGACGGCGCAGCACGGCGTGCAGAGGCGCAGTGTGCGCTGCATGCGCGCCTCGGACCGCGGCGCCGTGACAGAGCGCGTCTGCGAGTTCCTCTCCCGGCGGCCGGCCGAGGAGCAGGCCTGCCTTATCCCCTGCCCGCGGCCCTGCGTCGTGTCCGACTTCTCGGCCTGGTCGGCCTGCAGTGCCAGCTGCGGCTTTGGCCTGCAGCACCGCACCAGGGCCATCCTCGCCACACCAGTGTACGGAGGATCCGGCTGCCCCAACCTCACGCAGACCCGGTCCTGTGAGCAGCCCCGGCCCTGCCCCAGCAGCGAGGGGGAGCACAGGTACAGCCTGAAGGTGGGGCCTTGGACCGAGTGCCGGCGGCCCCACTCCAAGGAGCTGTGGCACAGCGGTCGCACCACGTTAGACTTCGGCACCGACTCTGGCGAGAAGAACTCGGTGCAGCGCCAGGTCCGCAGCATCCATCACGCGCACCAGCACCACCAGCATCAGCACCATCACCTCAGCCCCAAGGCCCTGGGCATTGAGATCGGCTACCAGACGAGGCAGGTCCGCTGTGTGCGGAGCGACGGCAGAAACTCCATGCTGAGGTGAGCCTCGCCCCCGGCCCCGCCCCCAAAAAACCCGTCAATGCAGCTCGGCAATGCAAATATCTAGCTTTCATGTGAACCACACAACAGGCCTTAAAATTAGCTTGAACCTCTAATTACAGCGAGAAAAATCTACTGATCATTAAAAAAAACTTGGTCGTCGGTGTAGGCGCGTGCACCCAGGCTCCTAATTCTAATAAATTAATAAAATCTCCGTACTGTCCCGTAGAGACTGTCTCAGCCTCCTTATGTTCTTGTCAACTGTTTTGTATGTAATAATGTTCTTATGCTTTTAATTAAGACTCCTGTATTTTTCTGTGCTTTTAGTGGTCAGGGTACAGTCCTTAATTTACATTGCATATTAACATAGTTTATTATGTAATATGACGTAAACATTAACAACAGAAAATAATAACAGTAGCAATAGACATGGCAGTAGGTGCCGCAGTGGCTCAGTGAGCAGAACTATGACATCACAGCTCCAGATAGATTGATGTAGACTCCGGGTGGGTATGTAGAACTTGCATGTTCTCCCCATTCGGTTCCCCTGGGTTCTCTGGGTTCCTAACGAGGCTGACCAAAGGCCATTTCAGGTGGGCCCAGTTTTTATTTCCATCAACCCCAGTAGACCCTGACCTGAACTTAATGGAACACGGCGGTGGCACAGTGTGTTACCTTGCAAGATTACTGAGCTCATTTAAAAATCTCGAGTGGCAGCTCTGTGTTTCCTAGCATTGAATATGCATTTCCCACCTGAGTTAGATGTTTTATTCAGTTTAGCTAATTACAATATAATTATCAAGTATAATTACACATGACATTAAGCTGTTGGTAAGAAAAATTAGACGTTATGACCAAGGGCGTAAGTTG
>JAODKL010000103.1:1622673-1632680 GCA_026780765.1 Petrocephalus schoutedeni | reverse complement strand
AAGTCTCCAACCATTTGGGGGGGGGATCTAGGCGGTTGGCTTAGCTGGTTTTAATTATTGGGGGGGGTTACCTCCTCCCATTCCCCCCGTAATTTACGTCCATGATTATAACTGAAAATGATTATGTTTTTTGTTTTGCATCATGTTTGCTTGTGTTTCCCTTATAAAAATGTAAACAATTGTTTAGCTCTGAATAGCATTAAAAATAGATGTTTGGAAGCATATGTGAGTATTTGACTGTACTACAGTTTTCAAGGTCAAGGTTTATTTCTATAGCACATTTAACCCTTAGGTGGTATTAATTTCAAGGGATCAGAATTTCCCTTTGTTTAAAGTGGCTCTGGGGTATGACCATACCCCAAAGGCCCCCTAAGGGTTTTAAAACAACTGAAGTTGATGGTGCTGCGCAGGCAGAGATTAACAATTAATGGACATAGCAATCAGAATGTTTGGAGAATAAACTAAAACACCTCAAATGATATTACAGGTCTAAAATAAAATACAAATAAATAAAATCTCCATTAGGAAAATCAAAGTTATCATGCTGTACTTAAATCAAATGGCAATACAAACAGGTGAGACTTTAGCAGGGATTTGGATGTTTCTCCTGATGGGGCAGTTTTGATATGTAAGGGAAAAGGGAAACCAAAGAGCGGGAGCCACCACTGCAGAAGCATGATCACCTCTGCTCTTATACCTAGATCTAGGGATGTCTAGAACAGACAAGCTGTTTGATTGGTTATATTAGTCTCACCTGGAGCATGATGGTCTATTAATATATCTGCCGGTTAAACCTCAGCTGAGATTTTGTAAAGTATTTGCTTGTAGTTATTTTGTATCAGCATTGGCAATACTGACTCTTAATGTTGGTATTTAAATGTAAATGATGCCATAAGTCAGGTGACAGAAAGGAGACAATATTATTGGCCTGCTGAGTTATTGGTTTTGCTCCTTTGACAGCTTGAGTGGATTGGTCTGCAAAACCCTTATATGTGGCCAATTTGGTCCATCTGAAGGAGAAATTTGCATTAGGCAGTCGAAGCAGTTCAGGAACCCTTTCTTTCACTCCAGAGCAAATTGAATCCCCTGCGAAACACGTGCCGGATGAATTTCAGCTGTCTGTAATCTTTAAAAGGCCAAGCACTCCATTAAATTGGGGATGTGGGCGTGTGCAATATACTGGCAGGTTTTCTATAAAAGCAAAATGTGTCCACACGCCTTTATTCATTTTCCTGCTTTATTGCTTGTGCAGGTTCTCTTTAACTTGCCCCAAGAATCTGAACATTTTGTGTTTGTCTAGCTGCCACTTGAGATGAAAATGTAAATATTTTGAAAATTATTAATAATCCCTTTTCCCCCCATAGCCTTTGTACACAAGACAATACTCCAGTGACATTCCAGTCTTGTGTGATGCCAAGAGACTGCGAGACTTCCAGCTGGTCGCCATGGAGCCCTTGCTCAAAGAGCTGTCGGGCCCCGAATTTGGCACCCGGTTACCGGACAAGGACCCGCAGCCTGAAACAGCTTCCCATTGGAGGTGGCAAGGAATGTCCAGCCCTTGAGGAGAAAGAGGCTTGCAACATCATTGGAGATTTACTCCCGGAGTGTCCCAGGTACGCATTCACTCTGCAAAGCTTTTGCCACAAAATTAGATGTGTAGTATGGCAGCATCTGCAGGAAATTTTACGGGACTTGCTTACTCAGGGTGGCACTTCACCCACATGGTCTGTCATCTATGCTGGGAGGGTACATTCCTGTGCGATGATGTCACATCCTCAGGGTGCGTGTCAGTGGTGGATGGAGGGGCATACAGATGAGCATTTTCCTTGGATTTGTGTGCTGCAAGACCTTGGTTACAGATGCCTACACACAGCAGCGCTCGATTGGCTGTGTGAAAAATCTAAACCAGTAAAACGGCAGAACCTGGCTTCGTTCTTTGGTCAACGTAAAGTGTCCCATTGCTTTTTTCCCATATATTTGCCTACTGCATATGGTGGGTGTTACCCTGTAAAGTGGGATCAGCTAAGAAAGCTGAATAAATACATTCTTTACATAGGAATAGGATTGTCTGTTGGCTCTGAATATTGTTTGGGATGGAAACCTCAAAATAGATATAGACATATAGACAAAATAGATACTGACATTCTATATAGACATATAGAATTTTTTGCTGGTTGCATCAGGGTCACTGATGTTGCTGGAGGACATCCACAATTAAGCCACAAATGAGTGAAAGGCCCTAATTCAGTCTGACCTTGTGCAGTATTTTTTCGTTCCTGCGACCTCATGCGGTCAAGGTCACATGCTCGAATTTGTCTGAAAGTCTAAGGGCAGTGCTGTGATGGTGATTTTGTTTATTTCCCTTTTCCAAATATTATTTTCTAGAATGTTCCCTTTGTGGTTAATGGTTTTCATGGTTAATGGCTTTTTTTTGCGGTCAAAGCATTATGGAAGGTCGATTTAAGGCAAAAAAAAAAAAAAACCTACAGGTAAACGGTGTTTTCCTAGAATTGTACTATTGTTGTGTTTTGTGTTCTCAACAGCAGTCAGCTCCTTTTGAATGCTTTAGATTGCGTAATTGCTGTTATCCAGGGCAAGTATGTCCCACCAGGCTGGGCCAAGTAAAACAGATGCTGACAGGATGCCTCCCTAGGTACATGTGGAAGAGTACAGACTGGGGAGAATGCCAAATCCAGCCCCTCCTCAGCATGCATGACCGGCGCCACAGCAACCTAAGCTTGCTGTGTGGTGGGGGGATCCAGACCAGGGAGATGTACTGCGTGCAGGTCCCCGGAGACGCAAAAGAAGGTGAGGCAGAGAGCCGGATCAGCGCTAGCCCTTTAAGAGTAGTGCATTGTGGACTGAGGGGCGGAGCCAACAAGGTAAAAGGTCATTCAAGGTGGGGTGGCATTCTTATTGGGAGCCTTCAAGAATTGGCTGTGCTGCAGCAGATCAGTGGTGTACCTTTATGACACCTTTTGATAATCAGGTTGGGTCGCCAAGAAGTTGCGATCTTACATCATCACTAATGCAGCACTGCTATGGCGCGCCTGGTACTTTGCTTAAAATTGCCCAGAAAGGGCTTTCGATGTATTCCAGTAAAAGCAGGGCTTCCCCTACAAATGGCATGTGAGTTTGATCCTTACTCTACTGCTTTGTCCTCAGAGACCTCAGAGAATGCGAATTACCTCTCCGGTCGAATGCTTCTACAGTGACGTTTAAAGTTAGCTGGAGAGAAATTGAGCGGTTAGACCCCCACCCTCCCTGTATTGCACCATGTCATTCGATGACACCCAGAAATCGAGATGGACCAGGCGGCCGATGGGAGCCCAGCCCGGTGGAGGCCTCCTTCCGCAGTGCGCTACTGAGCTGCGGTGCCCTCATGTTCCTCCCCAATGGAGAGACTGAGGCGAGGGGACAGTGCCTGGTGTCACCTTACTTTGAGTGGAAGAAGTTGGGGAGGGGGGTTAAAATCTGATCTAATGTTGGAATGCTGAGGAACGGGGCCCCCAAATATATCGACTGTGTTCCCGGATGCCGATCAATGCAGGTCAGCGGAGATGTGAGTGAAACCCGCTCTTCCTGCAAGCCGATACCTCCTTTAGCCGGAGTGTTTTAAACGGCTTTGGAGTGTGAAGCCCACGCTCGGCCTTAAAGGGGCGACTCCCCATGCAGCGGCCAGAGGGCTTTAGGCATTTTAACCATCTAGCATATCTGTTAAACTGTACGTCATTTAGATGTATTTGTTTTGAACGAAACTTTCTTTTCATGCGTCCCTTGGATTTTAATTTAAATGGTAATCTGGTGCTCAGTGATCTGCGGAGGTGCATTTAAATGACATTTTTATTCACGACAAACTTCATTTTTGCTTTAAAGTGCGCAGAGAAGTTGTAGTACTTTTTTCCCATTAGCTTCAAGCCCTCGGCCGGGGGTCAGTGGCTTGAGACATTGAACTATGCCCTCCCCGCCTGCCCCCCCATCAAACATCTCCCTCCTCCTGTGCCCTGCCTAGTGACCAGGCCAGTCAACGGGAGGCTGTGCCCAGCGACCATGCCCCCGGCCGTCCAGCCCTGCTCCATCCCCTGCCCCCAGGAGTGCCTGCTCTCCCCTTGGTCGCCTTGGGGGTCCTGCCTACATGACGACTGTCAGGAGCCACAGGGGAGGAAAGGTATGACCGGACCACCTCGCAACAGGCATAAATGCTCGTGTTGTTGAGTATCCCGTGCATTACCAGGGGTCATGCCCAGTAATAAAGCATGCTGTTATGTAGGCTGAATAACTTTGTATGAATAAACACACCACATAGTAAAACTACAAGAGATTTAGGGTTTTCTCATTCTTGGCATGTTGAACAGTCAAAGGAAAGTTATATAGAATGAGCCTCTGAACTCACGAGGGTGGACCTCCATCCTACATGTTCACTTTCTGCTTGGAAGTACTGGGGTTAGAGTCTAGCTAGTGACCGGACTGTGAGCGATGAGGGTCCTCCAGGACAGGTGCTGGCCTCGACAGAAACGTGTAATGGATCTCCTAGCTTTGGCGATGATGTCACCCCCTCTGGTCAAAGCATGGGTTCAGATGAGCTCTCTTATCTGCAGACGAGAGTCTATATCTCTGCAAAGACTGGCATCTCTTTCCAGGCAGTCGTGTTTCCTGTGACTGTTGTGTAAACAGCCCGGATGCACACATAATGCGTTACACACTGGGGCTGTGATTGTCAGGTTAGTGGATTGGAGGAGGAGCATAAGATCAGAACTGCTGGGCATGTTGTCCCAAAACCGGTGATGAATGATAGCACATGAGCAGGAAGCAAGGCGGTAATTTCTACATGCACTGCAAATGTTATTCATTTTCTGATGACAGCCTTTTAATTAAAAAGTGATTTTGTAGTATTTTGAAGTTTGACAGCGTAGACCGGTTCTCCCACCGTGAACGTGTGAGCATTGTCACCCTGACAGTAACGAGGATGCGCATTTTGAAAACTGATACCAAAATAATGTGAAGAGAGAAACGTTCGTGGTGACTAGGGCTACAACTAGTGATTATCTTAATATTCGATTAATCGGTCGATTTGTTTTTACGAATATAATCGATGAATTGGATAAAAAAGATTTTTTTTATTTCCACCCAATTATTTAGAAATAGAATATTATGTAAACTGACGGGGCAAAAAAGCGCACAAAGAAAAATGAAAATCAAAAAACCTGGTAACAGAATTTGTTTCAACATTAACACTTCTTTTCTATATTTAAAGTAATACACAAAAGTGATCTTGCATGCCACTATCACGTACACTCATACATACACGCACTTACTTTCATCCCTGTCTAAATGCATTTCATCCTACCTCACTCACGTGGCGAAAGATGGGACTGTCTGGCCATGCAAGTGTGCGCCCTTGGATACCTAACCTATGGCATTTCGCTGTTGAAATAGGAACATGGTAAGCAGAGAAGCTGCGGAATAGGTTTCGTTTCGGCAGACAGCGTGTACGCGGTTGTAACGGCGCATGTGTGTATGTACGTGCGATCGGGAGTGCATGTATGTGCGACCGTGTGAGCGAAAGTGCGCCTACCGCTCCTGACGGGCTACTCCGTCACATTGTAGTGTCTTCACTCTGACCTAATGTTAAAGTAAAGTTTATTTATGCAGCACATTTACACACAGCTCAAGCTGACGAAGTGCTATACAAAAACAACATTAAACTGAAATAAGAGTAAGACACACACTCACCATTTTTCACATTTTTGTAATGTGAAGTGCTATGTGGTGACGACTGACGACTTCGGTCAAACCGTTTTCTCCGCCTCATCTTTCATTTGTTTAATTTCCTTTGGAAAATACCACCTCAGCTCTTCCTCCACCATGCCTTTGGCCGTGCTCCGTTCAGCTCCGTCTGCAGGTGAAGTTAACTTCTCCGAGACATAGCGAGTGACACACTAATAGCACGACGAATCGATAATAAAATTCATTGGCAACACTTTTAATAATCGATTTTTATCGATTTTATCAATTCGTTGTTGCAGCCCTAATGGTGACATTTTCTATGAAGCCCATATTCATAAAGCATAATAACTGCTCTTATAATTCATCGTAACACATTCATAACGTATTATAAAAACATCTATAATTATTTATAAAAAGGCATAAGATGTAATAGCTATATTTCTCATGCATTATGAATGCCACATCTATAATGCACTATAAATGCCTTCATAATGCATTATAATGGTCAGTATAAGCATTAAGGATGCTTTGTGCTGCATTATGAATGTGTAGTGCATTATAGATGTGACCTTCAAAGAGCATTCATAATGCATATGACTATAGTGTGTTATGTCTTTTTATAAATAGTTATAGCCAGGTTTATAGTACTTTATGAATGCATTACAATGCTTTATGAAAGTATATGTAATGCAGTACAATGACTGCTTTAAGTAAAATGCACCTTAATTGTTTATAATAGAATAGAGTAGAAGCACATGTTGATTCTTAGAGTGCCAATAACCTGCCGGCTGTGTGAAAAGTGAAAGAATGCTCCTTATTAGCATTTCCCATAGTAATGTGGTGACTATTGATTTTTTTGCAAAGACTAATCTCTCCCAAACTTTACCAGTGCCCGTGGATGAATTTTTTAACAAGTTTCCTCAGCTCCATAGGCAGGCGGGCATAACGGAGGGACATGTTCTCGCACACTATCATTTATCACCACATAGCTTCTTCGCTGGGAGGTAATGCCAGGACCACAGCGCAACCTGAAGAGTCATTATGGAGGGTGTTACGCTAGACAGAGGGGAGGCCACCCTCACCAGAGACTGTAGCCTCTTTCGGTGAAGCCAAGCACCCTTTGTCTTTGCAAGTGCCGAGAGAATCTTCCTGAGGGATGTGAAGTTATTCCGGTTAGGACTACAGAGACAGACTATTCTCATTTACCTCAATTATCATGGGAATTATTTTAAGAGCAAAGCTGGGAAATAGAGCTTGAAAACAACATTGAGTGAATTCAAAGTGATTCTAATTATATCCCGAGAAGAGCTAATGCATTTTGCAGCATGCAGAGTCACTGGCACACTAGTATCTGGCTGTCTTCGCATTAAGTGCGCCATGACTGGTGGTGTCTGACACATCTTAAAAAAAAAGAGGCTCATTGTATTTACCATAATCATGATGAGCAGCGGCCCGGGGCAGAAGCCGAAGGACTTTGATCAAAATGTGGGTCGTGCACATGTTGTCAACCCAAATAAGTTGCATAGTTTCACCGGCCATTGCGCAACTATTTTGTGCAGCTTGTGGTTACCATATGTGTGTCAGAGGGCCAGAGTTGTTATAGCAGTGAACACGTGACACGTGTGCAAGAACAGCGTGCTTTGAATTCTCCTCGGACACGCTGCAGTACTGATAGGGAAGCGAGGAAGGAAATTAACGCAGTGTCTGCATTTGGGCTTCTTTCAGCTGAATTAATTTGATCGGGACTGGAGAGCCTATCAGTCGTTAATGACCCGGGGACGTGCTTCTGAAAGGTCGCCTCTCGCCAATTTGGAAGGTCGCTGGTGTCGGTTCTCCAGGGGCTGCCTAGTTGTCACATGATTAGCTGGTTAGCACTGTGTCCAGCACCATGTCCAGGTGTGAGAGGTGCTTTTCTGTAGTGAAAGGTCCTCCTGCCAAGCTAACAGAAGATCTATGTAGCAGATCATACCTATAAATGAAAATAAATAATAGATGGATTATAGAAAGGTTGAAAGAAGCAATTTATCACAGGAAAATCACTATGTCTAATTTAATTTATTACTGCTTTAAATAATCTGTGTTTACTTAAATGAAAACTAGCATTTTAGTAAAAATAGAATAGAAAATTCATTTAAAACTGAATTTGCTTTAAACCTGGCCCGCTGTGTCATTAATGAGTCGTTGTTTTCACACACGTCATATCAAATAATAAGTATGTACATTTTATGTTTTTCTTTTTATTTAATCAGATGATTTTTCCCCCTCCATTAATTAATAGCATTAGCAAATCTCAAGGAGAATGACGCTTAAGCCCTCATAAAATACTGCACATTTCATGATAGTACTTCAGCGCGGAGTCCGTTATCTTGTGCCTCCTGCAGAAAGTCAGCATCTTCTTTTATTTTTCTGGTACCTGTTCAGCTAAGAGACCATATCTCATACTGCATGCTTGGATAAATATCTAAGGCCAGAAAAATACATCTACTATTCCTGGGAAAAAGCATAGATTCATTTTAAAAATGATTAATTAATGAGCAGCTAATTGTAATTCTGTAGTTATTGAAAGGACAGGTGTGTGACAGACATAAGTTTCTGTACATATCATTGGTATCTATGACTGTCATATGTAATCGCATGAGGAGTGTGGATGGATGCTGGGAATATTCTGGATGAATGGGATTCCTCTGTGGCACAATCATTATAAAGCAAAATATTTGTTTCTCATCCTCATGATTCAAATCACCTTTAACCAGCTGAAAACAGTTTTCCTGATATTCGCTAAACAAAGCAACAGGCTCATAAGAATGATCCTGGGGGGCGCTTAAACTAATACTCAGCCCAGTTTGGTGCCGGATGCTGAGATGTTAGAAACGTAGTGAGGTTCAGAGACGAAACTTAAACAGGATCTGGGGCTGGAGTGTCACTGTAAGCCCACCGTAGGTATTTCCAAAGCTCAGACCACTACAGTCAGTATCTCCTGTTGCGTTTGGAAGCTGGGAGAATGGGAATTATCGAGAGCACTCAGCTATCAGCAGGCGGAGATGTGTACTCAGCTCGCCAGTTACAAACAGGAGATAAGTGCGGAAAATGAGACAGCTCAGGGAACCAGTTTCCTACGGATTAGAGCACATTTTTATTATTTTGCATGGTACTTAACTCTGCTGATTTTTATGCTGTGGGGTTGTTGAGAAATAAAATTACGTGGCGACTGATTCTATCTTAAGTGATTTGAAATGGGTGCTTCATCATTCCTGGTTTAATCCTCATTTTCTACAGCACTCACTATATAGGACTGGGTTACAAAATGTGCCGGATATTTAATCTATATCTAAATGTTTTTCAGGCATCCATTAATGTCAATAAGTACCATGCATGACTTTAGATGAAAATCTTAGAAACTAGATGTTATTTAATGAAATGCCGTGCTGCCTAGTGAGCCACGTACACGGGACACGCCCCTCACTAAGTTTGTAGGTTGGCGCCACATACAACAATAAGTGCACAGGGGAGGGTACCAGGAAAATGGTCTTTGTGTAGCATGTTGGTTGCAGATTCTGTATTAAGATGTAAAACAGCTGGGGGTCATGTGGAAGGGAAGCGGCTTAAGGCAGCCCAGGACCATGAAGAGGTGTGCTGTGGGATAGAGGTCCACTGAGCTGAGGGCTAAGAACACATATGGATTAGAGCTTTGGTTCTGATCTCAGGCCCTGGTCTCGTCCTGCCCGCAGGCTTCCGGCAGAGGTGGCGGAAGGTGCTGCGGGAGCCGGCTGGCACTGCGCAGGGCTGTCTGCACCTCGTGGAATCCATGCCGTGCGAGGACCCTGTCTGCTTCCGCTGGGTCGTCGCGTCCACGCAGCCGTGCGAGCCCGCCGAGGGCAACTGCGGCCCTGGGAGTCAGCTGCGGACCATCCTCTGCGTGGACAGCGAAGGTGAGCCGCCGGCTCTCACATCAGCAGGATCCTGGTGACGCACAGTCATACACATGTGCTGAATGCCTCGCAAGTCACCTGACCCGAGAACAGCGGCAGACACGCAGACAGGCAGAAAAAGTCAGTCTCCATGGTGACACACCAGCCGGTCGCCTCATTGTCTCCATGTCTCTATGCTGTGTGGTGCCACTAAATTATGGCAAAAGTGGCTAAAATCCATCCATTCATCTTCCATAAGGGCTTAACCAGCAACGGGTGGCAGTAGGGTGACCACCAGGGGGGACACTGTGAGCTACTTCAGGTTTTACAAACTACTTTAAAACCGAAAGGCTCCCGTGCTTGGCTAAATTG
>JAODKL010000103.1:1578450-1610412 GCA_026780765.1 Petrocephalus schoutedeni | reverse complement strand
GGGGGGGGGGGGGGGGGGGGGGGTGCCGGATGGGCCTGGCCCAATCACAAGGCTGGCCCACCCAATCATAAGGCTGACCCACCCAGCCAAGAGGTGGAAGTGTATTTTTTTATATGTAATTGCGCCCCCCCCCCCCCCAACAAAAAAAATCTTTCCAGCCCACCCTGTTACCGAGAGCTGGACCTGGGCCTGGCTTTCATTGCTTCTCTGCTGGGAATTTACCTACACGTGCAAACATTGGTACTATAAAAAGGAAAAAAATAACATCTTTAAATCATTTTCTGCTCTGCTAATTTCTTATACCGTAAATAATAAATGAAGGTGCATTAATTAGGGTAGCCCGAGATTAAATTGTTAAAGAGAATGTTTTTGTTAAGGAGTTTAATCAGGAAAATTCATTTAAAACACTTGATTACTTTTATTGATTTCCCCACTGTGGTGATTGTGCCTGACACACTGTTCTGCAGAAGGTTGCCTGTTTTACTATGAAAAGACGTTCAGGACATTTGCTTTTGATGATCAAAGACGTGGTTCATTAATATTCTGCTTTATAAAACCGCTTTGAAATACGGAAGAATTTGAAGTACATGACTTTTACATTAAAATGTGTTTCCTTATTTGGTAATGAATCTTTTGTAGCTTTTTAGTTACCAATGTAACATACAATATAGGACAATAGATTATAAAAGATGCATAATATATGATTGTAATATAGCTGACTGAATTTTTTTTGCCTTCCTGAAAATGTGTTTGCGATATTGCGAGTAACGATATTGTTAGTGCATTTATCTTATATTCTTCTGTTGTGTTCTTTCATCCACACTTCATTCTCTTCCAGGCAACACAGGCAGGGATACACTCTAGACGAGATGTCAGTCCATCACAGGCCACACACACACATTGCATGGACAGTTCAGCGACACCAGTTAGCTTAACTGCATGGAGGAAAGCTGTGTGACACGGGGAGGCCATGTGCGCCCCCCACACACAGAACAGGTGCAGTGCTGTCCCCCAGAGCCCCTGTGCCACCCTCAATCACTGTTACCGCTTCTAATAATGTGCAATTAGCCCATGTGACATGCGAGACTTGCTCGGTTATTGGATGCGAATGTAAAGTACTCACTCTCAACAACCTCACTCTCAACACTGGCAAGACAAAGGAGATAATAGTGGACATGAGGAAGAGGAGGAGGCCTCATCAGCCACTGTTCATCTTGGAGCTTGAAGTGGAGAGGGTGAGCAGCTTTAAGTACCTGGGCGTCCACATCAGTGAGGACCTCACCTGGTCACTGAACACCACCCAGATGGTCAAGAAGGCTCAACAGCAGCTGTACTTCCTGAGGAGGCTGAGGAAGTTTGGTATGTCAACCAAGATCCTCAGCAACTTCTACAGATGCATCGTGGAGAACACACTGACCAGCTGCATCACCGCGTGGTACAGCAGCACTACAGATATGGACTGCAAACGCCTGCACAGAGCGGTGAAGACTGCGGAGAAGATCATCAGGACTCCGCTGGCCTCTTTGCAGAGCAGCTACTGTACCACTGCAGAGTCCAGAGGAGAGCGGCCTCCATCCTGAAAGACCCCACACACACCCAACATGGACTGTTCACACTTCTGCCCTCTGGACGGAGGTAGAGAAGTGTGAAATCTAGAACCTCCCAACTTAACAGCTCCTTCTTCCCCACCGCCATCAGACTTCTTAACAGCTGACAGGAGTATGAATAACGGACATCATACTACCATACCATGCCATACTACCTCATACTGTATTTTTTTGCACATTAAGCTCTTTTGCACATTACACTTAAAAGTATTTATTTTTCAATTTTTTTATTATTTTGTACCTTGGCATTTTTGTGTGGACAGCAAAGTAAGAATTTCATTGCACAGGGAAATGCACTTTTCTACTGTTCATATGACAATGAACGCTTTGAAATCTTAAATCTTGAATGTATCTGGCTTAAAAATGCGGCCTTCAAAAATGCTTTCCAGATTGTTCCAAATGTACTCGGGAAACTTGTGTAGGTCAAGCATCTGCTGGAGAGTGGAGCGTAGGGATGGGATGTTTGTCTGGCTGTCGCTAGTTCAGATTGCGGGGGGTTGGTTCTTACCACATGTCGCGGTGTTTCAGGTGAGGCCGTGCCCAGCGAGCGTTGCCAGGACGACCCCCCGCCGTCTCCGGGGCCCTGCGAGGTGGCCTGCCCTGGCGACTGTGTGCTGGGAGCCTGGACTTCCTGGTCACCCTGCTCCCAGTCCTGCTCGGGCAGGAACTCTGAGGGCCGGCAGAACCGGACCCGCGCCCTGCTGGCGCTGCCCGGCCAAGGTAACGTTAACATCTTGCTTTGGTTCCCTAAACATCACGACTGAATCTCCTTATTGTTGTGGTTGCGCAGTTGTTCGTGTTTCTGCAAAACATTTTGTGCCAATAATGGTCTCATTAATGCCTCATTACCATGACTTCTGGCTGTCGCTCAGATTAAATTAATAAATTAGCATTCTGATGATCTCAACATAAATATACAGAAATTATATTTTCCAATAACCAAGTCAAATAAACTGAACAAATTTGATGAAGTCTTATGTTCCACTCAAATAGAAATTGACTTCATATTCATCCATCCATCTTCATGCTGTTGTAGGATCTAAGCAGTTGCCACAATAAAAGGGAATTGGCATCACAGTTTATATGATATTTATAGGACAGGTTCCTGCCTGACCATAGCTCTGGCCTTACCAAAATTCACTGTCATAAATAAAGCTTGTCTTTAGTGACCCCACTAACCTACAGCATACATTACCGTTTTGGCCAATGAAAAATCACAGCAGGACACAGAACCCCCCCCCCCACCCCACCCTCAAAGTGCATCCTAGGTACAGCTCCTATACCTTAAACCCCAGTTTAAACCAGTTTTGGGGGCCTTGATGGGTTTAGGGATGGAGGTCAGAGAGCTGGCCTTAACTGCCGAGGGGTGGTATTGCGAGGGATTGCAGTCAGGCGCTGCATGAGCCGGCGGGTGTTTCTGTAACAGCCCAGACAGGCATGCTAAATGCGGGCCTGTTAGCCGCTCTGTTTGTGCGCAAGTGAAGATGGAGAACAGATATGATAACGGAGCTCTGTCCACGGAACACGGCGCCGCAGATATCGCATCAGAGGCGGCCCGTTACTCGCACTTAGGTGTTGTCAGTTGCTGCGTGGAGGCAGGAAATTATGCTGCAGCTAATGCCGACATAAATCATGCGCGGCTCATCTCAGATTCCATGACGAGCAGCAATAATTAAGATTAAAACACCCCTGAATGCCCAGGGACACCATCCTTCCACGAGGAGTCACATCTCACTTTATTTTCACCACTATCGCCACAGGAAAAACACGGAAATGTGTTTCTCCATTAATTTGCACAGACAGGCTTTTTCTTATTAACATTCCTCAACCGTGTGATGTGCGATTCCTGAAATGCCCCGGTCAGCCTTGTACTTATGTAAACCAGGAAGTGTTGTCCGGTCAAGGTCAACATTAACCCCAAGGGTTACTAGGGATTGGACTGATGCATATAACAGTTCATGTAAACGTTAATGATGTCAGTCTGCAACATAATATCTTTGATTTTATTTTTTTATTGATTGTATATTTTCTCATATAGTAAGATACTATCACAGTGTGGTGGAGATGGACAGGGTCATGTGATGAGCTCACTAAATTAGATCACCAGATGAGTTGTCATGCACCTCCCACCCAAACCATACAACTCAACCTTGGATCTTAGTTGATGCCTTTTACCATATTCCAAAGCAGCACTGGATCCATCTGCACTTCCTTTGTGATGAAGGCTCTTGGGAGTTTTACTTACACAAACATATTCTGAGGGCAGAAAGAAAAATATTTGGTTCAGAGAGATAACCAAGCAGATTGTAGAGGATTGACTGGATTTTTTGACATCTGATACAAGTTGCGATTGGTTTTCTCTCAGAATTTTTCAATCTGCCCTCAGAACATGTTTGTGTAAGTAAAACTCCCAGAAGCGTGCTGAAGCCTAAATGTTTTTCATCTCTGTCCCCTAGGTTTTGAAATCTGCCCACAAAAAAAAGTCCCTGTTCCCTTCTCGCTTCCTCCTGCCTCATGGTTTTGTTCACTATTATGTTCTGTGCACATCCCACACATTGCTAATATTTTCTAATACGGCATGCACTCATGCCTCTCGGGCAGCGTTTTCCAGTCTGGTCCTGGGGGACCCACAGACTGCAGTCCACTTTTTGTTCTCTCCTAGTTCCTGCAAAAATGAGGACTGTCAGGCAAGGGGCTCTGTGGAAGCAAAAACATGGACTGACTGTGGGTCCACGAGGACCAGTTTGGGAAACACTGCTCTAGGGGTTTATTAGACAGACTAGTTGGCATGTTATGTGTGCAGAGGTGACCTGTGAGTTGACCTGATACCAAAGTGTGGTTTTGTTTTGTTTGGGTGATAAGTTGTGTTGTTTGTTGTGTCTAGGAGGCAAACATTGCCCTGCAGCCAGCACCCTGGAGGAGTGGAGGCCTTGCAACCTGCACCCCTGCATTGTGTTCTACTGGGAGGCATCGCTCTGGGGGCCCTGCGCTGAGGACCCATCTGCCAGTGACCCAAACATCACCAGCAGCTGGGACAGCTCCTCCATCTGTGCAGTCGGCATACAGACCAGAAAGGTGTCCTGTGTGAAGATGAATGTGGGGCAGGTGATCCCAAAAAGGTACCCAAGCTCCTGCTCATGTATGAGGTATATTCTGTGATAGCCTGGGATAGTTTCTATATTGAAATTAAGAGCAGTACCAGTGGACACCAGCAGGTGGCGCTATCACACATGCAGCTGTTTACTGAATAAAACATATATAAATTTTATGGAAACAGTGAAATTTGTTGGCAGTTATTTACCATTAATCTCCTGATATATACTTAGATATCCCACAAAACCTGTATGTTTTCCTGTATTTTTACAGAAATGCACTACTGACTCCTGTGTACTCAGGCTTGTGCCCATAGCAGTGAGGAAATACCCTTGGTCTGGCCTTAGGCGATCCCCTGGATGAAGGGTCCATGTTCTCATGGGGGCTATTGTTTAGATTCTTAGGTGGCCTCCCATTGGCTAAAAGGACCATAGCCCTAGTTGAGCCTTAGGCCCTCCTCTACCGCCAGATCTTAGCTACAGGCTATGAACAGTCTGCAGGCCAAAAGACTGCTGGCTGGACCTATCGGGAAGAGCCATGGGAGGGATTTGTTGCATTCTGGACCGGAACCAAAGTACCGGAGGGGTGTCTCAGGGAGCAGTGCAGGGTGGGGAAGATCTCAGGAAGGCTTTGGAAAGCCACAGAGACGACATTCAATCTTGATTCCCTGAAAGAGCTTCAATGCTGAGCATAGCTCTGAGTCTGTCAACTGGTACAGAAGTTCAGAAGTCCGGGACATTCAAAACTGGGCGACTCTTACCATAGAGTGCTGGAGCTATGGTGCCATTTCCCATGATCAGAAGCTCCTCCTGACCTGCAGGTACTCTGTGGCAGTTTTCCACACACAAATCCAGCCAGCTTGGTCACACAAGTGAGCCGCCTTAGGCCTACCCTAAATGCACTTTCTAGTGATTGCTTGCAGTTTCCATATGATATGCTATATGATAAGCACTGCTCATTTAATTGTTTTTTTGTCATATAGATTCCATTTCCTTTGTATTCCTCCGTTATCATTTAACCTGAAAAACTAATTTCAGTGCAGAATTTCCAAGGAAACCAGCAATAGACTTGATTATTAAAAATATTCCAGTTAAGTAACAGCACACAAATCCCAGCCCCCTGCAGCATACCCCTATTCTGCTGGTGTCTTCTATAATGTCTTATATCTCTGCCATTAGGGCCTAGCGTGCTATTGCCGGGAGACCTGAGTGTTAGTTTTACTCCGCAGTACAAATAAACTTCAAAGTTTCACATCGGAAAGTAATGCCCAATTTTAGACATAGTGAGAAACTGTACTAGATGGTTTAATTCTAAGCAGACCCATCATTCAGTGTCAGTAAGAAAATAGGATGTATCTGTGTAATAAATTTAAGTGTAACATATAGATACAGAGCCAATCATTTTGTTTATCCTGTTGAATCTCACTGAACTAATCTGATGTCAGCTATGATACATTTAAAAAGCTGTTACTGTATACTCTGTACAGTTCGGCCACCACAAGGTTGGAATTTTTTTGTGGAGAGAAAGAAAGTTTTTTCAGATTTGCATTCGAAAGTCTAAAAAAAAGTTTGTCATTGGAAATAATCCAAAAGCTCCATAATTAATTATATATTTTCTGCCGCTATTTGAGCCGCTTGCTGACCAGGTGAGAGCACGCTGGTGTTTCCGTTAGACGATCACTGCGTCTAGCAGTCGGCTGCCATCGTGGACACAAAAACGTCCAACAAAAACCACGTGTGACCGAGGGGGGGATCGCGCGGCAGGTCAAACACACCGTGTTACATGCCCCCTCCTCCACTAACTGTGGGGCTGCACGTCTCCCAGTTCCCCTGCAATTTCCCGTCCCCGAAGTCCCTTCATTCCCGCTCCGAAGCAGAGAGCCTGAATCGGGTAGGATCTCGGCATGGAGACTAGGAACTCATTAACCTTATTATGACTGCAAACAAAAGATGCCTGGCAGTCTTTGTCCAAACACTGGTGGGTGCCTGGTTATCTTGCTCATGTGACATGCTTCTTGAGCACTTTGTCCTGTGGGAGGGAACGCTGTGTTTGCTGTGGCTGTCGCTGGGAGCGACACCTCTGCAAGCTGCCAGGACGTTCACCCTGGAGTGACTATCCGCACAGATCCACAGTGACCTTTCATGCTCTGTGTATTTGTGGTGCTTCAGACAATGAAATAAGGCCCATGTAAACTGAATACAATGCCCCTTTTAGCCTGGTAAAACCTGAAATATGTTCTAAATTTCTTACCTCTCTGTAAGGAAAGTTAGGGCCGTTAAAGCCAGGAGTTTTGTTGAAACATAGCTTTATTCTCGAGGATTTCTGTGAAGTATTCTATGCTAAAAAAACAGCTTTTCGGCCTAATTTATTTGTTTCTGTATCAGGTCAAACTTGGGATAGTTCTCCAGAAAAACTGTCTTCCCACTAAACTGTATCTGATTTCCTATTTGCAAACCCCCCAGATCTGTGGGAGCCCGGCTGGGCACAGCGTGTTCAAACCCTCCCCAGCACAGCACTATGCCAGCAGTTATAGCAGAGTGTCACATCTTGGGCACGGGCAAGGGAACAGGCGCACACAGGGCTTGCGGGAATCTCCCGGTCGGGAGCTTTATTTCACGCAGATAGTGGAAAGTAACACGTAATGTAAAGACGAGACTTCAATGACAGGACTGGGGAAACAAACTTGAACGCGGACTGAAATACACCAATGACGAGACATAGACTGGGGACAGCTGGGAGACACCAGGATTCCACACAAGGGGGACAAGGGGGTGTGGCACACAAGAGGATCGAACAGGAGGGACCCTGACACAGAGACCCCCCCCCCCGTCACGCCTGTGAGATAACACAGCTCATCTTTAAAGCGCAGTCTCAGACACAGATGTGCTGAGCTTCCCGAGCTGCTGGCATAGTTTCACAGTCTCTGTAGATGTGTCTCAATGTGTTAGCAACATTGCTGCTCTCAAGTGGTCAACAGTGCTTTGTATTTCTGCACTGCCCTTTTATGTGTTGTTTTTATAAGAATTGGCACTTTAAGGGGCAGCTCCGGTGCAGTGGCTGAAGGGGCCTCGGAAAAGCATTTGTCGTGTCTCCTGAAAGCTGTACACTTCCCCCGCATTGACGCCATGTTCTCAAAGGCACCCAATATATGCATACATCCGAGGCACCGTCCGATCGCAGACTGAGCGGGAGCTGACAGGCGGTGGCAGTGGGACTCCAATGTTCTGTCTTTCTTCTTTCAACAGCCCGGTGATTATCTTTAACATGCTTAGGACAGGAAATACTCAAACTGTCTCAGCTGTCCAATTTAAAACATCATGATCTTCCCCACTGTGACTACTAATGTTATTTCACTGCATTTTTGTTTTTAAAAACCCTTCACCTCTTGGAGCACATGCCAAAAGTGGGGGGTAGTATTGCTATTTCTGGGGAAAGACTCGGCCATTACGACATTAAATTGTGATGAATTTTTACTGACCCTTTTCCCTCCAGTCCCCAGATTGCATACGAAAAAGAAGCCATATGTGTATTTTTGCTTGTGACTTTATTCAATTCAATTCAATTTAATTCAATTCAATTCAATTCAGTTAAATTTTTATTGTCATTAACACAATGTGCTGGCACGTGAAAATGAAAGAGGAGTTGCGACTTCATCAGATCATGCAAGGCATAGTGCAAAACGTAGATGGGACAGGGGAGGTGGGGAGGAATGTACATAGGTTGGACATACGTTACATGCATTATACATAAGTTATACATACATAAATCACATACACATACATTATACGTAAGGTAGCCGGTCATAAGGTGCAGATAATACTGCAATCAAATAAAATAGTGCAAAGGCAAGTGTGTGCAACTGGCAGTTGAGGGCTCAGTTTGGAGGGTGGGTAAGTGAGGTGAGTGACAACAGATCAGTGTTCAGCAGGTAGACGATTCAGGAGGTTAACAGCTTGAGGGAAGAAGCTGTTCCTGAGTCTAGAAGTGTGGGTGTAGTGACTTCTGTAGCACCTCTCAGAGTGCATGAGGGAGAACAGACCGTGGTTGGGGTGGGTGAAGGCACTGTTTGTGGTGGATTTTGTGGTTTTATTGCAGGGAACTGGGTACCGATGATGTGCTGGACCGACTTGACCACCCGCTGCAGGGCCTTGCGGTCAGCAGATGTGCAGTTTATGTTTCTATATCAAACTTCAGATGAATTTTCATTAACATGTACTGTGAAGTGGCATATGTTTATTTGACTGTTTTAAATAAAGTACTGTTTCCCACATCAGCTAGGGCTAAGGTTTCATTGCCGTTCAATTTAATATGATGGATGAGACTGATACTCCAATGCCATTTTTCTGGAAGATCTGGCCTCCCCCACCCTCACACTGTAACAGCTGCCACAGCAGAACGGCGTGAACAGCAGTAAATACCGTCCTAGTGCTTTTAGGTATTTGCTGAGACTAGATTAAAAGGGCAAGTTCTTGCTTTTATTCAGCGATTTTGCCTTTTTCCCGCATCTGTAATGGAGGAGGGGGAGGGGCACCTCTGCCACATCGCAGTCGTCAGGCTTCTGCTAGGTTCCTCCCACGAGCTTCAGCTTTAACAAGCTGTCACCTGATGGTTACCGGCCGATTTCAGTGGAAATGAGCTGCTGGGAGATCTCGGGCTCCAAGCACACAAGCCCTCACGCACACACACACAGCTGAGTTTTTGTGCCCTTCCCATTGCCAATTTAATCCAAAACCATACCTCCATTTTGCAAGGCTCCATCCAGCCCATTGCAAGGCACACTCACACACCAGTCACTCATGTATGCACACCTACGGGCAATTTGGCGTCTGCTCAGAACCAACGAAACTCAAAGGCGAAAGAATACCGGCAACCAGAAAGTTTCATCTCTTGTAGCTTATAATTCGTTAAGCAGATACAGTTGCGTTCGGCTTGTGGGATTTCTTTTTCAGGTTTTGCCTCTCAGGTTTCGTCAGATTATATAACACAAAATTAGTCCTTAAAAATGGGAAGGTAAACATTCAGTCAGTAATAGCTTAAGACCGTTCTGGCCTTTCGTGCTCTCAGCTGCGTGACGGTAAGAATCCCAAGCGAATTAGGGGCTTGACAGCCGCTTAACAGCGGCGGCGCTTCTGCCGTAGCACGCTAAAGCTGGATTTGCAGCGATGCAGCGCGGCTCTCGCACAGCAGCCGTGCGCATTCGGCAAATGGGTTGCCTTTTTGGCTGCACTTTGTTCCTGTTTTTTTCATTTAGAGATAGGCCTTTCATCTCGCATGGTTTTGCCTTTACTTCACCAGTCAGTTGGTGAGCCACACATGCTAATTTGGCCCACACATCCATTTTCTGCTCTTTCTTGTCCAATGCAGGGTTGTGGGGACCAATTTAGGCACACATGCTAATTCTGCTACATATGCTGTCTTAGCCACGCATGCTAATTTAGCCGCACATGCTAATTTAGTAAATCCATTTTCTGCTCTTTCTTGTCCAATGCAGGGTTGTGGGGACCAATATAGGCACACATGCTAACTTTGTTGCATGTGCTGTCTTAGCCACAAGTGCCAGTTTAGCTGCACATGCTAATTTAGCCGCTGTGCTCCTGATGGATGTTCAGCAGGCAGGGTAGATGCATTCATGCCGCCACTGGCTTTGTTGTCACTTGCCCAGAGTAATTCCCTCAGTCTTCTGGGTACGTAAGCAGGTATCTGTTTCCCACGTGTGCTGAAAACAGCCAGGGCTAAAATCTCAAAATAACCTCCGGGCTGAAGTTTCCCCCACACCGTGTTGACTCAGGAGTCAGCCGCAGGGAGTGCCAGCCTTAGCGAGTGTCAGCATCAGAGAGTGTCCACCGCCTGTCACAGGTGCCCAGAGTCGTCACGGCCCGACGCGACGTGGCGCTGCCTGCTGCCCTGCAGGCGAGACTGCATCGTGACGGCCTTCAGCGAGTGGACTCCCTGCCCGTCCGGCTGCCAGCCAGGTAGGCAGCCGTCAGGTAGCTCTGTGCTGGCATGGCTTCCCCGGGGCCACGTCTGGAGCGCGGCGTGCATGTGGCATGTGTGTGGCGTGCTTGCTGGCAGCCCATGTGCAATGTGACTTAACACGTCACCGCATATGGGTGACTGATCGCGCTGTCAATGTGCCCAGAATTAGTGATTCAGACCTATGAGGGAATAAATATTATTGTATATGAGAAGCAAGGTAATCTCATAATCTTTAGTTTATACTGAAAAAATAATATATATATATATATTTTTTTTAATTGAGGAAGGTCAGGTTGGAGAGGGTCTTTACAACGATGTTCATTATTTATATTGTAAATTTACATGTGCTAATCAGATGTTTTATTTACTTTTCAGTATAATTGTATGTGTGTTGATTATTAAATATGATATTTCTATTCAAACTCATTAGAGAGACACTGCACATTTTATGGACTTGGTACAATGTGGCTGCGGAGCACGTAGCCATGTGTAGCGAGATCTGATATTTTGCAGTGGAGTTACGCTACATTATTGGCTCCGCCGCGGTTGTATTCCCAATTCCATTGTTCTTCATTGTGAATAATTAGCATTGTGCAGTTGTGTGTCTGGTCCAGGGCAAATGAGCACAATTTATCAGCTCAGTGCCACATTCATGATTTGAATTGACATACTTTGTTGTGTGTGTGTGTGTGTGCGTGTCTGCTTGTATGTGTGTATGAGTGTAAATGTCGAGAAGGTCTGGCAAAGGGGGTGTCTGTACTGCTCATGAAGATGGCCCTATTTAAAATTCCAGAACTGTCCTGGTTTTGTTTAAGCCAAGCATTTGCTGCCTTTGTGGTACTTCCACTGACAGGAAATTTTGTCTGGCCCCTTCTCTCCCTCTCTCCCTCCCTCCCTCCACCTCTGTCTCTCTTTGTTTCTCTCTTTTACTCTTTCTCAGTCAACAGCACCCTGACCACCCAATCACGGTACAGAATCATCACGCAGAGATCAGCCAATGGGGGACAGGAGTGCCCGGACACTCTTCATGAGGAGAGAGAGTGCGAGTCACTTCCTGTGTGCCCATCCTACAGGTGACAAAATTATAAATTCACACAGAGTTTTGGCCAGCAGGTGACAGGGTTGCTAAGGAACTGTTAACTAAGGCTCTTCCACTAAGTGAAAACTGCTGCTGAATACAAGGTGCTTTCACTGAATGGTTTCTGCAAATACCAAGAGTCAGAAATGGTTATAGTTTAAAATTTGCTTTGGAAGCATAATAAGAAAATCAATCAGAATAGTATTGCTCAAGCATTTGTGAAAAAATCCATTTCAGGGAATAGAAATGTGTATGTGTTGGCAAAGCTCCAGGAATAACTTACGTCTAAATATCACAGCGTGGACGAGGAGCTATGCTCCCACACGTAATCCCTCCATCCCTGTCGTCTGGGTCTTTTCGCAGATGGAAGACACACAAATGGCACCAGTGCACGCTGGTGCCGGACTCGGTCCAACAGGGACTCACGGGGGTGGAAGAATCATGTGGCCGGGGGCTAGAAATTCGAGGTAAGAGGCAGATTTTAGCAGAAGTCTTATTTGTGTTCCTGCTACCATCTCCCTCACGCAAAGCGATGCTCTGAATGTGTCATTTCATGCATTTCTGTCACCCTCCTTCCAAAATTCTGCTTATCACTCACCACATACGGTAAGTCGGTCGGCTTTTGTGTTGGGCCCAGACCACGGAATGAGAGGAGCCCGTTGATCCGCCTTCAGCAGATCCCACCCAGCAGGAAGCGGCGCACGGCATCAGGGGCACCGGGCCTGCCGTTGGAGCAGGACAGCTGTGTCAAAAGGGTCAGGCACAGTTTAAAGCGCTGGGTGTCCCTGGGTGCTAGCCAGCAGCCTCCTCACGCTGCTGATTTATGGGGGCAGCTCGGGTGAATTATCGCCCTCATTCTGAGCAGGGAAATTGCATCATTGGTCTGAAGCGCAGCGCCACAGTAGGAAGTCCAACAGGCCCCCTCCACCTATGCCCCCCCCCGCTAATTAAAACCCTTTTTCATGTACATTTGTTATGCAAAAGCATTTTTTCTCTGAAGCTGAGGTGGGCTGCCCGAGGTCCATGCAGGGAAGTATGGCATGTGCGGGCAAACAAAAACTGCCGTCTGCAAAGCACCTCTGACCCAGTGCATCCATCCGTCTTTGTAACCGCTTGTCCTATTCAGGGTTGTGGGGGGGGGGGGGGAGGTCCCATGACAGCACAGGGAGAGTATGCAAGCTCCACACACATGGAGCCATGGTGAAAACTCAAACCCTGGTCCCAGGGGTATGAGGCAACAGTGCTAACCACTTCCCCACCAACCCCCATTCGACCACTGTCTGCTGTTTTTCCGCATCTTTTGACTTAACTTGCTTTCGTGCAAATTTTTAGAGAAAGTTTCTAGCTGCCAGTTTGTCTTATTTCCTACTATCAGGAAACCATTCAAACTGAATGCTTCACTCTTACAGGTTAGATGCATTTTTCTGAATATCTTTCTCTTGGCATTTTTCTGACTTGTTGACTTATCTCATGAGGTAAATTAAATTTCAGGTATCGTGAGGTACGTTAGATACAAATAGATAGTTTTCTGATTCCTCTGCACACAAAGAAACGGATTCTCATTAAAATTAAAGGAAAATGATGGATTTATGTAGCAAGTGACGCCATGACCTTCAGAGTCACTCGAGACTCAAGGGATATTAATCATATCGCCGCATAAAGCGGGATAAGTTGATTTAAAAATGTATTTCTGTAGGTTCCTGTCAAGCCTTTCAAGTGTAAAGGACAACAGAAAAAAAAATGACCCCCGTGTCCTTTTGAGCGAGGATTCTCATTATATTCATTTCCCATTTATGAAAGCCAAGAATTTGTCTTGGAGAGGCACGCTGTTATCTGAGGGAGATGCAGTCGCATCTCCATTAGTATTTTTCACACTGTCTTATGAAGAAAGTTAGTGAACACCATAAAAGTCAGGACTGGATCTCAGTTTTGCTGGTGACTCATATAAGGCATCAGTCAGGCCTGCAGGTCCAGCTTTCCTGTTAGCTACGGGCATTTGTAGGTAAGTAAGAAAAATAATAATACAGTACATAAGGATAATAATAATATAACAGTAATAATAAAAGTAACTACCTACAGTATAGTACTGAGCCTTAAACCAATGAATCACAGAAGCTGTAGAAGCTGTGTGTGTTCATTATTACGAACTATTGTATCTAACCCAAATTTTTTATATAACAGACTTTATGGCAGTCCGTTCCTAAGTACGAGTTGTCCATAAGTTTACTTTACGCAGATTTTAAACCACACGTATGGATTGTCTGCATTCAGGCCCTTTGTGGATCTCACAGACTCTACAAAGTCTCTTTTTGGGGATGTTGAAGGTCCTCTCAATGACTAAGGGGTCTAATGACCAGTGCAATACTATGGCACCAACTAAACCATAACGGCAGTTTCACCATGGTTTTCAGCAAACCGAGGTGTGTCTGTACCAGGCTTGAGCCAATCATGTCGTTATGTCTGACTGTCGATGGCAAACGGCACTTGGTCCATGACCTGCGTGCCTGTGCTGTTCAGCCAGCAGACGAAGAGTGAGAGAAGAGCCTGTCTGCTCCCATTTTAGAGGCTCCCTAAAGCTCAGCAAATAATGAACGCGAAATCCCAAACGGGTTCAGATAACGGCACCAGCGGGCCCGATCGCACTGCCTTATCCCGCCGTCCTCGAGGCGGCCTGCCAGCCAGTGTAGCTTATGGATCCTGTACAGACGTCACTTTGTCTGCTCTCCCTCGTGAACTGTGTGCGCAGGTGACTCGAGGTGAGCCACCGTGCTAATGCTAATGCTAATCCTTGAGCTCTGCCCTCCCTAAAAGCTTGTACGGTGCTGTGGACAAAAGGGTCTGCTAAATAAATAAACGATAGGCCCCTAAAGTAGTTAAAACAGAGAAAAGTTGATGCTTGTGTAGAATGACGAGCCTATTACGAAAGTTAACTTTTGATACCTAGTGTGCTGCACAACTCCTGACCTCAGTGTCTTATTGCAACTCTGCAAATCTCATTAGAGGAACAAGCTTTGCATGGGGTTCGGCACGGGAGGTTTTAATCCGTGGAAACACTTCCACTCTCCATTCTACTGCCACACGCATCTATTTTGTATTCGTTTGTGCTGCTAATTTGAAATTTTCAAAAGTGTCAATTAAAACCTGTCTATTTTCACAGTTGGAATAGGTGCAGAAGCTTGGGCTGAGAGAGACACTTCCTGCGATGTCCTCGGTACTAAATCAGCAGAATATGTCAGCTGCCGTAGTAACTGCATTATTAAGGACAATTCCTGTCACAAACTGAGAAGAGCAAAGACGTTAACAATCTGAGAAGAAGGCAAGGGAGAATCTTGTTACAGAGACCAGGGAAAGCATAAATAATTGTTCTATAAATGTGCCGTTCTCCACTGCAGGAACAGAATAATGTCACCACTGTCAGATCCCACCAGGCTTGCCCAGTATGCCAGAAACACTCAAAATATTGCACACAGGATACATGTCATTAGATCCCCTAGCAGGCTGGAAATTAATTAATCGGACACTGTCAGTCCTTCAAAATAATATGAATGTTTTCAGGTATCATTAGACATATTTTCACCAAAATAAGATTTTCATTTTTTTGTGATGGGCTGGAACATCATGTAATGGGGAGCTGACGTGTGATTCTTCTGGTCTCCTTCTTCACTAGTGGAACCATGCAGTCATCCTTTTGCAGTAACTACAATGCATATGATGAATATGGGTGTATAATCAATGTGCTCCGCAAGCTCCTGGTTTCTCCGCTACAGCGACGATTACCACATATCTGCTTCTGTTCATCTCGTGCACAGTGGTACCCTGCAATTGCTCTTAGCCTTGACTAAACCCACGGGACACAAGTCTTATGGACACAGAAAACATCAAAGCTAAATTTCTCTGAACAGCAAGAAAATTTTACATGAATGTGCTTATGCTTAACCAGCAGGTGCCTTGTATGGGGCTAATGAGTTTTGAGATACTGATTAAAATCACAGGTTTTGTGGTGAACAGGGAATGTGGCTCTTAATGTGAAATTACAGCCGTATGGGGGCTGGCATTTACCCAGCACTCCCCCCCACCCCCACCCCCACATGAATCCTACGCAAAGTGCAGCAAGACCTCACGTGGTCGGTGCTCCCGCGGAGCATCTAACCCCGTTGGGCCCCTTCTGTCTGCCACCTACAGCACCTTGACTGCACGCGGCACGACACGGGAGGTTCTTGTCGGAGGGCGAGGTTTAAAAGTGAAATGCAAATTGATGGAACGGGTTGTGAGCACATCTTCAGGTAAATGATTCATTGGAGAAGTGTGTGGCGGCGGGTGAGATATCGAGGTAACGATGCTACGCCCCCAGAGCTAAGGCAGCCCTTTTTTTATGTTTATGTTCTGGAGCAGTCAGCTGAATAGGAACACAAGGCTTCTTGTTCCAGAACATTTCCACCCTGTGTTATAATTCATGGAGCAGTGTACTGCTACCGCCACTCGCCACTTTCTCTCACCTCAAGTTCTAATGGTGCACATTGTAATGTGCTGCCGGGCAGAGAGCAGGGAAGCAGGAAACGGAGTCCCAGGATCGGGGATACACGGACTGGGGAAACAATCTCAAACGCGGACTAAAATACACAGGACAAATTGCAAGAAACAGCTGGTACACAGAGGGATTCCACATGAGGTTAACGAGGGGGCGTGGCACACAGGAGGATCAGATGGGCAGGACATAACATACATGAGCTAAGCATCTGCATTTCTCTCTGACTTCTGCTAGCTTAAGGCTCCAAGTTACAACACGTCATACTAAAAGGACACAGAATAATGGGTACAGTAAATAAGATACCAGTGTCCCCTACTACAGGACTGTAATCTGCCGGCTTTTTTACCCCTCTGTAGTGTTTGCTGTTATTTATTGTTCCCTGTACATGTCTTGGGTCTGTGGAGTAAGGTGCAGTTAAGAATCTCACTGCATTTGGTATGTGTGACAAAAGAACCTGAAATACTTTCAGCCATTTCAGATTCCTGTCTGGCTCACATTTTTAGCCACTGGTGGTCATCATATCTCTTTAGCTTCATGCAGTGTACATGGGGCACCTGCAAAAGTCTCTAAATTGATGTCTGTTCAATTAAACAAGGGGAAAGTTCCAGAATGCTTCCTCTTTCCTGTAAGCAGCTTCCCCTTTAAAGGCGCATCCCACAGAGTCTGTGTGAACGGTGGTATGTGTAGCACCACTGCCGCTGTCTGCAGGAACTGAGGCCTCTTGTTGGGAAGGAGGTGGACTGCAGGGCCACCTGGGCGCACGGGCCGGGTTTGAGCAGCAGGCTGACACTCCCACCTCCCCATCCCCCCCCCCCCACAGGTGTGGCATGTGTTGGGGAAGACGATGAACCGGCGAATGTGACAGAGTGTCTCCAGTGGGCCGGGGCCATGCCCCCCCAAGCAAGACCCTGCTGGATACCCTGCAAGGACGACTGTACTCTCAGCAGCTGGTCGAAGTTCACAGACTGTGCTGAGTGCGGGGGCTGGCGCACCAGGAAGAGGACGCTCACAGGTGACTAGTCCCCAATGCAGCCCTGCTCTCCTCTTTTACTTGCCTCTGATAGGCTCTGTCTCGTTTACTTGCCTCTGATAGGCTCTACCTCTTGTATCTTCCTTAGATAGGCTCTGCCGTTTATGTTCATCTGTGTTACGCTGATCTGCCTCTGTTTTTCCTTGCACTAGTGCAAAATCGTTTAATCCTACAAGCACATAGACTGATACGTCCAGTTTCTTATGTAGTTACCAACAGACTTCCTATAGTTAGATGTGATGTTCACGAGAAATCATGATTAATGTTCTGCAGCTGGCTAATATCACCTGGTCCCTCTCTTCATAGCTGACGTGCCAGAAAACAATTCCTCCGATGTTACTCGCCTGGCATTTCAAGTTGTTAGACCCTATCAGGCTCACTGATGCAGTAAAACACTGTCGGCACGTTCATATGACTGACACTGCGGCGCAGGATCACTGAAATTGGTCCCTGAATCAGTAAAATGGCTGTGTGACGTCTAGCCACTTGCCATCTGCACCCCCTAGCGCAGGGCGTAATAGCCCTGTCCCACTCCAGACCCAGCGGTGTCCCGTTAGGTGTAAATGAGGCTTGAGCTGTCGCTCGGCACGAGCCTGTGAACCCCGCCGTTCAATTCGGATGACAAACCCCCTCATCTGGATTGCACAGTGCCACTCTGTGCCGAAAATGATATACCATTTGTCTTCATAAATATTAGATCGGATGCCTCGGGGCCCGAGCAAATTTTCCCCGTCTTCATCCGTGAGGCTGTTAAACGAAGACATAAATTAGTCTTGTATGTTTAGTCAAAATCAGCGAGATTGAAGAAGTCGGCTCTGCCATCTCAGTGTGTCTTATCTCGGTGTGTTTTTATTTCTGCCAAGACGTAGAAGCTTTCCCCTCGGGGGTCCGAGTAGTATATCTCGTGTCCATTAGAAAGCCGTCGCGCGGCCATTTATCTGCCAAAAGCCGCCTGAAAAAAGACCAAATTAGATGTGGTGACATAAAGAGAACGCACGCGTGTCCCGTTTTGTGAATCATTCCGTCTTTACTGAGGATGCTGAGCGTTTGCAAACTTGGGCTCTGGCTGGTTCTCAGAGGGATGGGATTTCTGAGGATGGACGGGGGGGTTGGGGGGGCGCCTGAGATAGAGCTGAAATAAAGGCAAAAAGGGGATTAAAAAGATTCATGTCCGCTGAGTTCTATCCATGTTAAGAGATTATCTGTTGGGAACATTCGGACAAGAGATTAGAGCACCGCCTTTGTACTTCATTAAGAGTCCCGTTCTTTGGCATGTTCTCAGGCATTATTGCTTGTTATTTGAAACTGCTTGTCAGGGTTAAAGCAGCGTGTGTGCTTTTTTTTTTTTTGGAGATGACATTTTGCATTCAGCACGCTGTGGAGATACTTTGGGGTTTGATATTTGGCTTGTCCCTCTGCGTGCCTGCAGCGCCGGCCCTCGGCACTCTGAGAAGGGCACGGGCATCACCTCACAGTGAGTGGTAAACCTCTCCTAAGGAGCCACCCATCTCAGCTGGGCCGCAGGGAGGGGAGGGGTGGGTGAGTGCGGAAGGTGGCAGCGTCAGCGATTGATCTCTTATGTAGCAGGAGATGTGATTTTCGCTGGATTTTATAATTAGAGCCTGAGAAACAGTAAAGTGCGGACTGCAGCCCGCCCGCTGCGATTTCACCCAATACGCGCCTTTACAGCCAAGCCGGCTCTGAACTACGGGAGCAGGTGGTAGCTTTTTCAGCGCTCCGTGGGAACCGTGGGACAACCACAGAGAGACGGAGGGGCGAAAGCGACACCCTCGCCGGCCACTCCATCTGGCCTGTGGCCTACACGGCGCGGACGTTCCTGGAGGCGGGACGTCGCCGTCGAGCAGCGCCAAGGAACACGATTCCGACAGCCGCATTCAGCCAGCGTAAACATTTACGGACAAACGCGGCTGACTGAGAGCTCGTAGCCGTGCAGTGAGGCCCCAGTCAAGTGACGCTGGAGAGGGCGTGGCCATTTCCCCGTCATTAGAGTGATGGGGCTGCAGATGGAGGCGCAGAGGGCGGTGAAGGTCGCCGCGCTGCGAGATGGGCTCGCTGGCGCTCTTGGCCCGACTCCCAACGGTCTAGACGGGCACGGCGGTCGTGATGCCACACGGCCCTGGCCAAAAGCGAGGACGTCTCCGCCCCGCCATTCTGTCCACCTTTTCGGGAGCTTTAAAAAGCACGAACAGGTGTGCGTGGGCGGTTTTGTGTGTAGCTACCATCCACGTCTGAAACCTTCCCATCCCGAGCTGTTCAGAGGAAGACTGAGTGTGTGTGAGACCGTGTATGTGCGCGTGAGAGGCAGATTTGTTGGGTACGTGTGATTCGATGGATGAATGTTACATCATTTCTCTAATTTGGAGCTGTGCTTTTGTGACTGGTGTATTTTTTGGTCTAAGAAGTGCATTTAAAGGCCCCAGATGAAACATTATGCAGTAATGGATCCCCAGGGAACTCAGGAATAATGTTGAATTATACTTTTTACAGCTCAGTGACTCACCATCTCTGTCATTTCCACAGCCTGAATATCTGAAGAGGTTGTCTCAGTGTCTCTGTTTTCTTTATCGGAATAAGTTTGCTTTTGGCCCACTTGTGAAAACAAGGTAGGATCTATTTGCCAGTTGAGTGAAGGTTTGGGAATTTACACATTAATGCTGGGATGCGGCGTGTAATGGCAGCTGTGAATCCCTGGCGCGTTTCAGCGAAATTGCTGGTGTCGGCATTCATTTAGCCAGCAGGTAACAAATGTGCCCCCGACACCTCTTTTTCTGTCCCCCGCCACCCCCACCTCCCCATCCTCTTCTACAGGCCGGAGCAAGAAGCAGGCGAAGTGCCAAAGGTCAGATCTGTACCCGCTGGTGGAGACTGAAGCGTGCCCCTGTGCGGACTTCCGGGCCCAGCCGCGGGGGAACTGGTCCTCCTGCGTGCTGCCAGAGAGCCGCGGCTGGAGGATGCAGCGCGAGCCGCATGAGTGCGGCCAGGGCCTGCGGCACCGCGCTGTAGCCTGCACCGACCGCGACGGACGACTGGTCGACTCCACCCTCTGCGGCAGCTCAGGTGTGATTCTCCGGGGGCCGGTCTTTATGAATCTCCCCCGTGTGATTGGCTGAGTGTGTAGCGATGCCCTTTTAACCAATTCCCTGGTGCGGCTGTTTTTGAGGCTCCCCTGCATGAATGGCTAAGGGTGTAGTGATGCACTTTAGCCAATTCCCTGGGGGCGTGTCTTTACAAAGCTCTCCTGCGTGATTGGCTGAGGGTGTAGCGATGCACTTTAGCCGATTCCAAGGGGAGGGTCTTTACAGTGCTTCCCTGTGTGATTGGCTGAGGGTGTAGCAACGCCCTTTAGCCAATTCCCCGGGGGGGGCGTGTCTTTACGAAGCGCTCCTGTGTGATTGGCTGAGGGTGTAGTGACGCCCTTTAGCCAATTCCCTGGGGGCGTGACTTTATGAAGCTCTCCTGCGTGATTGGCTGAAGGTGTAGTGACGCCCTTTAGCCAATTCCCCGGGGGCGTGTCTTTACAAAGCTCTCCTACGTGATTGGCTGAGGGTGTAGTGACGCCCTTTAGCCAATTCCCCGGGGGCGTGTCTTTACGAAGCTCTCCTGCGTGATTGGCTGAGGGTGTAGTGACGCCCTTTAGCCAGTTCCCCGGGGCATGTCTTTACGAAGCTCTCCTGCGTGATTGGCTGAGGGTGTAGCGATGCCCTTTAGCCGACATGTGGCTCCGGGTCTGGCCTGTCTGAACATGTGACACTGGCCACTTGACACCTTCTTGCAGGCTATGTGGAGGAGGTGTGCCACGTTCCCTGTCCCTTGGACTGCAAGCTCAGTGACTGGTCTGCATGGTCAGCATGCAGCGCCCCCTGTGGCAGCGGGGTGAAGGTCAGATCCAAGTGGCTACGGGAAAAGCCGTTCAACGGGGGCCGGCCGTGTCCCAAACTGGACCTGAAAAATCAGGTGAGGTGTACCAAGGAGCGGAGTGTTCGCATACTCCACGGCTGTGAGATCTCTTTATGTATTTAAGTTAGATTACTATTGATGTATTATTAATGCACATTCTTTATTGCAAGGGATAGACCGTGTATATACTAATTTCCTGTCACCTAACAGGCTTTTTATCAGGCTTGTATCTGAAGCATTGTACTGCTTCATGGGAGTGGCTGTCGGATATGGCCGGTCGTGTTAGTCTAATTTATTTGCGCTGAGCGCTTGTTCTGTTTGCGTCCCACATGGTGGCTGAAGTGTTAATACTCCTTTGACTTTGAGTGATTCCAGCCGGCCGGCGTCTTGAGAGTCTCTGTTTGCCCCGGTAACGAGCAGCGTAGTCCTTCATGCTGATGTCACCCAGCTGTCGTAATTCCCTTTGCGGTGTCCTCTTTGTTTATAAATGGCTTCTGATCTTAAATCTTGGCACGCGCTCCCAGTGTTTGTCTGCGTTTCCTCCGGGTACAAATCAGAATCTTTAGATAGACCCCAGTCTGTGTGTGTGTGTATGTGTGTGTGTGTGCGTGTGGGTTTGCATAGATCATTTTTGAGCACCAAAATGTCCCCAAAGTGTGGTAAAACCTGAAATTTCCCTACTTTTGGGGACATCTTTTCAGGTCCCCATTTGGATAACCTCGATTTTATAAAAAATCTGTGAATGCAATCAAAAAAGTAAGAATGCCAAAAGTAATGTATTTGGGTTGGTTACTTATGGTTAAGGTTAGGGCTGGATTGGGGTTAAGGGTGTCATGACTGGGATCAGGGTTTTTCCCATAGAAATGAATAGAAGGTCCCCATTTAGATAGGTACGCCGAGACTGTGCGTGTGTGTGTGTGTGTGTGTGTGTGTGTGTGGTGTGTGCCTGTGCCTTTCATGTGCATGTGTCTGTGCGTGTGTACATTTGTGTGTGTGTGTGTGTGTGTGTGTGTGTGAGTGCGTGTGCCCTGAGATGGACTGGTACCCTGTCCTTTCTGGGATAGGCTTCAGACTCATTTTCACTGAACCCTGTACTGGCAGATGGTTGGAAGATGGATATATGTGCAGTTAAAGGATGACATCCAGCGAATGAGCATTCCCCATCACCTTACGACTTCACGATACATTGGCCTATAGAGACGGTTGGCGTGAAATTCCCAGAATGCTGCCATGGTGACGAAGGCCTGCTTCATTTGAGAGGGATGCGATCGGTTTCCTCGGGAGAGAGCTACGGCCTTCAGCCTCCGTCGCAGCTGGCCAGTGGAGAATCAAAGCCACAGAAGCGCAGGTGGTAGCAGAATAAGCTTTGATTTTACATGTTTGCCCCCCTTCCCGGCCATTCCCGCTGCTCTTTTTAATTCCAAAAAAAATACTTAGGACGGGGTTCTTCCCGCAGGGTGACGGCTTAAAGAGAGAAACGTGCTCGGAATCCCTCTGACTTTAAAGGGCTCTTCAGCTGCGTAGAGGTCAGGCTGGGATCAGACGGCTGGAGTGGAGAACATCCCGGGGCCTTCTGACGTTCGACGTACAGATGGCTGAGTGGCCGCTAACAGGCGCCATGTGACTCCTCCCCTGCTGGCTGATGGCTCTTTAATAATTTGCCATCAGACTCTGGGTCCTCTGTGGTTAATTTGCTTTAAAACTCCGGCACCGGGAGCCTGTTGCTGGCCTCCCTCTCACACAGCCCAGTGCGTCGAGTGGAGCTCCTGCCTGTTCCCTGGCGGATATTTTACCTCCTTTCTTTCACCATTGGTTTCCTCCATGTTACCTTGTGTCACAATGGGAGAACTTTTAACAACCTGTTCTCTGAAGCGTAACCTGCTCCCACCCCACCCTCAACCAGGAAGTGAGTTTATATGATACACAACTACATGGTACTTTGTACAGACCCTTAATTAGACTATACCACCAATCCTGGGTCGACCCCGCCCACTATTCCCCTGGCTGATGGTACTTGCTGATGGTGGCGCCAGCGAGCAGGTCTCTGCCACCTGTTCTCTGCCTTCTTCCCTCAAATGAAAAATAATGACGGCAATTAGATTAATGCCCCATGTCCAAGGTGTCCTCTAGCAGGAGGCACGTTGCTTCTCTGCCCCCGTAATGGACTGAGGGGGCGGCCCGTCCACCTGCTGTTTGAACTGATGATTATGCATGTGGTGCGGTGACACCGCGGCCCAAACCATGTGGGACCAGTGGCCGGAAATATCACATCTTCATACCCGGGCTAATTGCACCATTGCGTTAATGGAATGCTTCACATCACACATGCAGCACGTGCGGCTTCCAATGAATATTCGGCCCTCGTTCTGCCTTTGCACCTGTCTGGTCCATTTTCCTCAAGCCTCAAAGTCAAAGTTATTCTGTGATGACCTGTGATGTCCCTGGTCACACAGGGGAGGTAGCAGGGTCCCAGAGAAGGTGACTGGACAGCTCTCCCGCCGGTCCCTGGACATGGCTTTGCCAGCTGTTTAATGATCACTTTGAGAAGGCCCCCTAAAGCCTTAGCGTGCGGTAGAGGAGCCGCATGGGATCCTTCCTCCATCCTTCTCCAATCTCAGCCCAGTGCCAGCCTGGCTCCAGAGATCCACTAATTCCATCACCCACCTCTTAGCCAGCTCCAGCAGGTTCACCAGCTCTCGCTTGGGCCGGTTGCCGAGGGCAGTGGCGGGTCACATTCAGCCCGGCCCACGTCCCTTAATGAGCTCTGAGGGTCTCTGAGTTGCACTGGGCCACCTCCCGCCAGCACCCCCCCCTTCCCCCAAACTCCCTGATCTCTGTACATGAGCAGAATCAAAAGAGATTGGATGAGAAACTAGACATGCAGAGCTAGTGTCTGCTTGTAGGAGTTTTAGGTTAAGATTTTAACAAAGTACGAACCCTGTATTAATCCCTCTGCTTTACATGAACATCCAAGAAGACACATTTTTGGTGTCAACTTTTCAGTTTGACATTAATAATTCATTCAAGTCCAGTGCTTAGATCTGCCTTGGTCTTGCTGTAGTATCAGATATCAGATCCTTTATTCATGTTTTGAAGTATTGTCTTGCTGCTCCATGCATGCATTCTTCACAAACCTCTGCACAGCTACATCACATCATATGGGCTAAAATGGACTATTATTAACAATTAACATAATGCAACTTGTTCATTGCAGGTACATAGTTTGTAGCAGAGGAGCAGTTCTGAGACATAAAACTCATGGCTCCAAACCACAGAAGGAGTTTCTCGTTGTGTATTTTTGTAGGTTGTGTTCTGTTTTGATGCTCACAGAAGTGCCAGGTTGTGATGATGGCTCTTACCCTCAGCTGCCTTGGTAATTTTACATGGCTGACAGCTGGTGACGTGGCCGCACCCAGAACACTCCCTGCGTTCTTTTATGTTGTCGTCTATAAGACGCCACAGTCACCACGTTCGTTTCCTCTCATTGCCATACATCTTATCCAGCGTGACAAGGAGCCAGTCACTTACCGGCCATCGCCGCATCATACTATCCGTGCTTGCTGTTGCGTCCTCTCGCTCTGACATGAGACGGAGCATTGCTCGATGTCGCTCGTGCGGGGAGACTATCTGTGGCTTTGCTGAGACGCAGCACAATCGATATATTTTCTATTTGCACGTCTTAGTCCGATCTGATGTTTCCATTCCGGGGGAAATTGAACTGCGGGCGGCCGACTGTGTGACTGAGATCCCAGTGAATTCGCTGTCCGTACCTTATTTGCAGATACGGGGAGATTAATGTCCTTTTTTTGTGCTGAGGCTTATTTACATTAATGGGTCCTTCAGAGTCTTGTCAAGGCTCTCCAAAAGACAAATATGAATGGCTATGATGGTTGTAAATTTGCTATTCATTTCTCGAAATTCTCGAAGTCTCTGGTGTAATCGAATGAATTCTTTTTGGAGGCCGTCGGAATAGAGGCTCTGAAGGTGAAACTCCCGCGTCGAACCCCGTTGACAGGATTTTACGACGATCCTCTCATTAAGTTTGTGAAGTCGCGTCTTGACCTCAGAGAGTTATTTGCATGTCACGGCACTACTAGAAGGCTGGATTTACTGCTTAGTGAGTATGTAAAGGTGTTTGATTCAGGATGACGCCAAAATCCCCATTGGAGATTATCATAAAAATTGCATCTCTGTGAGAGGTTTCTGTGTCGCCTTACAGAGCTCTCCAGACACCACTCAGCTGTGTAACATGAAAATTGTAATATCTGGGTCTCAAGCTTTGTTTGTGTGTTACAAATGTAATGATACTGGAGGCAGTCTGAACATGTGCATCCCTAGAATACGCCGCTTGAATATGCATGGTTAATTCTGCCATTAGTCCAAATCTGTTTTACCTTGAAGTGCTTGTCTGAACTTGCATGTTCATAAACCGGGTTAAAAGTGGAGGAAAATTACTTAAACGATTTCAAGTCAAGAGAGCGTAAAGTCAAGAATCCTTTTCTTGCAAGACATTTAATTTGAAAATTTATTGATGGCCTCTTTAAGGGCCTGTGTTCAAGACCATGTAATTTGCCATGTAATTTTTTATTTTTTTTAACCAACTGCAGCTTGTGAAACTCAGGGAGATTTGTCTATGGAGTGCTGTGTGGGTGAGCATTTATTCAGAGGTCAAGTAAGATGTTGCCTCGAAGCCTCTGCTTGTCATTTGGAAAGCCTTGTTACTGTTGGCTCACAAGTTATTCAGAGACTCTTATTTATCCCAGAAGCTCATCGGCTCAATTTGAATGTCTGTCTGCTACCGTCTTAGCAAGAAGAAGGTCTGTTAATTAGCACCATGGTTTAATGTCTATAAATTAGCATGAGACCTAGAGTGCTTTGTGGTTCTGCTTCCTTGGTTATAAAAAAAAATACATAAATCCACATACATGATATTGCACAGTAAACCTGAAAATGTCTTATTTGAAGCAATTTTGTTGCCTTTTATATTTTACATCTCATCTTTTATGTGCTTGTTATAGTTTATGTGCATCCTGTATATGCACTGTTATATTGATGACATTGAATTGTTTTCTACCAGACAGTGCATCCTCAAGAAGGTTGTTTTCTTTACCGGAAGCTGGGGAGTATATTTTTTTCGATATCAAAGATATCGATGTTTGCTTGCCTGTAACAGAATGGCAAGGTATTTTTTTTCTCTCCGGGAAATGAAGTCCCCAATTCTAACCTGGTTATAGATTTTGTTTCAGCTGTTCCTATTTTTCTGTGAAAGAATAACGAGTCGCATCACAGTCTGCATCTGCTTTTGCATTGGTGAAATAAATGGACCTGGTGCATTTGTTTTTATGGCTTTCCCCCTTGGTTGTGGTGCCACTGATAACCCAAATGGCACGCTGTTAGAGCACTGGAGCCCGTAATTAAGGAGCCGTTAATCTTCATGAGGTGTTCTGCCACAAAATTGACTTCTGTAAGTTAGAAGGCCCTGATCAGTCTAACCATAGCCATAAATGAATGAATGTTACATTTATTTGCTGCTTTTCAACACGCCCAAAGCGCCTTGCAGAAGCAATGGGGAGCCACTTCAATCACCACTATGGTGTCGCCCCCTCCTGGATGATGGGTTAGCAGCCATTCTGCACCAGTACCTGCACCTCACCACACAGTAGCTAAGCTGGTGAAGGGGCAGGGGAGGATTCACCCATTAGGTATAGGGTATTATTAGGATTGACAGGGCACAGTGGGCACCGGGGTACTGCCCCTACTCTTTCGAAAGATCCCTGGGGATCTTTTATGACCTCTGAGGGTCAGGACCTCAGTTTTATTTCTTATCCAAAAAATGCCACCATTTTTACAGCACGGTGTCCCCGTCACTTCACTGGGATCCACAGAGACCACAGGTTGGGCTAACCTGCTGACCACACCAACACCTCTTCCATCAGCAACCCAACTTTCCTAGTTGGTCTCCTATCCACATACTTGCAAGGCCTAAACCTGCTTAGCTTCATAGCTATATAGTGTTGGCATTGAGACTGGGCCTACAATCTCCAGGACTTTGTGTCCCGTGAATATCCCTCACTTAGGGGCTCTGTACCAAATGAGGCTGCGCGTTTTTTCTTTGCATTTTCCAAGCCCAGATTTTGTATGCATCTGCAGCTGCCCAGGCCTTGGGCGTTTTTTGTCATGCTAATCACTCTGCCTCACGGTGCATGACGATCCCCTGCAGTCTGGGTGAAGACCAGTAACTTATCATTTCTGGCTGCATTTAATTCCTCATTGCCCATATTGTAGGCATCGTATTGTAGATATTGGCAGGCCTGTTGTGGACAATTCCGAGCTGACACCCTGAAGGTAGCTATTCACCACCTCCTCATCCATGCATTATCTCAGATACTCCCACAGTCTTCCAAGCCTACAGGGGGCAGCACTGTAACTGGAAATCCAGAAAGCTTAGCGTAATTGGCTGTTGGCAGTTCAGACTGTGTCCTGTCACTATTACAGATGTAATTTTGTAATGCGCATTAGGGAAGTATAACACGTGTTACGCTGCATGTTAAGATGTTAAGTGACACAAAAAACATATACATATAGCAACTTTACCGTCCAGTGTATTATGTTTAATAATTCATTCAGGATTAGCTTTACCAAGACTCTTGATTTCCGGGGGATATGAAAATTGATTTGGTTCAGCAAGGTAATGTATTCCTCATACCTGCACCCTGACTGCCAAGTCCTTAATAGACTTAAATAGATTTAATTGATTCATGTGGTAGAACAGAGGCCTGTCATGCCACTTATTTCAGTGCTGTCAGGTGCCTGTTCAAAGTGCTCAAGCTCACCTAGTTAACAAGGCAGATGCTAGGATTATACGCAGCACAGATGTAGGAGCTCATTTGAGGATTGCTTTTCCGTAACGGTGGTATTTTATTATGGTTAATAGGTTTTTTTTTTTTTTTTAAGTAAAATGGTCAATTTCTGCTAAAAAAAAATAAAGCCTATATCCTTAAGCCATCGATGCATTTTTCCATGGCTAGAGATCATTTCATTAAACAAATTTGGTTAAAGAAATGTAGAGACAAGTCGTGATCCACACCTAGATTTATGTGGCCGTTTGTTTGGTTAAAACAGTGGAGCGAAAGTGTAGCTGGTTGAGAGACAGGAACAGGGGATGAGCTGTGGCACTAATGGATGTGTGGTGTTTTTTTCTCTCCCTTTCTGCTTGCCACGCACTGTTAATGCGGATATCCACAAAGGCTCAGGTCAGTGTTGCCCGTTGTGTATTTGTGCTCTGCTTGCCCTAACGAAGCGAGTGCATGTGGGCGTGTCTCCCCGCAGCGGAACGGCAGCCGCAGCGGCCCACTTGATCCGGGCGCCCTCCGAGATGAAAAACGAAATGAAGTGCGGCTGCTGAAAGCCTCCCATCTCCATTCCATCTCCTGCCCCCCCCCCGACCCCCTCAGTCACTGCGCTTGTGCGGAATCGGCAGTCATCATTACTCACTTTTCTTTAACACGGAAATCCACTGAGAACAAAGCGAGGGAGCTGGACTTGCAATGGTTTATGTTTTTGACAGAAGTCAAAAGAGGGAAAATAGAATGTGGTTGTGGGGACGGGAGGTGGGGGAGGGTGCTACACTGTCAGACTGTCAGATGAGAGTCCTCAGTAATAATTGTGTCCTTTTAACTGAAAAGTTCATAAGCTGCAGTTGGTTTTAAAAAACAGAAACTTTAGCAGCATTAGCTTCAACTGTTATTTGGAGCAGAACAACTATTAAAACTTGTTGGGAAAGTCAGTCAGTCTCACCGTAACACGGTCGGCACACAGGAAGCAGATTAATGTGTTTTTAATTCTCGGGGGCAGCTATAACTATCGGTGGTTTTGTCAGCATCGCAGTGTACCTGTAGCAGGTGCTGGTTTGAGCCTGCATCTGTGTCGGTTTTGCGAAAAACATCTGTTTAATGCAGAGATCCACACCGCGCAGTGTATTAATAGTCTCTGATTTTGGGCTTTTACCATGATGGACATGTGACTAGTATAGAGGCTTTGAGAAACATTGTGTGTGTGTGTGTGTGGGGGGGGGGTTGCATAGATCACATTTGAGCACCAAAATGTCCCCAAAGTGTGGTAAAACCTGAAATTTCCCTACTTTTGGGGACATCTTTTTAGGTCCCCATTTGGATAACATCAATTTTATAAAAATCTGTGAGTGCAATCAAAAAACTTGGTTGGTTACTTATGGTTAAGGTTAGGGCTGGGTAGGGGTTAAGGGTGTCGTGATTGGGATTAGGGTTTTTCCCATAGAAATTAATGGAAGGTCCCCATTTAGATAGGTACGCAAGTGTGTGTGTGTGTGTGTGTGAAAGAGAGAGTAAGGATAGGAGGATAATATGAAGTGAGCAGGGTTTCTTGGTCTCGAAAAATCTTAATCTGATATTTAACCCAAAATCTCACATTAAATCATGCCTCATTTATTATATTACTTACATTGATCCTGGGAAATTCCAAATTCCTGTTGCATATCTTTCACTGGCATGGAAGTAGGAGGTTCACACCTACAGATGACAAAAGGGAGCCTTTGCTTTGCATGAGCTGCATTCGGTACTGTGGGTGCCCGTTGACCTGAGCCGCTTAGGAGCTAGCTGGCCACGTCCCGTCCAGCGTCCTTCTCCCCGGTGCACACGCGCGTGTGACGTGGCCCGGCTGTGTCCTCACCCATGTCTGCGTGTGTCTCCTCAGGTATATGAGGCAGTGCCATGCTACAGCGAGTGCAGTCAGTTCACCTGGGTGCTGGAGCCCTGGTCGGCGTGTGCTGTCAACACGGTAGATGAGCTGCCGGGCTGCGGGGAGGGTGTACAGAGCCGCAAAGTCAGGTGGGTCATCGCCTTCCATAGCCCTGCTGCCGTCGGGGCTTGGTTGGAGCCAGGGGGAAGGTGTGGCGTTGACTGCCGTAAATGACAGGTGTGCACAGAAGGACAGTGAAGCCCCCACGAGCGACGCTGTGCACAGCAGCCAGTGTGACCCCGAGGAATCGCCCCCTAGTGCCCAGACCTGCTTTGTGCCGTGCCCTGAAGACTGCGTGATGTCAGAGTGGAGCCAGTGGAGCAGCTGTCCTTCTGTAAGTACCATGCAGACACCATGGGCCCTGAAGACGCCCTGAAACTGCCCCCGGCTGCAGGAGTGTGGCTCTGCTCGCCTGATGCTGTTTTTGCCTCTGTGCATCCCAGCCGCTCAGGGGAGTTTTCAGAGTCTTTCACAAAACCTGACATTTTATTGATTGTACAACCAGGCAGGGCATGGAGCACAGATAACAGGAAGCAGGCTGTAAGAGATCAGGCATTGTGATTTATGGCTACAAAATCATTGGATAGACAATTACACATTACACTGCTACTTTCATACTCTGCTACACAGAATATACTGAAACTCAGCTTATCATTAAGATCTGACCATACATCAGTACCTACCGCAACGACACTGATGACAGATGCACTTTCGGGCCCAAATAATGTTGTGTTGATGATTTATAACTTAATTAAATGTTGTAAATACGTGGTGGACAGTAACGATGATGATGATGATGATGATGATGAGGACGAGGACAGTATTTTGCAGTATATGCTGTAGTGACTGTGAATGATACTGACCACCATGGCCCAACAATGGGTGGCACATAGATCAACTCTTTCTTTATTTAGTCCTTCTACTGAATTAGCTAAATAAAGGGCATCAAATCTTAAGATGAAGTGCTTCGATGCCCTTTGTTACATCAGACCGTTGAGCACTTAGAAGCATGACCGTCACCTATTTTGTGAGCAAGGTTGTATCATTGTGTTCGCTTACAAATAATTAGCAGAGCAGCTGACAGTGAATTCTGTTTTCGTTAATGACCCTGAATGCCCGTCCTGCTCCATATGGGTCTGGCTGTTTTCACGGTCTGCAGCTGTCCATTAAAGTCCATTAATAAGGGATATGCCAGCTATTTCGTACCAGGTGTCCTGGGCAAGCTGGCTTGTCCACAGTGTTTTATCGGATGGTTTGCCGTCGCGTATCTGTATTTAACTAACTTCTTGCCGGGTCACCACGCGGACTTCATGCTGTGACCTCACGCAGCCATGTGACCTGGGAGCGGTGAGGACGCGGTGGCGGCAGACGCTCCGCCGCTCACAAACGGGCAGCGCTTGTCCTGAGGAAAGCCAAGCCGAGAGCTGTGTCCTGAACAGCACCTGTTTCAATTACCGCTACAATCTCTCAGGTACGCACAGCTGTGCTACAGCTCTCTGAGTCATGTGTGTGAAGGCTAAGGGTGTCAGCCCACTTCACCCCACACTAACAGTGTCTAAAATAAGCACACAAATGCTAACATTGCACCCTATGCTAACAGTGTCTAAGATAAGCACACATATGCTAACACTGCACACTATGCTAATAGTCTCTAAGATAAGCACATGTATGCTAGCAGTGCTAACAGCCTGAGGGCCACTGCACCCCATGTTAAGAGTGTCTAAGATAAGCACATGTATGCTAGCAGTACTAACAGCCTGAGGGCCACTGCATCCCATGTTAAGAGTGTCTAAGATAAGCACATGTAAGCTAGCAGTACTAACAGCCTGAGGGCCACTGCACCCCATGCTAACAGTGTCTAAGATAAGCACATGTATGCTAGTGTCTAAGATAAGCACATGTATGCTAGCAGTACTAACAGCCTGAGGGCCACTGCACCCCATGCTAAGAGTGTCTA
>JAODKL010000103.1:1531444-1569013 GCA_026780765.1 Petrocephalus schoutedeni | reverse complement strand
CTCATCCAGACCCCCTAGCAGCATGTCGGCTTTGACTTTTGTCCGTGAGGAAGACCGAGGACCCTGGACTGTGATGGCGGACATGCCTGCTGCCCTGTCTGCTGACAGTGGTGTGTTGAATGAAAGGCTGCCTTTTGTAAAGGGTGAGGTGCAAATCAGGCATATGACATCCGGCTCTCTGGTCGCGCAGATGGCAGAGTAAAGATGTGGGTCTACGGGCTGACCGCTGGAGGATTCGCTCTGATCCTGCTGGTCATTGCTCTCTCCTTTCTCTTATGGTACGTATCACCCCAGAAACACCTCAGTCTGAGTCTCTTCCCAGAAGCCACCCTGCTTTTCAGCAGGCCTGAGTAGTGAAACAAAAAAGATCATTTGTGCTTGCATATATAAACAGCTGTATGAATGTACTGCCAAACACCTACTTAAAGATTGGCCTATTTTTAAATCAAAGTCTTCTGTTCTTGAGGTTCTAAACTATATTATTGTTATATTTCAGCTTTTTTGTCCTTAAAGCGACAATGTGTGCTTAATAAATGGGATTACTTTAGTTACCCAGAAGTTGCAGAGTATTTACTTTTATTGATAAAGCTCACTGGCACCCTCTAGTGGTACAAGCCGAATTTCCACGGGAGCTTGACTCTAAAGCATATGCTGTTGTATTTGATTTACAGTAAAACGCCTCTACAAAGTAAGAGCTCCTCTCCGCCACAGAAACCTCTGACCCTGGCGTATGACGGAGACATGGACATGTGACCGGCCTGCCTGACTGAAACAAGGGGACGCAGGACCGCCAGGCCGCATCCGGAGAAAACATATGCAACATTTCTATAAAGGGGAGAGAGACCCAGAGCACCCAGTTCACGGCTGGGGAAGCCGTGGGACCCGGAGCTTGATTGGGGTGTTTGAGTGCCATGTAGGGGGTGGATCCTGCTAGGACGCCCAGGCTAGCAGTACATGGAGCAGGGAGAGTTCCCCCGATCCAAATCAGCAGGCCCCGTCCTGACATTTTCGGGACTTTATCAGAACCTGGCAAGGGAACTCCTTGTAACAGATGGACAGCCTTTACTTTTTCCTAAGGTGACTTTTTAATACTGAAAAAATGACAACGGCCAAAAGGAGATGAAAGTAAAATTTCAGTGAATGAAAACTGCAAGTTTGCCTGTATGCACTACATTAGTGCCCCTTCCCCGCTCCCCTTGTGATGAAACATCCCTTTTTGTATTTATGTTGTGCCGTAAGAGTCTCTGGCTGTGAAGTTGTGTTCTTCAGTGATGCTGTCCTGAGCTGTGTCCGTGTCACTTCACTCGGACTTTAAATCAAACCAGGCTGGCTGGTATCGCATGAAGGAGTGTGAGAGATGTACCACCATCCGCGCGTCAGACCAGCTCGACAGGCGGGACCCGACTCATCCCATTACCCACGAATCGGAGAGCAAAGCTGCCCCTCTCTCCCCCGTTGACCAGTTTGGGCGGTTTTGTTCATTGATTTTGGCTTTTCAATGTTTTTTTTTCCTAGCTGTTGATTGCAAGAAATCATAACCTAACCCCAGGGATGGCTGTGCATCACCACACATGGTCCTGGAGATCAAAGAGCAGAACGATTGCTAAGCTGACCATGCATATAAGCAGTGTGATCCAGGACTGACAGGAGGTGCAGCCAGCCACCTGCTAGCGTTTTCCGTCTCTGCCGATTATTTCTGCATCGTCACACATGGTCTAAGACGTGCGAGTGCTGATGATAATAAAATACATAAAAATTGTATATGTGTTTGTTTATATGGCAGGTATTCTGCTGGTTCTGTTTCCTTCCTTGGTCCCTGTGTCATGCGATTCTGATCACCATCCTCCCCACGTCCAATCCTGGGCAAGGTAGAACTTCATGTTCACAACTGGATCTGGCCAGCCACCCACTCTGCAGAAAGTGGCCTTGCAGTCAAGATCCTTCATTTCCACACCTATATGTTTATCGAAACAAAACTGATTTTGATAAGTGTCCCAGCCTCCGTCCTACTAATGTTTATCAGGCTTTTCCTAAATGCTTCTCTCTTAATGAAGCGGGCTGGCTACCGTGCCTTCCTGGTTACATTGTCTTTACGTCACAATTATGTATACCCAAACCCAAAAACTTGCAACATGTGAAATGCCAGGACGGCCATTTATTTCACTCTGCCTTGTCCAATCTGGTGAATGTGTGATTAATATCCAGTCATTTGATTCTAAGCTTTCAGAATTATGTTCATCTGAGAAATATTTTCTTGTAGACTTAAATTTACCATTTAGGTAAAGTATTTACACCGTTTTACCTTTTTTTTTATTTAAATTTTTTGTACTCGTTAACCATTTGAGTTCTCACTAACTGTAGGGATATAAACAGGAGACTGGAGGCTAATGAAAAGTAATCAGTACCCAACATAGAAATCTGAAAGTAATGTCATGTTATCACTTATGCTTACGAAGAGGTGGAGAGAGGACTTCCTTTTATGGGCCGAGACATAAGCAGACGTGAACGTAATAAGGAAACAGCGGGGTGAAATCCAGGAGACAAAATAAACAAAACGTGAGCTGACTCGGCCAAGACCTCCCTTAATAACCCAACTGCCTAACTATCAACAAAATCAGAGGCAAAACGATACCCACGCAGGACAACAAATGGCAGCCTCTCCCTACAAGCCTTACACAAAATTATTTATGCTGTATTTTCACAAATTACATAAAGCAACCAAGTCCAAATTGGAATCCAAAAGAGGTAGTCCATAGCCAAAAATGGGGTCAAAATACAGTACAACCACACACGATGAATAGCGATGCGGGCGTGATTATAGGGGGCCGACCGTTCCGTACACAGCACAGCAGACATGGATTGGTCGGTAACCCTAGTTGTATATCGCCCCCATCGTGGTCTCAAGCACAGCGAGCTGGATATTAATGCACACGACCACAACAAGAATGAAGATTTCTGCGTTTGACAGCCCTGTTCTGTACTGTTGGACAGAAAACGTTACGCCCAGGATTCATACTCATTTAAGCTGTTTAGGATGTGGGCTTTGATTGCAATCTTTTGTTTTAAACACATTAAAGACGTTAAGTCTGTTGATTCACGTAAAGAGTTATATTAATTATAGCGGCCGAGCCACTACAGTTGTACGGAGGGCAGGTGGCGTAATGCGTCTAGAATATGAATGAGAAGATTGTGGGCTCGACTCTCGGCTGGCTCAAGTATTTCCTTCTGGGATAGTGGTTGCCTAAAGGTTAGGGAAGCGCGTTTGCGACTTAAAGGCCGCTGGTTCGAATCCCCGATTAGGAAGGTGCAACCCCTCAAGAACTGCGCCTTGGTCGCTGAATTAGCTGCGCCCTGCAATGTCACATACAGTTTAAATGCAGAGGACACATTTCGTTATTGTGCGCTGTGGCGTATCAACAATAACAACTAATCCCCCTTCACACTTAATATACACAATCATGCGTTAATGTAATTTTTTATTCTGGGGATATGGCCCTCGTTTTTTTTTTTTTTTATTCGTTAGTACTTCGAGCACCCTGCTAGGTTTCGCCTTCATCAGCCACATCATTCAGTATAATTATGTAATAATGATTTAAATAAAATTGAAAGCAGCGCATGATGATGGCCTAATGAATATTATCTGGTTAGTTAAGCGAAAAGCGCAGCACCTGCAACAGTCTAGTGTATTTTTCCCCAGGGGGAATTAAATTGCGGTCAGTGAATATTTTTAAGTGGTTCTGTTGTAGGCCGATAAAACGGACTGGGTTCAAACCTGAATTTAGTTTAACCTATCGTGTAAAGTTTCCTTAACATATCTTAGGCCAATGTAAAAACGAGGACGCAGTGCAAACGTCGGTAAAAGCACATGGTCCCCTCAGCTTCTTGTAACGCGGGATTTTCATTATTTTACACGAGTAGTGGCGTACTGCCGGTAAGTTGGAAAATCTAATGTTTGCAGCACTGAGAAGCATGCCGTTTACAGTCTAATGATCAGTCTGTAAACCCCATTTAGACGTGTGCCGCATTTGTTCTGCGTTTTGAGGAAGAGAAGCGGGTGGGCGTCTTGATTAATGCGATCTGAATAATAACGCAACATGTGTATGCTTCTTATTTAGTTGTTACCTTTATAAATTTTGTGGCAATTTGGGTTATTTTTTAATGGAAAACTAACTGGCGTGTGCGTACGTAGCTTATATACTGCTTGCTGCGGTTGTTAGAGAGAGGTTCATATTGGTTTAGTTGTACAATCAGTCATTCCTGGCAGCTTTATAGCAGATGGCGCCCACCTCTATCCATCTCGACAATTGCCTTGAACAGCTGACTTGATTCAAACGGTTAACAATCTGCAAGGACCTACGGGTCCCTGTTAAAAGTTAATTATGAAATGAGCTTTGCAGGGAAGTAGGTTCGTGCGAGTAAGGAAACGTTGTTTTGCAGTACTGTGCACAGGTGTGCGTTGGTGTTGTAGGTCCATATCTAACCAAACACATAATCCAAGGATTCAAACTGTGGCCAGCTGGCTGGAGTGAGATTTTCAATTCGAGACAAGTCTGCACACACATTTACATGTATATAAGAGTTTTATTACCTGGTAAACTGCCCAACGCTTTGGATGTAGGTAAATTTAAGTTTATAATGGAATAATGTAGATTTGCCGTATTTTTATTTAATTTTTTTGCATAGGCGTGAGTGTCACGCCAGATGCCTGAGAATTGACAACGCTGAAAAATCCTTAACTTGCCCGCAAAAACAGGCATCACGTGGCAGTTTTTCAGCTGAACGTGATTTGTAACTCGCTTGCGCCATCTTGTGGGACTCATTGGCAATTACAACCACACGTAACGCTGCTTATTCACTTGTCTCCTGCTTATCCACGTGTATAGAGTTTGCTCAAATGAGTGTCTCGGAATGAAGTATAAAGAAGGAGGAAGGCCGTCTGGTTTCTTAATATAAGTGAAATTAAGTCCGACTCCACCGTAATGATGCAAAATGGGCACACTGTTTCATCTTTTTCATGTCCGCCCCTTTGTAAAGGCAAAAATGGAAAATCCGATGTAGCTACTACTTCTGCGCGGAGAGTGCATGTGTGGACAAGACACCTGACCAAAGAATCTGGTGGAATGAAGGAGGGCATCTCCTCTTCTGGCTTCTACTTTATGGAAGATTTTCATTCAACCTGTCTGCTGCTTGCCTTTCCCGCTGCTCCTACAAGGAAGCCAGACTGTGACACACAGCACCATTTTACCATCATGAGAGGGCAAAATCCCTCTCCGTTATTCCATGGAGTCGGGTCAGCGTTCAACATTCTCAATTTCCCCCGGCTTCAGGGAAGACAGCCTCCTGTGCCATATCTGTCTTCAGTATTTTCTGGTTATGCATAAAATGGCTACAGCTGCTGTTGATTGTTCTTAATTGCAGCTAAATGTAAATCAGTTTTACGGTCTGCTGCACAGCACCTCTTGCTGTGCTGTTCTTATTTATTACCCAGCTGTCGCCTGGGAGCATGGTTAAAAGGCTTGTTTCTTTCTCAGCAGATCTGGTCACGAGTGCAGCATCACCAAGTGAAACCTCTGAAAGGGGACATAAAATGCAGAGGATCCCTTTCTGTCAAAGGCGCCAGCTTGTAGCTCCCCGGTTTCTTATCTGGAAGTCTGGCCCATGTCAGCTTCTGCTGGGCATTCCCTGTGTCAGCCATTTTTTACATGCTGTGTGTGAGATTTAATGTCAGCCTGACCAGAGGCATCATTTCTATTTGGAACATTGATTTTTTTTTTTTAAATAAGGGCTTTGAAATACTGATCTTGGAAAAATTGGGATTGATCAGCTATTTTTTTTCCATAGTTTTACGTCAAATAATTTAGAGGTGTCCCTTAAGTACATCCAGTCTCCATTTGTTTTCCATTGTTGGCACGATGTCCAAAGAACATGGTCATTTTAGGGATTTGGCCTGCTCTGCCATCTTGTTAAGTACATCTGTGCAGGCATCCGCTAAGAGTCTCTGAGCTGGTGAAACACTCAGTGGTCTATTCTGGATAGCAGCATACAGTGCTGCAGTATGCACATAATATCAGTATAGTCTGTTTCTCAGATAGGCATTCGCATTGTGGGTGGGGGACTGGACTTCCACTCATGCTGAGAGTGAGATATTCACCTCAGCTACTTCAGCTCTCTGGCCATTTAAATGCCCATTGCAAAACCGCATAACTATTCACATTGTTAGGAGCTGTAGGTCAGCCCATCCATTTAGAAAGGTTAAACATGGCTCAAAAGTACTTTTTTTGTATTTTATTTAATTTAACCTACTGAGTAGAAGTGTATGGCATGTCAGAGTTATGTGAAATATATTTCAGTTGAAGTTATAAGTACAGATAATCAAAGCTGGAACATTGTCACTTCTATACCATTTACTGTGCTATATACCCAACCATCTTCCAGTCACTTATCCAGGGTAGACTTGAGGGAGGGAGCCTGGAGCCTATCCCAGGCAGCATAGATTGCAAGGCTCTGGAAGTCCCCGTATAGGATGCCTGCGTAACAGGGAACACATGTATGTACACACACTCCCAATACCAAGGCACTGGCAGTTATGTTTCTGATTGCAGTAGGAGACCACTGGACCTGGAGGAAACCGGTGCATGACAAAGGGAACATGTGAACCCCAACCCCAGAGGTGTGAGTATTGGGAGTATCAATGAAACAGTCTTGCTTAAAAAGACTGTGCAGTTGTCAACATCTTGGGACCCCTGTCTGCACTGACATGAGACTCTCCTGCAAGTGATGTACTCAAAATCAAAGCGGTCACATTGTCCTGGGAGATAAGGACATGGACCAGAAAGGACATGGACTGGTATGCAAGGAACTCAAGCTCCCAATGTGAAGACTGCAACCGAGGTAAAGACATGAATTCTTTGCGTTAAAAAGTGCCAGACAAAATGAACATAATACAGTCATGTGATTGTCCTTTGGGTAATGGGCAAAAGGTGGCGCTGTTGCCATCTCTGTAACTCCCGGAATCTGCATCCCGATTTATAATCCATGATACTTTGACCTTTATAATGGAAGATCACAAAAGATTTATCATATTAGCTCTAATATCTCATAGAGGTTGGCTTTCGGGCTGTGTAATTTGGGCCCGTGTTTGCTGGCGTCAGAAACAAAACAAGACCAAATAAAGCGGCCAAGTACTATTTTTATTGCACAGCTATTGGCACAGGCCTGCTGTGCATTCCCCTACTGTACAGTTTTTATTTCTGAAGCGAAGCTTTAAAAGAATGTGACGGCGGCTGTGCGGGCCGGGTCGCTGTCCATGGTGCTCGTCGTGCCCCAGGCGGCGCTGGTACTGAATGGCCAGCACCCTTACGCTTAGCTGCGCCTCACTTTGCCACACGCCAGTTCTTTGTATTTCCTTAAAAATGTAACATTGCTGCGGAATCTATTTCACAGCGCTCGTCGATATATTGATTCGCTAAGCGTGGACTCGAAGAGTATGAGGAGCATGAAACGCGGATTAATATTTCTGTTTATCCGTGTTAGCTGATAACTTGGCACTGGCATTGAAACGGTAACCAAAAGAATCCGTAAAGTCTGCAAGCGTTTAATGCGTCTAAAAAGCCTGCATGCAAGCTTTCATATATAAACACGTTGATTATATTTGAGGCGAACAAGCAGCAGGTGGCGCTGTAGTTTATGAAATATTCCGCGACAATGGTCTCTGTGTTACAGAGTGCTGCGGTTATAAGTGTTTTTATCACTACGACTTTGAAAGTGATGCACGTTGTTATAATAGATTAAATACATTAAAATGGCGTCACGATAGGGAATGAGCACATTTTTATTTAGCTAAATCCTATTTAAATGTGTAGATTTGGGAAGTCAGTATAGTATCCACGTTCGTCAGCTTCCAGCTGCTGGCTGATTATACAGTAAGGATTATTATTATTATCTGTTGCTATTGTAGTGCACTGTATTAATCATGTCAATCGAATTAATAATATTTATATTCAGGAATAAAAGTGCGCTGACTGATGGACTTAACAGATAAATCGCGAGTAAAACGGGGAAACTGAGTACTTCTGTGAACGATAGAAACCAGCTAGCTAGCACCATTTATCAATTTTATGGCATTTCTTACGGATAAAAAAACTCACAAACTTTGCCCACAGCGCGTGCAATATTTAAACACTGAAATTTCGATTAGCTATTGAGTGCGGGTTCAGCAATATTAACCACTGTTAAAATCCCTCAAAAATGACATCCACTCAATGACATGTAACATTGGGGCCAACTGGTGAATGAATGCTTTATGTAGGCTGGAAAACGTTTTCCATCTTAGATAGAATCATGTGTTTTAAGAGATATGTGAGCCTCTGCCACACTTTCTGTGTATGGCATCTTGCGAGGGCCTGAATTGTATTCGACGGGAGGCCATTCCCAGCAAAAGTATTAGAAAAAAAAACCTTTCACAGATCCTCCATTGGATAATATGTTAGTAATTGGAGCTCATTGCGAATTCCTGTCGACATTTTCACCCCAGATCATGTCACAGGCTTGCCCGCCGGCCGGCTGGGTAACAAAGGGGCTGTGCTAGGGGAATATCCCATTATGAAGTGACAGAGCATTTGTCATTGAGATAATAAATCTCGCCGCCGCTTCGGGAATGCATTACAGAAACAGTTCATACAATATTCCCCGACGTTATACAAGTACTACTTCATCATACCGAATTCTGCTCAGTCACTTAGACTTAATCGGAGTCTGTACTTTTATCTGATATAATTTGTCATGTTTCTAGAGGAACTGGTAGTTTTGCCGAGGATGGTGCTGCACACCAAAGATAAAGCTTCTGGAAAACCATATTAGGTTGCGATGGAGATCTTTAATCCAACTTTGTTCATTTTTATTTATTTGTTTGGGTGGTTGGTTTTAAAAACAACAAGAAAGAAAATTCCCAGTTATAGAATATATTTACTGTTCATTTGCCTTGCTTGGAACATATGGTGTCATGACATCCATTCCCTGAAGACTGTCACGCTACAGAGTTTGGGAACAATAAACATGAGTGTGCTAATATACAGGAGGCCTAGCTATGACTTGTAGCAGAAGAGCCACCAATATTTTAAATACTTATATCTTAAAACACAGTTTTATCTGTTTTTAAATGAGCATGCAAGTTTATTTTCATAAGTCACGGCCTGTGCATACTAGTATTGTGGCTGTGGCTTTTGCAAATTCTGCAACTGCTCCGTACAACAGTTTGCTCAGAAATGCTTGTTCAAGAGTCCATGCAGTTCTTTGCATTTGCGGCCTAACCCTTTCCAGTAGGGCTGGTCAACCCTATAGGTGAATAGAGCCCCCCCCCCCCCCCCCCCCGAGTGCCAGCCCCCAACATAACTGGCCGATTTCACCTGCCCACTATGCGCACCTTCTGGCTCAGAGAAACTGACTTGCTTGAGTCCATAGTACTCTGAGCGTGGCTGCTGCCTTTTGAGAGTGCGCAGACTTGCCTACCAATTTAATTTTGTCTCCAGTGGGAGGCGCTGCACTGTCGCAGTGTGGCAGGCTGGTGTTAAGGGTTCTCTTAGGTCAACAAAAAAATGTGAGCAAGAAAAATAAACTCTGTAAGTAAAGTGGTGAAAAGACTGTTAATACGACCGTCAAACAGTTATTTGTTAATTGTGATTAATGGTGTATGCAAGCATGTTACAAAACAAAAAAAAAAAAGATTTTAGAGTCTGTATATTGTATAGGGATTAAATTCTATTAACAGACTTTACTCATCCAGTTCTCACATTGGTGTTTCAAAATGAATGCAGTTATCCACCCATTTTCCGAAACCGCTTATCCTGTTCAGGGTGGCCGGGGGTCTGGAGCCTATGGGAGCAGAGCAGGGAACAGCCCAGGATGGGGAGCCAAACCCAAGGCAAGGCACACTCACACACCATTCACACCTCCGGGCAATTCAGTAATTCCAATTAACTCCAGCATGTTTGTGGACTGTGCGGGGGGACCGGAGGACCTGGAGGAAACCCCATGACCACACGGGGAGAACATGTAAACTCCACACGCATGGAACCCAGGTCTCAGACGAGTGAGGTAACAGTGCTAAGCACTTCACCACCCCTTGAATGCAATTAACATGATCAAGTAAAATGTCTATGCACCTGTTATAAGATATACTGGTATTATTTGTAATTGTTTCATTGTATAAAAATGCTGCACATATTATTTTCCGTGTTGATACACAGAATCAAACAATATTAAACTGAACTATTATTGGTTTTTCGAGGGGTTGGGGTGGTGGTGCGGGGCAGCAAAGGTGATGCCCGCCTCTGGTGCCACCTGGGTCACGACCAGCCGTTCCGACATACTTTCCTGGAGTGTGAAGTACACCTACACATTAGTTCCCATGGCAACATGTACAGTACTTTGGCTTCACATGGTATATGAAAGACTTCACGAGAACAGTAGCAGTAGCTGGCGTAACATTTAATGCTATGCAGTAGTATAATTTTCGTGATAATTGACGGAATGGTGTACTGGGAAAAAAAAGACGAAGTGCAGCATTGTGGAATACTCGTGTAAGTGTTTGAGCTTTGCGGCTGGATCAGCTGACTGCTGCGATGGACAGGGGGTCAGTCTCTGCATCTGTGGCTGCAGTTGAGAGGCCCGCAGCAGACGTTTCACTGCTGTCCGCCTCAGGCACAGGTAGCATCCAGGCATGGCAAAGATGACAGAAATAATGGGGCTGTTGCTGCTGAGGTGTGGTAGACATGCATGAATTCACAGGACATCAGCTCCCCACGACGTTCTGACACGGGCCTTACGTTTGCTGCCAGATGGCTCTGTGTACTAACGTTCCTATAGCTGACAGTATTAATGCCGACGGGCGTTATGCTGGTACTAGGAATTACAAGGTAACTTCGGTTCCGTTTTTTTTAAAGTGTTTATTTTGCAAGTTTTTTTACGAACTTTTTTTTCCCCCCTTTTCAGCTTGGATTCAGTTTTGATTCATTATTCTTATTTTAGTTCGTATTTTTACTGAGCTCAGCTTCGTAACTGTTTTACTTTTTAAAGAAGCTCTCAAATGAAAATGCACAACACCATCTATTATGAATAATGGCACCGTTTTAATTAACATTGTACACCCCAGAGCATCACCATAAAAATATGTATTTCTAACGCCTCTCTCGCTGAAGCTCTAGTGGAGTCCGCCTGCTCCTGGAGCAGCCTGTTATCTCCAGCAGCGGGCGGCATTTTGAACTTAATGCGAGGATTTTACAGAAACGTTATAAGGCTAGCAATTCACCCAGCCTGCTTGTTATCCCTGATTCAATAAACGCTTGTACCCGAGTGCCCCCCCCCCCCCTTTTTATGTCCGAGTGCATGAATTGGCCAGAGACCTCTTTTATGCACAAACACAGCAGTTGTCGTATAAGGGGGCTGCTGTTTTCACTAGGGCTGTCAAAGTCAGTGCGTTAACATTAATTTCAAAGTAGGCTGGCAAGCCACATTCTTTGATATTGCGTTAACGTGTTCATTTTGATTGATACCCCAGTTGGGGGGAAAAAGCATGGACAAAGATCTTTGGGGACCTATGAAATTCCTTCCATATCGTAATTGATGGGAGAGCTTCATTCATGAGCTCCAGAACCCCAGAATTCACAGCTAAAATCTAAACATTTAGCTGCCGTTTAACGGGGAAGCTGATGGCGGGACACAACGGGGAAGCATTGTTACCTAGTTCATTTCATTAAAAAGATTTTTAGACGGCTCAATGAATAAAAATATTGTAATTCACAATACTCGTTTTATTCTATTGAAGGCCGATGCGTTAAAATGTAGATCTGTCCAGTTAACAGTAATACCTTTGATGTTCCCACCTGTACATTAGTCATCTCCTTTAGATATGCTGGGCCTGACCTTTCAATGGCTTCTATACAAAGAGAAGTGTCTCCCCAGAGCATAGCGGGAAGGTGGAGGCCTCAGTGTCCTCTTTAAGCGTCCTACAGCATTTTGAATTTTCTCCAGGCCACAGTGTGTGATCTGAGATATCAAGCCTTGCAGTCATCTCATGTGCCATGGGCAGTCACGTGTATTCATTTTTTTAATAATAATTATTATTATTTTTTTGAAACAGGAAAAAAAAATCATGGTAGTGTTGTAATATTTCTGAATTGTATTTCTTTTGAGTAGTTAACATTAGCAGTAAAAGGTGGGTCAATGTCAAAAACAAAGCTTGGTTTTTAAGCTGACGGACCAAAATGGAAGTTTAAGTCCTCAGATTTGAGAGCTGACAGCATGACATTCTTATCAGCGACGCCGCCCATAAGTATCATTTTCAGCCGTCTAGTTTATTTAATTATTTCTTTTACTTAATTGAAGCAGCGCGTTAAGGAGGCAGCGTGCCATCAGGCCTGATCGAAAGGTAGATTTGTGTGTAATCAGCATGTGAATGGAAATTTAATTTCATGCTTTTGTACAATCTCCCCAAGCGACAGCGTATAGTGAGAGAACAATGCTGGTTCCAGTGCGATCAAAAGGCAGTTCTGACCAAAGACACGGTGCACTTATCAGATTTCTGACAGCACCGTAATGGAAGCTAATTAAATAGGAGGAAAACTACCGAGGGGCAGGTGCCAACACAGAAATCAAGCCCAAGTTACGGAAAGAGGTGGTCATTAGTATCAGAATCAGCACTGTGTTGTTGCTGTATCAGGGGATAAACAGAAATCCATTTACAACCCGCGTGTTACCCTGGACAGAAACTAGGTGCACATTTTTCCAAATAGTTTGTAATATTGTCTGTAATTGTGAAGCAGCAAAATATTTAAGTGAGGGGTTGATATAGGTCTATAATTTGGAGATCTAATGATTCACTGCATATCACACAATTGGGAAGATTAAATGCAAACTCCCAGCCAGAACCCAGGTGAGAAGGCCCTTATTCAATTAGAATAACCTTATTCAATTAGAAAGGGTAACGTCTCCAAACTCTCTACAAGTGGTTCAAACAGTGCTATATAAATATATAAAATAAATAGTAATCAGAGGTTAGGGTTGGTAACTTAAAGGTTTCTGGTTGAAGGAGAAGTCAAGTTGTGATATTCTTATGCCGGTTAGTTAACCAACACTATGGAAATGGTTAAACTGAGTTGCTGGTGTGCACCTGTATCATGGGTATTATCATCACACCTGGCAAGTGCCCAGAACTCCATCATCTCTCTGTGGAATTAGATCACCAGAACAAGGCCAGACTGTGTCCCAGAGATCTTCTCCTGTCACAGGTAAGACAAGCTGACTGATGGCTTTGGCAAATGTCTCTCCTGTGGAAAGAATTTGCAGTTACCCATGAAACAGAAAGGATCCAAATGTATACCCTATTTTTGATCCCTCCCAGCTCCTAGCCAGACAGTGCACATTCCCGGGAGCTGGGAGGGAGCAAAAGCGAGGACTGTCTGTGGGTCCCTGAGGACCGGACTGAGAAACATTGGTCTAGATGAGGTAGCTGGCCTCTCCGTGCCACTTCTACATCCTGATTTTCCAGACTGGATTGGGAAACACTGATCTGGATGTGTACCTGCTTAGGATTCTGGGTGGAAAACATGTTCTTTATTGTGACAGGAAGTTGTGAAGAAAAGGAATGAAATACAAGGCGTGTTTAGAGCATGTCTCATAGAGTAGCAGTTTATTCTTAAACACCTTTGATGGGAAGAGAAGATTCCCAAATACAGAACAAGGAGCAAGAGGCCGATAGCTGGATTCACAGACAGACAGACATACACTGTATGGACAAAAGTATTGGGACACCTGGCCATTACACCCACAGGAACTTTTATGACATCCCATTATAAATCCATAAACATCAATGTCAAGTTGCTCCCCCACTTTGCAGCTATAACAGCTGCCACTCTTCTGGGAAGGCTATCCACAAGATTTTGGAGCGTGTCTCCACACACTTTTACCCAGAAGAACATTTGTGAGGTCTGGCAGTGATGTTGGACGTGAAGGCCTGACTCACAATCCCCGTTCTAGTTCATCCCAAAGGTGTTCGATGGGGTTGAGGTCAGGGCTCTGTGCGGGCCAATCAAGTTCTTCCACACCAGACTTGCCCAGCCATGTCTTTGTGCTCCAGTGCAGAAAGTAAGGACCATACTCATACTGGAACAGAAAAGCTGAATGCTGAAGCATTAAGAGTTCCTTTCACTGGAACTAGGGGGCTTAGCCCAATCCCTAGAAAACAACCCCATACCATTATCAACTTGTCCATTAGACCGTCAGACAGAAACATGATTCGTCACTCCGCAGAACATGTTTCCACTGCTCCAGAATCCAGTAGCGACAGACTTTACACCACTCCATCCAACATTGCACTTGGTGATGGGAGGTTTGTGTGCAGCTGCTCGGCTATGGAAGCCCATTCCATGAAGCTCCTGGCACACAGTTTAGGTTCTGGGGTTAATGGCAGAGGAATTTTGGAACTCTGCAGTTACTAAGTCAACAGAGTGTTGGCGACTTTTACACACTATTCGCCTCAGCGTTCAGTGACCCCACTCTGTTACTTAACGTGTAACTACTCCTTTGTGACAGACTTTCTCTTGTTGCTAAAAGCTTCCACTTTGCAGTAATACCACTTACAGCCGACCGTGGAATATCTAGCAGGGAATATATTTCACTAACTGACTTATTGCAAAGGTGGCGTCCTATGACAATGCCACGCTTGAATTCACTGAGCTCTTCAGAACAACCCCATTCTTTCACAAATGTTTGTAAACCTGATGGCGTGATTTTATACACATGGCAATGAGTCTGAATGAAACACCTGAATTCAGTGATTGAGAGGTGTGTCCCAATACTTTTGTTCATATAGTGTACTTCACTGAAATTGTGGATGAGATGATTGCAGTAGAAGGCATTCAGTCTGTACTGTAAGGCATTCAGTCTGTACATATAACCCTTCTGCCTACAGTGGAGATGAATGAAAAACCTTTAGCTTTCTGTGGAAAATTAGCTAGTTGAATTATCTTAACCCAAAAGAACACTCAGCCTAAAAGCTAGCTTAAAGTAGTTATGCATTCATAAAGAATAGCTACTCAGGTGACAGATACATGATTTAAGAACTTTAATAACCCAGATGAGCAAACATGAAATGAACAGGAGAATATTTGCCTAAAACATCCTGTTCTTCCCATTCAATAGAATATGGTATGCATGCTTGGGCAAAGAGGTTCAAGACAGGTATCTGTCACTGCTGCACTGGCCTAAGAACATGAGTCAGACTAAGTGGGAAATTACTGAATCCTTAGTTTCTTCTCACCCTTAGGTAACAGGTAACACAGAGGTAGAGGAATGTGGCATTTACACTTCAAGCCTTGTTCTCAGCTTCAGTAAAATGTTCCAAACTGTAAGTCAAGTGCATCGATTTGAATAATATTTGAACCTCATTCATTCTGTGGATGCTAGTGGAAAAGATGAAGTTCTTCCCAACCTGCTGCGCTCTCCTCCTGCATGGCTGTCAGTGATCCTTAGTACCAGCGATTGTGTCGGTGTGTAGGCCTATAGGAGGTTAGGGGCTTGGGCCGTCCCTTTAATGCTTCAGCCAGGATTTAATAGGCAGAAGTCAAAGCAGTGCAGTGAAATATGGCCCTCATAGCTGCCCTGTAAATGATCCTGTGCATCCAAAACTTTGCCATATTTCACCCCGAGGAATTTGCACTATTCACGTTGGTGATTATGAAATGCCTGTCGTCAGCTGGCCAGAGACAGGATGCATTTGGATGGACAGTATCTGGTTTATTTTTTTCTTTAAAGGATTATCTGCTGAATTCTGACCGTGAAAGTGAAAAATAACCTCTAGGACTTGTAGCGAAACATAGCAGTCAGCATGCTCTGGAATGTTCACGTTCAGTGTGTCTCTGATAATGTTTACACTCAGTGTCACTATGATTAACTCTATGCCCTGTGTCACAGTGGCCATGTTTACAATCATTGCTGCCATGGTTACATGTTTGCCCAAGTAGTATGGGTTTCTACAGTTAGAGAATGCATTGTGCTTTAGCTATAAATTGTACCATCTATTTGTCTTAATATGATACCCACAACAACAGGAGATTTTGCTTTTGTATTATAAAATTAATACTACTCAGTTATTACATGAATTGTGAACCAAAGCTTTGGGTTAGGGTTAGGGTTATGTTGGGATATGAGCCTGCTATTTTTTTGGATACCAAAAGTCTCTGTTGAAAAGTAAAGATCCTTTCAAGAATCTCAATTATAATATACCTGGGCTAGCAGTCAAGAATTTAAATTGTCATCTATATCCATCATAATCTGGCAAGAAAATTTATTAACTCATTTTTCCCATGTTGAAAAGTGAGTGATATAATTGTCTAAAATTAGATTAATGTGGGCCCATGCCAGATTCTGAGGGCAGCTGCAAACAAGTCCAAATAACGAAAACCTCTATCAGATGGTGGGCTGGCCAACAGCAAATGAATTGTGTCACTTATAAGCATGGCCAATACCTCTCTGTTACACTGACACTGGGAGGCAGTCAAAGAAACCATATATAGAGGGAGGTCTAGTGAAGGAATCCCCTTTGCTTTTATTACACACAGGTGACAGTCTGGTCACTTTAGATTTTGAGTCTATAATATGAGAATTATTGCATAAGCTCACAGAGCAAACGGTGAGGTAAATATAATTCTTCCATTTAGGCCTAGGTGCTGGACTTTCCCTGCCTCATAAGTCTCTGAGGCAGTGCAAGGCCTTTAATATTTAAAGGGAGTCATTTTGCATGGTGCTGTTTCGCACGCACCATCCCCTGAGCGTAAATCTGAGCACAGCAGAGCATAACAGATTCATTCTGCATCCGCAAGTGAGTTTCACAGGCAGTAAGGAGTGTCGCCTTGAAGGCCCAGGATTCCCCGGGCCACAGTTGTTGGATCAATTCCCAGGAAAGGCTCAGTTCTTGTCCTCTTAAACGAGGCTGGATGTCTTTGTGAATGGTCCAGCTTTATCAGTAGGTATGAGCATATCTTTTGATAAGGAAAATAAATGTAAATTTCTACCTGGCAAAGAAATGTCAGCTGGCTGCATCAGAGGTGCTTTCATAGTGACTGGAGGGAGTTTGTCTTGCGAAAAGATCAGCAAGACCTCCACCGAATATCGGCAATCTTTAATTCAGTATTTAGAGGCTTCCTGCTGTGTTTATGGACTTATGGCTATTTCATGGTGGGCCAGGCACTGTACTTAAGTTCCGCTCGTTCTGTAAGGGAAAAAAAGTCATGTAATAGAAGTTGTTCTATTTTACACAACCCTTTCTTTCAGAACTGGCAACAAGCAGATGCAAATACAGACTCTCCTCCTTTAACGACCTACCTGTTTAACGAGCATGTGGACTTACGACCAGCTCTCCGAACAGTCAGCATTGTACGCCGACTGTTGGTCGTGGAAATGGCAGCGAGGTATCTCAGTGTCCAGCATCTCATCCCACATCACCCTTATCGGTCTCATTCACGCAGTCAGTATTCACTACACTAGCATTTCCCATGACCTGTATGTACAGTATGCACACCATAGTAATGTTTCTTAGGGCTGATTTCCTTTATTTTGTTTATTACAGTTTACAGCACACTACAGCATAAACATTTATGAATATACTGAAAAATGCTAAATGGTGCAAAGATGAGATTAAAAAAATCTAATCTAATCATAGGAACGGAACTTGGTTGTTAAGTGAATAGTGTCTGTACGACATCGCTTTTAAATTCAGGGCTTTATAAATCCAGGGTCCGCATCACAACAGTCTATGACGGTTTCACTACAGCCCATCAAATTTTCTAATCACCTGAATACTTACAGAGATTCAGTGAAAGAAGACCTTTTAACTGTGGCTTATGAATTCAAAGTAAGGCCTTATTAAAATCTCTCCTAGTCTTGTTCATTAATAGTAAGTTATGCTAAACCAAGATTACTGCATCAGAAACACATGTTCAGCAGGTAAATCAAACAGAGCCTCAGCTTGATTTTATCCCCACCGATTGTTCCGTATTGCCTAGAAAGATGATATTCAATCTAGGCACACTATTCATATGCGTCAGATCTCTAAAGAGCCCGTGTGCTTTAATAACATCTAATCACATTCACCCTGCTTCCCATTTCATTCAGCGTGGGTTTCGGTCCCCGAGAAACACTGTCTAATGAAGAGCTCCTTCGAGTTGTCAAATGACACAGCGCAGGATCCATAAAACCTGTTTACAGCTCGGGGGAATAACCCGTGCTTATAAAGTTGGCAATTAAGCCTTGATACATTTATATCACTTGTGGAACTTGCCATTTACCGTCTAATTCAGGCGATCCACACTCACACTTCCCAGTTCATCTGTGAGTATTTAGCCTAATTAAGTAAGCCCTATTCTGAAGTAATGCTTCAGAGAAGTTCCCATTATGTGGTCTTAACAAAACACCCAGCAAGAGGAATTAATCTTTTGGAGATGGAGAGTCATTAACAAAAAAATGCAGAAATCAAACTTTTTTTGGCTTGTAAACGCAGTACCACCAGCAGCCCGTAGACCCTTGCCATCTTATTGCCATGGATCTTCAGCCCATTGTCAGTGTCTCCCTTCTCCAGCACTTCCTGACGAGCTCAAACCCAGAAAGTTAAGCATATTTGCCAGGGCCCAGGTAACATTTTCTGTTAAGACAGTTTGTTAGAGTATGGAATAGTCTTCCCGCTAGTGTAATACAAGCTAATACCTTGGGTTCCTTTAAAACAGAGCTAGATAAGATTTGAACTCTCTGAGCTATTAGTGGAATTCTCCCCAAATGAGTTTGATGGGACGAATGGCCTCCTCTTGTTTGTAAGTTTCTAATGTTCTTATGAATCCGAGGTGGTGGTGGCCAGGTACAGCGGATTCCTGTTTCCTGAAGACGTGTCTCATTAAAATACCAGTTAATGTTTCTGTTAACTTACTAGTCCTAGTACCTACCTATAAGAAATCATCACAGCACTGCTCCACTGGTCCCACCATCTCTTAAGGTGCAAGGAAGACATGCATCCTGGCTCTTCTCTGTTTTGAGACATACTGTATGTAGTGGAATGAACTCCTCCTAGATGTCTGAACAGCTGAGTCACTGGCTGTTTTCAAATGACAACTAAAGACCTACCTCTTTCAGAAGTGCAAAAAAAAACCACTTGTATTTCCCCAACAGAGTATTAGACAGATAGTATTCTTAGCCTGGGTTTCATTAAACCAGTATCAGAAGTTATTTGCCAATGAAGTCTTTAAGCACTTATGTAAGTCGCTCTGGCTAAGGGCGTCTGCCAAATGCTGTCAATGTAAATGTAGTCAACAGTTCACTGCTGTTAGTAGTGTTCTTTTTTTTACCTTTAAGTATGTTTCATAGCCATTTACTTTTGTTCCACCTAGATGCTGTTTTCTTTATTTAATGAGATTTCATATTCATCCTTGGTTGCCTTGCACCAATTTATAATTTGTTTGGTCGCCCTAATACATAGATTGAGGTTCTCTGGATCAATGCCGGTATTGATGAGTGCCAGATAAAAACCATTACAGCCACCAGCAAAAGCTTCAATTCTCTATTCAATTGATTCCATTTTCACTGATCCATCTACATCAAGCGAGACTCAAAGCTATTGTGTGTGTTACCTTGGTTTGCCTCTGGAAAAAGACATTATTTATTACCAAGGGGAGGTTCCTGCCCCACACCCCAGTAAAAAGGCCACTGATGAAGCTTCTCTGGTCACTATCAACCCGGCAGTACTTTATAAAAGATGACACAGTTATTGTTTTCCCAAAAATGCTGACATTTTTGTTCAGTAAAATATTATCCTGAGAAAAGAGAGGCTATTCGCCCTAAGGTACTGCATATATTAGCTCAAGGCTAATTTCTGACTCCCCTTGTAGTCCAAGGAGAGATGCGGTCTGCTGTTAGACGTTAAAAACAACCGGAGTGCTTTCAGAATGTTAGTTACGTGAAACATGGACCTGCCTAGAGGAGTCACGGTCCGTTGATTTCCTTCGGCAAAACCTCTGGCAGCCATGTTGGACGGTTAGACATTCTATCCCTCAAATATGCACAATTTATTTTTTCGAATAAACGTTGGATGTTCTGTTTAGTACAGTACATGAAGTGGATTTGTGATCGGAATTGTTGTTATAAAATTAAGCATATTGCTTTTGGTATTCGGTAATGAGAACATTTTATAAAAGACAAATGCAATTTAAAGGAATGTAAAGTTTTCAACAAACTGACGTTCGGCAGTTAAAAAGAAAAGTGTAGAGGAGGAGGTAAGAAGTATGTGGCACTATATAGCATTACCCTTTCAGAATGCTCTGATTAGTGATATTTTCTGCATCACATTTCTGAATTATATTTAATTAAAAAATTAAAATAAAACAGAAATCTGCGGGAACAGTATTAGCTAATTTAAAAAAATCTAAATATTTTTATACCTTAATGAATAAATATCTTGGCACACTGTATAGATATAAACCAAGAAGCTATATTTAAAAAGCATTGTTGCTGCTGTGACCGCGTCACCACCCCTTTCTACCTGTGACCTACCCTAGCCTCTTTTTGCCAGCGTACACCCCGCCACACACGCATCCACATGATAAGACGCTCTTTGATACACGGACAGCTGCTTTGGGCCCACGTGTCTTGCGGCTGCTGTCCCCCGCCTGACCCTGCGTCTTTCCACCGGCTATAAATAAAGATCCCTGACATGCCCTGTCCACGCAATGGGGGAGTCACCTGCCATTCTGCGCAATATAAGCTCAACAATTAATGCAAGCTTAAACAAGACACAGTAGTAATGTATCTTTATACGGGAGTACCGATGCTATATTCTATAAAACTAAATACAATCCAGAATCTAGGTGGGAGCGCTTTTAACATCGTATTTCGGCTTTTTGATGAGGGTGTCCGTCTTCAGACGCCAGCTGGTGCTGTTGCGACGCGGCTTCCAGCAGCCTCAAGTTTTCCGATCGCCTTCAGTCCATCTGCGAGGAAACCCCCACCCAGGACTGGTCAGGCTAGAAAAGGAAAATTACATTGCGGCTAATCTTAATTTGAAATGGCACATTTATTCAAAATCGATATTATATCTGAAAGCTTTTCATCCTGAAGATAAACCCCCCTCGTTATTAAAATATTCTCTTATTGCCGCTATGGGTTATGCTAATTTAATAATTTCGCCTATCAAAGAAATGAATCGCACCGAGAATAAATCACTGTGTCACCATAAAGCCGAATTAAAGTCTATGATTTACCTATTTGGAAAACACGCCCGTTTAGAGCTGTGACGGAAAGCCACTGTTCGGAAAGTTTGGCTTTGAAGTGCGGCTTTAAAGTGATTAATTGTGTCACCTTGGGTCATTGCTGCACGGTGATTATCAGCGACAGGCTCTTACAGGCATGCCGCTCCCAGCAGAAGAACAATCGGTTCCGTGCGGCATAGACTGCTGATTCTGCGCCGGCTCCGCCGCGGCTGCCCCGGCGCTGCGGACGGGGCGCCCGGCGTTTCGCTCACAGCGTAGCCGAGGGTTTTCGTGGTTTCCTAGCTTCCCTCCGTCTCATACATTAATGTGTCGAAATGACTGACGCGTGTGGCAAGCATCATGCAGCCGTATAAAAAATAAACGCAATTTTCGTGTATGTGGGTAAACCGGTTTGAATACTGATTACCAGAGATTTCATAACCTTGTAAATCTGTATTCCTGTCCCAATTACTGCGTTTAAAGAATGCAAGGAGGAGGATAACACATGGTGCTACCTGGGTAAGACGTCTTTTGCTGGATGCCTGTATATACTAAAGACAATTTATTGTCACCAGCAACTGCATACACAAAGCTGGGACCCCAGAGACAGTATCTCCATGCACTGAAGAGCTTGGGGAAAGCATTTTATAAGACAAATCACGTTCAGTAGCCCAACATGTCTAACCAGTAGTGGATAGGAATATCAGTAAAGGTGGTGTGAAATCCACTCTCTAATAATCAGTGGTAGGTGTTATTTTGGATATGGTGATTATCACTGAGAATTAAATGGGAAGAGCAAAATACCAGACCTAAACTATATGAGCCTACAGTATTAGTGGCATTTAAGTATTTTGAATGGGCAGGCTACCATACTATGCTAACCTTTGCTAAACTTTCTGTATTCCTCAACAGGGGGGGAGGGAATGGTCTCCCTCACTCACTCTGAAAGCGTGACAGAAGCATTCGAGTGATGCCAGTATGGATACCAGGGACACGGAGGGCACATACACCGTGAGCCCGACATTGCACATCAATATGAAAATCAGCTTTTTCTGAGAAATACCCCACGGCAGTACAACTAGCTCCCAGAATGAATAATATTGGGGTCATAAACTTAAGTTAGGCCATGCACAGCGCCACACTGGAAATCATTTCAGTTTCATAAACTGGCCATTTCTGTCCTGCATTAACAGATTTTTCCTAAATAAATGCTGCCCCTCATGCATATGGCAGAGAGGCGAAATCCCAGATTTCCGGATACAGGAAGCTTCGGCAGAATTTGCCGTTTCACGTGCCTACATATGCCAGGTACAGAACACCACCATCCATCCACAATCCAAAAGTTTAACCTTAAAGACTAAACCTTAGAAATAATAACTCAGGCTAATAATTCTGCTTTAATATGCGCTCTTGGCTTTGACTTTTGTTATTGGGATCTAGCGCAATTGTTACCTTCTGGCTTGAAGGAGCCTCGATTTCTGAGGGTTGGGTCTGGTTCAGTAGGATGTTACACTGTACCTGTAGTAGGAAGGTTGCTGGTTCAAATCCCAGGGTTGGTATGGTGATTACCTCATTGAATCCCTGAGCAAGGCCATTAACCCTTACTTGTTCTAGGGGGGTACTGGCCCACAACTGGACATTGCTTTGCTAAAAGTGCCTGCAAAATAAATAACATGTAGGCCACTTTTAGTAGGTGCCTAAAGAAAGCCAGTTGTGATGGATGTAAAGCATAGTGCGTTTGGCCTCTTTTGCGCCCGCCCAGGTCAGACGTCAGAATGTGTCTGTTGATTGTTGCTGCTCAGTACGTGGATGGAGGTACTGTAATTTCTTCCCCAAAACATCAGTTAGCGCGTGTGTGTTTCCCCAAATGGTCTGACGATAAGGCTGTGAGCTTAATTACACACTGCGATTTACAAAGGCTGCAAAATACCAAGGAAATTGATTCACACTCAAGGAATGTGAAACAATGGATTTCCAAATCCAGCGACGGATTTTATCTCAAAGCACACGGTCGACTCCGCTCGAATTGCGGCGTCACTGAATGTTGTAATTACTGTCGAATGACTTACTGCGAGTCCTTGACCCAGTTGTGATTTCTTATCACAACAGCCTGCTCTGAGTCAAGATTACTTTTTAAACTTTACCAGAAGGTCCATAGGCTGGGGAGGGGGGGTTAGCTTATTCCGTTTCTTAGATGCTTGGAGGACACACAGCCCAAAGCCATTTAGGGAGCAATAACCCTTTTCCAAGAAGGGGCATCAAGCTGGCTTCCGCACAGATTTTGGACTTCTTCTCCCCAGCCAGATGGCTCTGGAATTACACATTTTTTAATCTACAGCGTGAAGCACTTCTGGCTCCAGGCACACATCTTAGAATATCCTTCTTGGACGATTCTTTTTGTTTCCCCCGAGGGCTACATTTATTGGTAAATATGCCCTTTAACGCCAGACAGCAAATGTGTCGCGACGATCTGCAGTCTGAAAGGGGGCCTGAGCGTATCGCCGAGCTCCCGCCGCGCGGCCTCTGCTCGGCGCTGCTTACAGTCACTCCTTACCGCTCTTTAACACTCGCTCTCAATTGTTTTCTGGCCTTCCTGCCGTAATCCGTACGGTGCGAATTTGTATCCGTAAAACGATACTGCGACGTCTGTGAAAATACGATTTTGGAAATGTGCGAGGACCTGGTGTCATTTGTCGTTGCGAAGTATGTTGTCCCTCAAGGCGCTTGTGCTCCTGGGCCTTTTATCGGGTCTCTCTGTCCGTGTTGGGGGCAGCCGATGCTAGTGTACCGCTTCACGCTACTGGGGTGCCTGCGAATCCTGCCGTAGGCGACACTGTGGCAAGGCGGCCTGCCAGGCCTGAACTACTGCTCTCTGACAGATGTTTTTATGCATACTCCAAATGGTAGTGGCAGTAGGCAGCATGCAGGGCTGATTACGACTAAGCTGCATATTTAGGCTTTGCATTAACCTCTGGACTGTACGGTAACTTTATGGAATGGATGTGGGCGGACCTCCGTGGAAACCAGCAGATGTTCTTTTTTGCTGTTTCTGTTATCGGTGTTCATTAGAATACAGAAATAATTGTCCTGCGGATTTCGTCTTGCCTTGTCATTTTGTAGAGGACAAATGCGGTTTTCCAGGTTTTCAAGTGTGTCTTTGCAGCTGCTTGAACCCCCGAGGCAGAAACAGCTCAAAAAAAATAGTTGCCAGCATTTTTCTTTTTTTCGAAAATGGGTGTAGAGATGCCGCGTGCCTCCCGCCGCTTTCGAACATGAGAGTCGGGGCTGACACTGCCGCAGGTTAATTAAAAAAGCCATTCCCAGCAGCGGAGAATGAATGGCAGAGTGGGGTCCCCCTGCTGGCAGGCGTGGTTATCTGTTCTGGGTGCCTGCTTGGAGTGATTCGTCACTGTCAGCCACCTGACCGCGGCCATGCTGTCCCAGCCCAGCTGTGACCTGGGAGCTAATGTAAAAAGGAGGAAACAGGGAAGGTCTGCCCGGCTGGGATCCGTTCCCAGATCCCAGTTTTGTTTAAATGGATGGAATGTCAGTGGTCCCCCCATGGAATGTGGGCTGGCGTCAGATGCTCTGATTGTTGGAGGCGCGCCAATCCATCCATCATGGATCAATGGTGGAGGTGAATCCACGATGTCAGACAGGTACAAATGTGTGCCTCGCAGCTAGGCCGTCAGCTGCTGCGGTTTTGGAGGAAAACGAATTGATGGTCTGAAGGCATTTTATAAGTCTTCTATTCCGTAGATATAACTTATTGAATGAAGAAGGTGCCGTAATATGGCAACCTTTAACTACTTAGGTCAGGGTCTTGGGGTGGGGGTTGGGGATCCAGAGCCCATCCCTGGAAGCACAGAGCAGAAGGCTGGGGTGCAGCCTGGACGGGGTGCATTTTAAACTAAAAAAAAAAGTTCAGTCTTCAGGATGCAAAGCCTAAAAACAAACACAGCAAACTCACAATTCACATCAAAGTCCATTTTAAATTGAAACGTCTCAAGGGGTTGTCTGTCTTTTGGGGAGTGTCTGACTCTTTCCCTCCAAAACTTTTCACTCTGACATGCTGGCGAGCAGGATCAGCACCATTTGATTACTTCGCTGTTCCCCTTTGCTGATTCCTCATCCTTCCTCATTGCAGACTGGGACTGGGACGTCTACGCTGCCAGCCAGTGCGGGAAGCACCACTCTGATGCCCTGTCCTGCGTGGGGCGCGCCCCGTCCAGAAGGCACTGCGAGTCAGTGTGTCGCTCCATCCTATTCCTCTGCTCAGAACTCATTCAGCATGCAGGATTCATGTAAAATGGATGAAACATTCCTTTTTTACATATCTACTTGTCCTATTCTGGGCCATGGGGGGGTTTCGCGTCTATTACAGCAGCTATGGGTACAACCCATCACAGGGCACACTCACAGTTTGGCAACTCCAAGCAACCTCTGCAAGAACCCAGAGGAAACCCCACGATGTCCCGGGAAGAACATGCAAACTCCACGTGTGTAGAGCCCCTGCTAAGAGCTGAATGCAGGTGGCAGGCGACACTGCTGACCAGCACGCCACCCTACCCAGCCAAATAACGCACGGTACTCTCAAGTCTCTATGAAGTTAGACCTCCCTTTTTGACTCCTGCTGAAAGCATGTGGGTTATACTCAGGGTGGCGCGTTTCTCCGGTGGGCTGCGCTGTCGCCTCCTATCTGTTGGCCTGGCTTTGAATGCTCCTCTATGTGAGTTCGCTTGTTGCCACATGTTATGCAGGTTAACCTCCCGCAGTCCTAAAACATGCCGTCAGACTCATTGACAGCTCTAAATCTCCCATAGTGTGTGAGCATGTGTCCTGTGCTGGACTGCTGTCCCTCTCTGGCTGTACCTTAGCCTCAGGACATACAGATTCTGGGATTGGCTCCCAATTTAAAGTAGACCAATTCAGTCTTTTTTTTTTTTTTTTTTTTTACTTTACCTGCATATCAGACTTTTAAGCCCTTGGAGATTAGAACGAAGGGAATGTCCTGGCATTGCTTTTGTATATCTGGAAGTGTTTGGTAGAACGGTACTGCGGCTTTCCCATTGAATTAAAGAGAGGAGGAGGGCTGGAAGCTGGAGCCTGACAACATCATCTGTCCCGTCATGATGAACCCGTTTTGGGCCCTCTCATTATTCTCAGTTTGTCGTACATTACGCCAGTATCTCTGGTAAGCACACCTTGGGGCTCTGGTGTGTCTTCAACGGTGAAGATGCCATGTGTCCCGCCTGCTGGCAAATGACAGCCAGTGACCCCCACCCCCTCAGTCCCTGCGTGCCTCCTCTGTAGGAATAGCATTGAGCTACACTAAGCTCCAAGCCCTTAAATCACACACCAGCTCACAGAAAGGCAAGCAGCGTGTTTTTTTTGGCTGAGGTACAGGCAGTGAGATCTCGGGGGAAAGTGAGCCATCTGTAGGATGGAAAATTCCATCATTTGTACCTGCTTTTAATTTGTTAATTGCTAACAATAGGGTTGACTCATTCTTTCGATATGGGAATATTTATTTATATATCGCCTTAGTCACGATCTTCTACGTTCTTCTCTTCACAAATTTTCAAAACGGCATTTGCAAGAATAATTGCAGTGTAATTAATTCACATTAGATTAGGGGGTGTTTAGTTACATTTGACCAATGAGGCGACAGCCATTTGCAAGGAAGCAGAGCTGGTGTGTCTGTTGACATTCTCCTAAGTCCCTCTTCAAAGCCTGAGCCTCAGGATGGAATTTGGATTATATATTTTGGGGGAGGTGGGGGTAACATTTAACCCACCCCCACCCCACCCTCCCGCAACCAATCCATTGCAGGTATTATTTTCATTTGTTAATGAGAAGGAGGATTGACTTTTAGATGCAGAAATGTTTATTAAGATTTACACGCCGAAAGGCTGTAGTCTAGATGGCCAGCCAGGCTCTGTTTATGCAATCTGCTCATTCGATGCCGTTCTGCCTGCTCTGGAGATCCAACTCCCCATCTTTTCATCTGCCTTTTTTCCCCTGCTGGCCAAAGTCCAGCGTGTGCTCTATCGGGTTCATTGTATCACATGAGAATGATCAAACGCAGACATAATTGCAAGGAAATTAAATCTGTGAATGAAATCCACGCGAACTGCCTGTTTCTTTCAAAAACTCTACGCCACAATGACCATATCTATTGTATGCAAATCTATTGTATGCATTCTCTTTTATTAATGTTCGGACAATGTGCTCCCTTCATTATTTTATTGTATTGATATTACATAGAAAAACCTAATAAAAACCAGTGCTGTGGTGATAACCCCAACGAGAGGGACAGTATTTTTTTTACCTCCTTTTATTTGGTATTACTTATGTTCAGCTTCTAACTTTTATTATCAGTTTACTTACGAAATCACCATCCATTTAGACGGTATGCGGAGTTGAAAAACCTCCCAAAGAAATTTCGGAATTTTCCAATACTGATCCTTTTAAACCCCGTTGTTTATACTCCGGTGCAAATGAAGTTAAATTACCTTGTAGTTCATTGATATGGACGTACATCACAAAGTACTGTACAAAAACTTTTGAATGACTCAGTATGAAAGCTAATAAGGTGTGGGTTTCATCCGAGTCTGGGACCCCAGAATCACTAAATCCGCCTGTGGCTGGATTAGAAGTCACCCCTATTCCTTGTGTCAGCGGCAGTATTGGTCCAAGCCTAATGGGGCTTGGGGAGTTTGTTTTTCACCCTGAAAAGAGATTTCTATACAGCAAATAAGGTGGACTGAAATTGGCCAGCACCATGTCCATTGTTAGAGGCCAGGTATTGCCATGGGAACGTCACGAAGGTGAGGCTTTATTTTGGTGGGTGCTGAGCCTGTGAATGGGGATCGTAGTCTGCCTCCCCCTATGCTATCACTGCACCATGTGTGTGTGTGTCATGGTGCCCATTACTGCTCCCATCCTGCTTTGTGTCACCTGACCCCTTCCCACCCTGCCTGTGAGGACCCCCTGGCCGCGGTGGCTTGTGTCGGGCTGGTTCCTGGGCGTGTGCCCACTAGCTCGAGACCTTAATCAGAGCTGCCATAGGCCCGCTGTCTTTGATTCCAGTAAGAACACGCGGAGAGGGGAGGCAGAGATGAAATAAACATCTGCGCGCCGGCCTGTCCGCCAGGCGGTCACTTCCTTTTAACCCCGGCGTGGCGGCGGGGCACAGAATCACGCCGGCCCGTCATGGAGAATTACAATCAGCCGCTTTCCGCCGGCAATAAATACCTGACATTACACCTCTATCATTTTTTTCCCGGTGACCCTCAAACATCAGCGGGGCCGTCATTAATACGGCACGGCCGGATGACGGATGGAGCCGCGGCTCGCTGGTTCATCCCCCGCGTGACGGCCGCTCAGCTCCCATACATCAGCCGCTCCCCCGAGGAGCCTATGGCCCATGCAGAGGGTCCCTACAGCGCGGCTCTTTCTGTCACCCCACGCACACACACACACACGCACGCCGCCGCCTCCTGCTTTCTGCCACTTTCATCATGTAAATCATCCACATGCCGGCGGAAGGTAAACCTGCACTTGCTGATAAATGGGAGCCGTAAAGTACGGCCCGCAGGCCTCCGCACCCTGCCCGCTGTCACCTGACACCTGTCACGGCCATGTAACCTAGCCCGGCCACAGCAGCGAGGACGGCGGTACAGGCAACATGATGGATCTTCATATTTTTTTTGTGATGCTCCGTATCTGGACAGCAAAAGGTGTATATGCCTGTAAAGGTCCTCAGTCTCACACTTTGGTTGTTATACCTAGCTAGAAACCTCAAATTTATCAGATATGTGTTTTCGGATTTTCCCGGGCTGATATATTTTTGTTCCTTACAGATCATCATCATCATCATTGTTCCTGAAGTAGCCTGTTCATTGACGGAATGATTTCTGCTAACCGATACTCTGCTCTGTGTGTGTGGAGGTGCCACATTCTCCCTGCATCTGGTACGTTCTCTCAGAGTGCTGAAAGACTAGTTAAGCCATCTGGTTAGACTAATTGGCTAAGTTTGCTCCTTGTAATTGCTAGTGTGGGCTCCAGGCCCGCCTTGACCCTAACCAGGATAAGCAATTTAAAAATCGGTAGATGGGTGGATGGTAATTGACATCGAAATAGAAGTTTTTCAGTAATATTTATACTGGTGGTCTCGCTGTCAAAACGCATGAAACACTGGTTCAGTGTTGCGCATTTTTTTCTTCCTACCAGAAGAGGTGAGGAAACGTGTCTGTGAGTGTTTTTTCCTTCCCTGAGAATCTATCTCATATCATATGAGACTTCGACGCAGAGCAAACAGAGCTCAGCGCCACAGGTGACACTGTGATGGAGATGATTCTCTCCCGTGGCATTTGCAGGTGTCAGGAGTGATCCCGCTCGCGTGTCAGGGCTGCGCCGCTCAGTGCCGGCAGTGATTCGTCTTCTTGCCAGGATCATTAACTTCCTGGTGGAAGGACTGATGGGGGGAGGCAAAGGGGGGGGAGGGGGGGCTCTCAGAGACTTTCTATCAAGTCAACAATTCCATATTAATTATTCCTGTACCCTACAGAACCTCCTGTCCTTCGCATTTCCAGCAGGGATTTTCTTTGTCACTTTTAATGAATGTTGACAAATGAAATGCATTTATTGCTTACAAATGGATAAGAATGAAACTGTTCATGTTGTGGTATCGATTTTTCTTAATTATTGTACGTATATAAGTAGATGAGCCGATGACCTCTAACTGACATCATAATATGTGATCTTCATGAAAACACAAAACTTCGGAAATGTTTTAACCAATGGATGTTGTCCAAGTTTAAAATCATCATCGTTAAAAACTTACAGACATGGACACATTTTGTTGGTACCCTTACAGCTCATTGAAGCAATGCTTCATTCCACCTGAAAAGTGATTAAATTAAAAGCAATTGTCTCATTTATATTTGGATGCCTTTAGTATGTGCTAGAGAAAACCAATTAAATTGTGAAAAGAAATAATTTATTGTTAATTTTACAAAGATATGCTAAAATAGCCCCGGACAGAACAGTAAAGATATCATAAATTATTGCATTGTAGGTGTCTTCAATTTTGTTCTGAGCCATCCTGGCTATTTAAAGTGAAGAAACTTGCCGCTGTGTAGTTTGGTATCATTGCACCACACTGAACATGGACCAGAGAATGCAAAGGAGTTTGACTGGGGTGCACAGAAAGAACAGTGTAGACAATCATGTCAGAGCCTAAGGTTGAAGGCTTTAAGACCCTGGGACTGTAGCCAACCTCCCAGGACGTGACCAGAAGAGGAAATACAATCCAGGTTGATCAGAAGGAAAGCCCAACTGGAATTGGCTAAAATGCACATTGACAAAGTTTCTGGCAGAATGTCCTTTAGACAAAAAACTGGAGCTTTCGGGCAAGTCATGTCAGCTCTGTTTTCGCAAAGGGGAAAATGAAGGTTTAGAAGACAAGAACACCATAGCCGCTGTGAAACGGAGGGGGCACGGTAATATTTTGGGGCTGCTTTGCTGCATCTGGCATGGGGGACCTGAGCTGCAGGTTATGGGTCCTCCAATAGGGCAATGACCCAAAACACACAGTTAAAAGCACTCAAGAATGGCTGATAAAAAAACATTGGACTATTCTTAAATGGCCCTCTGGCAGCCTGGATCTTAATAATATTGAATATCTACGGAATGATCTGATTTGTGTTAAACATGGAATAAACTTTTGTCACTTTCAAGTTATTTCAGCAATAATTGTGGGTTATTTCCTTTAAGGGATAAATTTGTCCACATCTGTATGTTCCTTAATGACATCAGCACTAAAAAAGCAAATATGTTTCTGTTGCATCACAAAGAACATTACCATAGGAAAGGTGCTATTGTAGGTATTCAGTATTGACAAGTTCTAACTACAGTTCACCCTAATTTGCAACCTTTCCCTTGATCAACCTAGTTTTTGGGCATTTCCCTCCTCAGAGCTTCACATCAAAAACCTCTTATGAGGCTACAGTATAAATTCTTACAAGCAAAATAAATGGTACCCCAACCTTTGACCTTTCTCTGTAACCAGCATTTATTGTGGCTGCCTGGTAACAGGTTTATTACATTGCTGCAGCATTTTCAGGCAGGGTAACAGGAGAGGGACTTTTATTGGGGTATTATTAGAATGGAAGCCGGAGATTAAAACGTAATGCTTCAATCTTTCTTGGCCTCATTGAGTACTGTACAACGTAGGCCTCACCTGCTCCTTTAATGGGAGCTCCCATCTATCTGTTGGTGTATAGTCAGGATTAAATCCATCAGACACAGGAATGTGCAAAAGGTTTGTATGATGGAAAAGGACTCGATGTGTCCAGTTTTACCTCAGTTGTATTCAAACACTTTTTGCACTTCCTTTATGTTGAAATGTAAGATCTATGAGAAAGTACATTTTAAAGAAACTTATCTATTCAATATAATATCCCTGAAGTTCCTTTATGGTACTTCAGTGCATTTTACTGTACTGGCTGAAAAAAATACCATTAAAAATAAACGTATTATAGTGAAATTAAGTGACTCGGAGTCCTTTTCATCAGCCGTCCCCTTTGTAGTAAGTTGACATGAACACAAAAAGAGAGAGTTGGCTGCCCCCCCCCGGGTCCTTGAGCCTGGCCTTATTCCGAGTCGTGATCCCACACCGCCTGGCAGCTTGGGGTCTCCCATCAGCGCCTTGTCAGATAGCTGACAGGTGACACTAACGAGGCTGGGTACGAGCTGATGGCAGGACCCCGTCGGGCCGCAGCCGGTCCGTCTGCATGGTCCGTGCACATTAGCGGGTACCGTTACTTCTATGGCAACCACTCCTCTCTTATTACCCCCCTCTCCAGAGAAATATGGCGTATAAATAATTACGTTAGGAAAAGCGGCCGAGGAACGATTTCTCCACTTCTCGGGTTGCTCTCTTTTTTGTCTTAGTTGAAGGTGCGAGGCGCAGAGAGGCGGTTGCTCGCGGTAACCATGGGTGTGCGGCAGGAGGCGCGCGACCTTGCATCCAGCCGTCAAACCGCCGTGTTCCTAAAACGAAGACACCCACGCCGGGGATCTCTGGGTCCGTGCACCACGCCTGTGGACGATTGATTCCATAAGAGTCCTCTGTGCATTTTGCCAGCCTTTAATAGGGTAATGAAAAGGCACAAATAGTAATAATAATACTAATAATAATAATAAAAACCATTGAACACACTGGGAATTTCATCTTCCTTGTGTGCGCTTGATTAGTTTTACAGCACTTCTGCTCCTCAGTTGCAATGGGAGCATTTAGGTGAAACGCAGGAAGGCGGGCAAACCGCCGGTCCACAGAATGCCTACAGGGAACAACATCTTAATGTCAGAGGGAAATTAAAAGTGTTTCCCATTACACAGGGCTTGAGTTTGTATTCATTCCTTCACTGTGTAAAGTGTGAGACTGTACCCGGGTGACAAGGTCAGTCAATACTTATTAAATAAGAGGTGATTACTGACCTTTGAAGGCAGGAGGGAGAAGGGTCAAAGGGCACTAATTCACATTTTTATCTGCTTTGGTTTTTTTTTCTCCCCAATGAATCGACGTTGCCATTTTGAACATTAAGGGTACAGCAATGAGGTAATGGGCTGCAATGGGACGGAACAGTGTGTCGGGAAACCTGCTTCTACTGTTAATTTCTAACTGGCATCCCGTCCAGGGTGTACCCCAGCCATGTACCCTGTGCTGCCTTGGATTGGCTCCAGGCCCACAACACCCCACCACCTCATTGGCTCTAACCAGAATCAGTGGTTAGAGGATGGATGGATGGATGTTAATGTTTAACTCAAATGAAACCTGCAGTCATTCACAGCCATACACTCTCTTCATAAGTCACATGCACAGTGATGCACAGCCATAAACTTCTGAAAGAAAACTAGTTCTGCCATTATAAAGTAAGGATATGTAACACCGGGACAGCTTTGCGGGTCAGTATTTCACCTCTTTCCAAGGATACAGGCCTTTCAATATATCACCCAGAAAAGAGAAACTCTCTCAAGTCCAGACACATTTTTTAAAGAACAGCTCCAGTATACATCAATGAACAACTTCAGTTGAAATGCAATTGCAGTGAAATGCAAGTAAATTTAGATATCTAGTTTATTTTTATGTGTTTTATATATTTCATACAAAAAAACAAACGAGAGACCATTTCCCACTACTTGACATGCGTGACTGCTAATTCAGGCTTTTAGACACTGTCTTGCACACGTTTTAGGGTTCAACACCTATTCAATATTTTAATCATTTTAATAATAAATCACTAAGGAGTCATAATTTTGTGCAGCGAATCTGAGGCCCGGGGTGTCATTCTGACACCTCCGTTTAAGAGTGTCGCTCGCTCATGTTCAATCCTCCCAAGTCACACATTGACTTTCAAAAAGATTTTAGTCACAGGAGCCTGAAGACACATAAGCCAGAGTTATCTCCGAGACACACTTCACAACACAAAGCAATTTTGAACCAGTAATGCTATGTCAATATCTCCTGACAGGAGACAAATGTTGTTATTATTTTGCCATTTCAACTTTTACTCGAGACCGAGGATGTACAACGGCAGACTTTCGTGCGATTGTGTCAAGCGCCACATGGACTTCTAGCAAGGAGCAACGAATTTGTTGTCGCAGACAGGGTAATGATATATCCTGCAACATCCTAAAGCAATGCGGCTTTTTTACAGACACAAAGAGCACATGATGTGTCGTGGGACAGTGTCATTATAAGCTCTTTTAATTGCTGACCTTATAAACAAAGAGCAGGCAAAGATTTCCAGAGGTTTTTTTTTTTTTAGCAAGGCTTGTTAACAATTCTTCACCGGAACTGGATTTTTCAGAATACTCGTATTACGCTGCCCATCTTTAATTTTTGGTAGGCTTCCCTTCAGGGCATATGTCACCTGTGTGCTGCTGTTAGGGTTAGCCTGTGACCATCCGAATCGCCCATTTCCTGGAAAAGGTGTGGATGTGGACACAGCGGTGGCAAAGCCGTGAGAGGGCGGCCGTAAGCGCTCACGTTGTGATCCAGATCAGGCCAATTACATTCGCTCCGGAGTGCGCCCCCTCCCCCCTCAACCCAACCCCACTGGCCATCTGTCTGGGGAATTCTGCCACAGTCAATTAGAATTGTCACTTCTAATCTGAGCTGGTTTCCTAGATGCTGGTCATTTCCCATTACAGTCATCTTTCCCGGCTTCCCATGCTCCGATAGACATCTCCGCTGCTCAATGGAAGCGATGGAGAGGAGACAATAATTAAAGAGCTACCATTTACTCGCAGCCAGTCCTCTCAGAGATCTGAATCTGCAATTACCTTCCAGAAAATAGCACTGCCAGGACAAGCCCAGTGTTAATAATGGCCCTCATTTCACTGCCAGTTCAGGGAATGCAGTGCTCGGGCAGAGGCCAAAGCCAGGCTGTTTATTTCTTTTTACCAAGTGTTAGAGTCCTCAGTGCTCTAGTAGACGTTTATAAATGAGAAAGAGCAGCCGTGTTGTACTGAGATAGATTTTTCGTTTTGTTTTAAATTATACCGTGTCACGGACCACGTGTTGTTCTTCAGCTGAAACAGACAGGAAAAATAGCTGACTGCTGGGAGTAATTATCTGAAAAGTGATCACCCATGCCTGCCGTCTATCATCCATTATCAAGCCTCGCATTTAGCCGTATGCTGTTTATTTGCAGTTTATTCACACCACGTGTAATAATCACTAATAAGCACCAATCAGCTCTCTCTCTTTCTACCTCTTCTATCTTCTGTAAAGCATGGCGAGTATAACTACAGCGCCGTTTCGCACGCTTCTCCCCCCTTATCCCATGTGCCTCTAATCCAAAACTCTTCATCAAGTGCAAAAAGATCATTTGCACAGAAGGCAATTAAAGGCTTTACTGCTTCTCGCCATCAGAACAGTAGTTTCGGAGCCCCCAGTCGGCGCACGGAGCCAGTGCCTCACTGCAAAAGGCTCCTCCATGCACAGAAATGACATCAGTAATTTACCCCCAAATACTCCAGGTGGCATTTCCGAGCCAAAAACGCATCTGCATCAATCAACGTAAAATTACCCCGCGTTTAATTTGCGGAGGCTTCGCCGAGCACCTGGTCGTGAATGCGAAGGAGAAGATTAGCTGAAAAATGTACAGGGAAAACAGGCTTTAAACTGTTAGGTCTAATGAACTTTGTCATAGACAACAATGGCCTCTTTTTTTTTTTCTTTTGAATGACATATTTTATCCCGCAACGGATAAGTACATTTCTGTGGATAAGAGCATGGGATAAATCAGTCACATGTTAATACGATTGATACCAGTGTGTTGAAATATAAAGCACTTTCAGAAAGTCATCTTCACCCATTGCTACATGCAAATCAGCCGCAACTCTGCCACGTTAGATAAAGAGTATAGATGGGTAGCAACTTTAAGATCATAGCACAAATTTTGAAATGGAGTTCATTCTGGGATTTGCCCAGGCAATTCCAGAATATTGACCTTCTTGTTTGTAAACCGTTCCTTTGTAATATGTGCTATGTGGTTTGGCTCAATGTCCTGTTAGTATATTAATCTTTAGAAGATGACCCTAAACACTGATCTGTTGATAATTTAAACAGAATCTCCACCAGGATTCCACTGTGTTTGCCATTATCCGTATTGTCCTCCATAGAAATGAGCTTCACAGTCTCCTGTCAAAAAACAGCCCTCCGGCAGGATGCTGCCATCACCACTGTGTGAGTCTCCGGGCCTCTCATATGGCTCTCCATGACTCTCCTCAGAAGTGGCTTCCACGTTCCCATTCTCCCAAAAGAGGGTAGTTCTCATGAGATCAAGAAAGTGCTTCCAGTTTCACCCAGTGTGATATGGACTGTCGGTGGACGCACATGCAACTCTCATGGCCATTTTACTGACAATTACCCTTCATGTCCAGGTGGGCAGTTAGGTAGTATCTGCAGTGTCATTTTTAATTTAAATTTTATTTTGAAATCATAGAATAAGCCTTTCAAAATTACAGGGCAAGGGAGATAAATAGGGAGGTAAACGCTTTACATTAACTACACCTTCATAAAGCAATCATTATGCATTCATAGAACATTTGGTGCACCTTCATAATGCATTCATGATGCATTCATAAGCAGCATTCATAAACTATCCCTCAACATCCTACATACATTTATAACAAACATTATACGATTATATTATTACATTTTTGTCATTATCATATAATATTTGTTAACAATGTATGATAAACCTGCTAAGGTATATTAGGGTGTTAAGGTGTACTTACATTCTGCTTATGAATGTTCTGTGCATGCACTGAATGTTCCACGAAGGCATTATGTAGGTGCAGTTAATGTAAAGTGTTACCAAAGAATCTACTTTAAAGTTATGCATGTTCTTGATTCACTGCGACTTTCTTGACAGTTTCTTGAACATACATCAGCACTTGGACATGGCCATTAAAGAAATATGTGTATTAAACAAACTGAACAGGAAGTACAAATTTACACTGCTACTTCATAGGTATACATCATTAAATTAACATTGCTTAATAATAAGACTTCTCAGCTACTGTAAGCTTTTTTCAACACCTTGGATGGAACACAATAAATGTTTGTTTGGTCTGCTGCTTTGGTGACTGCTCAGATGTATAAACTGAAGGGGTTTTCCAAGTCTTGCTCAGCAGCAGGCTAAATGGTGCTTCCTTCTTCCACATCTTAAGATAACTCTAACAAACACCAGTGGAAATGACCTGCTGGGCCCATGAAATAGTGCGCGCGCCTGAATGGATATTTTACGGGATAATCCCATTACAGCTTTCCGCTTTTAATTAATGAGAGTATCCAAGTGCTTAGACATTGAATATTGCTAGGAGCCCTAAAAGTTGATGCCCAGCCTAATAATAGCTTGCCTGAATTTGCAGAAAGGGCAAGTCTCCACATATTCATAGATGTCCTGGTGTGTTACACATGCATTTTGTCAGCACCAAAAGTATTGCTACTGGTAATTTTTGCTTTGCACATATTGTACCTCAGCCCTGTGCTGTCTGGGGTAGGCTCCAGGCCATGGATGGATGGATATAGTTATTTCTTTTTTTGCGTAACCATCATAAAACCTTTATACACTCACCGCCCACTTTATTAGGTAAACCTTGCTATTACCGGGTTGGACCCCCTTTTTCCCTCAGAACTGCCTTAATCCTTCGTGGCATAGATTCAACAAGGTACTGGAAACATTCCTCAGAGATACTGGTCCATATT